>OZ010582.1:109324517-109349517 GCA_963932145.1 Acanthosepion lycidas | reverse complement strand
GTTTGAAAGTCATATGAAATCTTTTATTTTTTACAAAAAAAAACAAAAACAAAGGATATAAGTACAAAAATCAAGTAGCATTTTATTTTATTTTATTTTTTTTGTAATGTCTCAGAAAATTTAGATGTGAATTTTTCTGAAAAATGTTAATAAAATTTTATGTTTGAATTAAGAAAGAATTTTCTTAATAGCCTTCTTCTTGCCAACTTATTGTTGTGAATCCACTCTATTTAAAAGTCTTAATTAGTAGTGTCTGACAAGTTAGCTTTAGTTAGTTATTCTGCAATAGTCCAAGGACAGCAAGTATTAGTTGCTACCATGCTGTGATGTTTTATTGATGCAGAAAGTTTATACTAGAGAATATAAATAACATGTGATTGCTAAACAGGATTACTTCAGCACCCAAATTAATCAAACTGATTGATATTATTTCAGAGCAGTGACACTGTCTTAGTTCTTTTCTAATTAATTTCATATTATGATGATATAAATGTTACAGTTACTTTAAAAAATAATATTTGAATGTGTAGGACTCTTAGTAGAACTGTAATTTTCTTTTTTAATGCTAGAATTCACCCAGTACAAGGCTTGAGGTAAAGGGTTACTATTAAAATGGTAATGATGAATAAAAGTGGGGATGGTAGGATAACAAGAATAGATAACTGACCCTTGACTTGAAGAGGTCTATATTGTATCTATCTATATTTCTGAGATGATGTATTATGTACATTATCATTATTCAAACTATTGTCCTCATCTTTGTCACCATATTTATTACGTTTTGGCCATTATACACTTCAGCCTTCTTCAGGTGGTTGGAATGTCGAACTGAACCCTTTATTTCACTCACTGGGGTAGACTGTTCTAGTTCCATGTGCCATATTTAATGGATATCAGTTATCGGTTATCTCCTGCTAATTTCCCTTTGAAAGTTCTCTACTGCCTTAACCAGGTATTGAACTCACACTCTTTGGGTCCTGTCACTGGATCTAACTAATGCCTTTATCCACTGTGCCATGAGGATACATTAGTGGGAAATTAGCAGGAGATAACTGATAACTGACATCCATTAAATATGGCACATAGAACTAGAACAATCTACCCTAGTGAGTGAAATAAAGGGTTCAGTTCGACATTCCAACCACCTGAAGAAGGCCGGAGCGTACAACGTCCGAAACATTGTAATAAATATAGCGACAAAGATGAGGACAATAATGTAAATAATGTCTATATTGTAGTATTCAGGGTAATACCCACATGGGAATATGTTTTACAATGTGGTAGTTCTTGAGAAAATCCTGTGTGGAATTTTCTTATCTTTGGAACAGAGGAAATGAGCGCTTTGATACTGTGGAAGTAGCATAGTGTGACCTGACTGTAAAGGTTTAACTGATGGAACTAAAGAATGGAGTTCATCTGAACACTTGCCATGGAAATAGTGATAGAGTAGTGATAGGCTTGCAACATTATGTATGTTGGAAAGAGGCTGCAGAGTGGAGAATAGGTATTCCTCCACAAATCTGTGTAACTGATTTCAAACTCTGTCAAGGCTGGGAAGTGAGGATTGAGCAGCTCTAGCCTAGAAATGGCAGCAATACACCATTTTTGACTTAATCTGAATCCTATAAAGATAAAGCATGAAAGGAGTCTGGTACTTTCTGGAGCAATATGGCCAGTTCATTCTATGTAAATATAGAGGGAAAAAAATTACATTCTGAAAAATAAAATTGCGTGTAAGAGGTTAAAGATTATGCATTTTCAATGACCAGTTGCACTATACATGGGGGGAAAAAAATTTTCTAGAGAGGTTAAAATTCATGCATTTGTACAGTCACCCACCCACTTTGTTCACTGTTTTACCAACTGGCATATCTGGGTTCATTGTTTTTCTCACTATTTTGTGGTAGGTTTGTAAAAAAAAAAAAAAATAATAATAATTAAGACCATTTATTTGCTATAAAATATGTCCAGGATGATACCCAGAACTGTAATGTTGGTAGACCTACTGGTATTGCTCATAAGTTGGGGTTGCATTCTATACAAGGTATATGAAAAATTCAGGGGTTGAACTATACATGAAGTAGGCATATACATTTTACAACTGTAGACCAGATCTGAAACTACCACCAATATTATTTGCTGACTATTATAAACATAGGTGTACAAGCTTGTGCAGGTCTGAAGGAGCTAATTCTGACCACTCCTCCATCCCCAGACAGTTTTATCTGCCCTCCTTATAATATTTCCTTCCTTATGCCTATAATTATAAGATATGCATGACTTTACTATGATATTGTCGATAAAGAAACCTGAATGGTCACCAAAATAATGTTTAAGATTCTGGATAAAAGCCCAGGAAAAACATCTCATTTGAATTGGCTACTCAGAAGAAAAATATCCCTAAAAAAAAAATAAAGATGAAACTGATCAATTTGTTCATTTTAATTTCTGTGACATTTGTCAAAAATTTTATAACCAACATTAATTCGGATTCCTTTGGATACAAGTGATAAAAAAAAATTGGCTTGGAGTGGCCATAGGCTATAGACAAAAAAAAGAAGCAAAAAAGGCTGTGTGGTCTTGTCAACCGAGAAACACATAAATAGAGAAAGATTTTTTTTTTTTTTACTAAAAAGATTGGGAATAATTTTCTTTTCCTTCTCATATAAAACAATTCTTGAGATTGACTGGCATGGTGGGTGGCATCTTGATAGGCTCCAAGTAAGTCTCTAGCTTTGGGAAATCACAGCATAAGACAAACTGATGAAGAAAGATTACTTACTGTAAAATCCCTTTTCAACTCTGCATTCTGAAAGTTTGAATTCATCTCATGGACAGTGGGCTGAGGTTAGATGCTGGGAAGAGAGAGAAAGAGATTAGCACTGCTTATATGGAATAATGGTGTGAGATGAGATGTGAAGAGAGTTGGAGTTAAGGGGGATGGAGAACCCTCAAATTTGGAAAATCACTTGGGCAAACATATTTTGAGAATATGGAATTTTGGAAAAAGGTTGATACAATGGTGAAAGATAACTGAACTTGGACCCTGGTCAACTCCACCACTGCTGGATGCAGGACTTCATATAAGCTGGAGGTTTGGACAACTTGAAGAGTGCCCACATTACTGTTACAGGAATCTACATCATTTGCTGAGACCTCCTGACCAAGACCAGAACTTAGAAATTTAAATTGCCACTAACACAAACTGTAAACTCCAAAGGGAATCCCAGTGTCATTTGATTATAACAGTAAGTAGGAAGGGTTAAAACCACTGTATACAACAAATCATATATAAACCAAATCATTGTTACATTTTTAACCAAAGTTAATTCTTTATTCCTAAGAATTCTTTGTGTGTAGCTCCTCGCTGTTGACCTGTCCTTCACTTCAGTTTACTTCATTAGTAATTCTCTCACCCTCTGAAATCAAAAACACAAAGTAGCAGAGTGAAGGATCCTGAAGCAGACAAACGCCAGCTAGATCAAGTGGAACTGTGCCCATCAACACAATACCAGTGACACACTAGGAATGTGTTAACAAGTAAGGAGTCAGCTAGATGGTAACCATGGTGGTTGGAAGGAACTGAAGACTGACATGGGGAGTAGGGCTACATTACTGGTTGCTGTTGACCAGGATCAACCCAAAGGGCTACAATTCAAATCAAATCTTACCCCCTCTGTTGCTGCTCCTGTCTAGTAAGCAAAATTGGGTCCATCTGATTCTCCAGTGTTGTTCTCTGTCTAGCATTTTTGCTTCATTCCATGGGGGTTGGTTCCTTCTATACATGATCAGCCATGCCTGATTTCATTGCCTCACCTCTTATTATATTCCTCTAGTCTTACTTCTAGGGGTTGTCTGATTTCACCTTTATATTCTTTGCCACAAATTCAAGGGATGGAATACACACAGTAAATGATGATATATCCCTAGAGATGGACAGCAGAATGAAAACAATCTATCCCTGGAGATTAAATAAAGGGTTTGGTTCAAAATTTCTTGACTGCCCTCCTTCAGATGTGTCAGGGTGCACAATAGCTGAAACTTTGTGATGATAATAACAAAGATGAAGACATTAGTCTGACAGTAAATAATGAAAATAAGGTTAACTCCTCATCTTGGATATTCAGACAGAAATTCACAGGGTTAGATTACTTGGTAATAATTAAACACCTCTATCCCACTTGTACACTTACCATATCTTAAGTACCATTGCTTGATAGAAAGGCAAGCAACTAATAATGCTTTGATCATATGTTGGTAAGATTAAAAAAAGATTGGAATTCAGGATCTCTAATTGTAGAATGGATTGGTACAAACACAATCAGTAAATGAGATTAAAAAAACCTTTTGATTACCTTTTAGATTAATTAAAAGAACATTAGACCATGTGATTTGGAAGACGAAGAACAACATATAGAAAGACTGTGGAGAAGGAAATGAATGACAGCTGCAGACAGGGCAGAGTGGTGATATTCTGTGGAGGCCTTATGTGCCATGAAGCACTAGGCAGATAGACCCATCAACAATATGATTTTATAATTTACTGATAGAAATGCACACAATTTCACCCCAAGCAAGGTGGTAATGCCACTAATATGCAGAGGGTTACAGGGAGTAAAAGAGAAAGAAGACTGAGAATAGGGAGGATTGAGGAAAGGACAGAAAATGAACAGGGTTCAAGAAGACAGAAAATCATAATTGATGTTACATTTAAATTTTTGAAGATTGTAGGGAAGCAAGGAAACTGAACAGTTTCACAAGTGAGGAAAAAAACTGTTATAGTAGATGTATGTGTGTGTGTGTGTATATATATATATATATATATATATAATTTATTAAATGTGAGTTTTGATCTAATTTTATTTAGATTAAGAGAGGGTCAAAATCCTGGAGGTCAGACTACAAGATTTGGATGTACATTTAACATCCAGTTTTTTTTTTTTATAGAATAAATGAATTAATACTTAATATATAATACAGAAAATTTTAAAAATATATAGAGGAAGTAAGCTGATACAAAACAATTCAGTTGTACACTTAGTCTGTGAACAGATATGGTATCGATTCAAAAAGTGGGTCATTTCATAATTAAGCTTCATTCTGCTTAAACATTTCTGCAAAATATTAAATTCTGAGGCAATCCTAAAGAGTAGAAATTCATTCTTGGCAAGTTTTAGTGAAAAACTGAACTTATTAAGTTATTAATTAGAAATGCAATTATTATATAATTATGTTATCCAATTAAATTATCTAAAGATCATTCATTCATGAAACTGACTACCAACTTTTTATTATTTAAAAATTGTTTAAGTAAATTTAATCACTCAGTCTGCTGGTTGGGCATTGAAAATCAGGAAAAAATTTTTTTTTTTTCTGTAGCAAAGAATTACACATATAGTTTAAAGTTTGGTATATTTATGAGAAAAGAGAGCTCATTATTAGAGAATAAGCATTTATAAATGCTGAAACAATGAAAGCATTTACTATGTTAATAATTTACTTTGAAAAATTTTTACACACACATCTATCAAAAATGGAAATATTTGGCTATCCATATAAATCCCCTTCTGGTTATATAAGAAATTATATGATGGATAGCAAAACAAATTCAAAAAAATTTGCATCATAAAATAGTCTGTTAAGGAAAGTATAATTTCTGAAAATCAATTTTTACAAATCTTGTGTGCGTGTGAATAAAGACAAACAGGAAAACTATTCTTACCAATATTTTTATTTATATGTGAATGTTTACACACACACACACACACACACACACACACACACATATATATAATTTTAACTCAATAAACAATCACTTAAAAATATTCAATTCTTCAGTGTGCAAGCATTATAACTTCTTTAAATTGGTCATTATTTCAGGTTTTCCTTTTTAAGTTACGAAATGACAAATCATGGCAGAAGTATGACTGGACCAAAGTCACATCAGTAGTCACTGTTGGCTTCATGGATACTGAACTGATGTGTCATGCTCACAAATATGGTGCAAGGGCTATTAGAATTGGTAAGAATATTTTTGTTCTTTGACTCACTTGTGACATTACTACTGCAAAGTGAATTTGATCCTTTCTGGTGCCCCACATTTCTGGTCCCAGCAAAACTTAATAAATATCTGTATTATTCAAAACTTTTATTTTATTTTTTTGACAGTGAATTATCCAATCGATCAATTACTGAATGTTACCCACAGACAACAATGGATCCAAGAACAAGTGTCACAAGTTTACAAATATTTCTATGATGGAATCAACTTTGATACGGAAGGTGCTTTACCTCTTACTCGCAAGGACCTCAGAGATGCTCTCACATCATTGGTGAATGAGACTTGCCAAATTCTGAAAGCAAAAAATGAAAACTATCAGGTTAGTTTCAGAATTTCTTTCCTGTCAAATATTTTCAGACACACATTTTTTTTTTTTTTTTATCTTCAAGAAATTAAGTTCTATCTCAATGTTGAAAAGTTTCTCAGGAATTAATTGTTGTTTTATGATTGCATTTCTGGTTTATGGATCTTCTGCAACTTATTGCTGAACAACAAACTTCTGCTTTATCATTATCTCTGTCTTTGAGGAACGTTGTAACTTGGATACAGCTTATGAAAATTTATTACTCATGGAATAGATTAAAGGTAAGAGAGACAAAGGAAAGCGAGGCATAACCTACCTGGCAAGCTTGTGTGAATGGATGGTGGCACAGGGTTTGGGATAGATGGCAAAAGGACAAAAGTTATTAAGAGTGACAAAGGAGAGGAGGTTATAGAGAGCCATGATTTCCAATGTCCTTAAGGGACACATCACAGTACAAGAAGTTTCAGTAAAAAAAAAAAAAAAAAAAATACAATTATCTTAGTTACAATGTAGGCCAATCTAGTTAGGTGACAGTATTTCCAAAGTTGTGAAATCATAACATAAGTTTTGGCTTACAACCACATCACATTGAAACACTGGTTCCTGTACAATCATTGAATGCAATGTCGAGCCTGGTCAGTAACTTGATAGATGACCACTTTGTAATACCAGGTGCTGTAAGCTTGGATGTGTGAGTGGTGTACTGGATAATGGCTTGGAATTATTAATTGGAGAGCCGAGTTCCTATTCCAGTTGAGTTTGATATATTCACATACAAATACACTTGGGAAAAGTATGAATCCACCTCTTCTTCCTCCAGCTATGGGTTAATTAGTAAGACTTGTATCATCAAATCATTATTATCTCAAAAAAATTCTTGCTATCTAAAAATATTTTCTGCCTTTAGATGACCTGCAATGGTTTGATAAGCCATTGAAAACAAATCAATCATCAGTCAATGTAGCTTGGATACAAGCAAATCCTGTAACTGATCAATACTGTTTATAATAAAAACTGTAACACCTGTGAGTCTACTTTCTTTAGTTCCTGACCAAATATACAAAAATAGATATAATTCATAGAAAAAATAATTTTATGAAAAGAGTGTTTTGCCACTTTTACAAATTTTGCAGAATTCTAGTCTGATGAATCTGTTCCTGCAATCAATGGATTCTAAATTACTTTCTAGTGTATTTGGTCACATTCTTATTTGAAAATAATACTTTGCAATGCCATTTATAAGCAATTGGTGTCTCTATGACTTGGTCAATATTAGCATGGTTAGTGGGATTGCATGCTGAGTTAAAATTCATTGTATTCATTTTCACAGAAATACCTTTAGGAAGGTATGACTTGATCTCTTCTCTCGGCTAAGGGGTTATTAGCAGGGTAGACTGAACTCTCTAGCCTTGGGTGCCAGCCAATATAAAAGCCTAAACTCAAAACCAGTCTGAAGATGGATTGGCTCTCTCGAGCTAACCTGCTCTAGACACACCCATGTAGTGTTGCTCTAATGACCCTAATGGTTTATGGGTCTCATGAGGTGACAATATGAAAATAAAGTTTCATATGTCAGTCTTAAATGTATTTAGCTATTTTGAATATCTTAAGAAGCAGTTGCATAGCCTTGATGTAATTAGTGAACCAATTACTGTACGTATGTGAATAGATACACTACTGTGGGATTATTGTCAAGTTAGTAGTGAGATGTTGTATAGTGAGCAGGTGTACTGTGTGACTGTTGCATTCACAATAACTGGGAAAGTGGATTGTTCATGTCTTGTGCCAGAGATTTGGGCAAAACATTACCCAGATTGGGCACTCTGATTTTTGACCTTTTCCGAAGCTAAAATTACCATTGTGACATTCACCTTGAGATTAAGGAGAATGCATGAAGGTAACTAATGGCAGTCCTAAAAGTGGACTTTGCAGACCATTCTGAAAAGTGGAAGGGATACTGGGAGAAGTGTATCAGGTTCCAAGAGGAGAACTTTAAAGTAAACTAAGGCACTATTACTCAAAGTAGCTGATTTTTAATATTAAATTACTGCATATTTTCCAAATGGACATTCTATTGCTTTGTGCACTAAAATAATTGCATTTACACTTAATATTATAAAAAAACAAGGTTAATTTTGACTGATATTTGCTTGTTGTTGTCTGCATTTAGTAGTAAGATGTAAAAAGATTACAACTCGTAATTCTGTTGGTTGAATTTTCACTTTGAAATTTTATGTGTTGGAGAGAATGAAGGTTGAACTGTGATAAAATTTATTTTTCAGTCAAGCAGGAAACAGATTTCTTCTGACTAATTCTATGGAAATGTTGCACTCTACCCATATGGAAATGTTGCAAAACTCTTCTGGATCCTCTCTTTCTTCTACTTATTACCTAAGTGGTTAGCTGGTTATTTTCTATATATCTTCATAGTTATTTACTTATTGCTTTAATTGATTTCTCATCTTTCTTGCAGCATTGCCTCTCCACAGTATGGTAAAATATGAATGATTTGTTTAAAATAGTTTATCAATAATAGTGTTGCCATCTCTGAACATTAAAATTGATGTTCTTAAAGACATACTACACACATTTTAGAGTTATGTAACCTTGAATCAACCATGATAATTAATTTTGGTTTGCATAACATTATATAAATGTATATAGGAATAAATTGGAAAAACTCTTTCTGCTTTGATATGTTTTACCAATTATTTGTTGGCATCAGAAAAAGATTTTTTAGATGTAAATAATCTTTGTTATTATTATTGTTGTTATTATGTGTGTGTGTGCACACACACACACACACATATATATATATATATATATATATATATATATATATATATATACACACACACACACACACACATATTGTGTGTTCAAGACCTAAGTGAAAGACATATCTGGGAAAAATTGATTGTATTGAATTGTAAGAGATGTTAAAAGATGTCTAATGATTTTGAAAAAAAAATTGTTTTACATACAGACCTACATTATTTATCAGATGATAGCCTCAAAGTTGAAACTGGAACCTTATGATCACTGAGGGTACTCCAGCAGCATTTTGCAAAACCACTAGACTTAGTTGGTTGACTTTTCTTGTGTGGCTTTAAATATGATTGTCACAATCAAAAAATGTTTCTGATCAGTTCTAGAGTTTTTTAACATTTTTTTTTTTTTTTTTTTTTAATTTTAATTTTATTTTTTATTTATTCTAGGTGACATATGATGTAGCCTGGTCACCTCATTGTGTGGATAACAGATGTTATGATGTGAAAGCCTTGTCTGAAGTGACAGATTTCTTATTTGTGATGGCTTATGATGAACGTAGCCAAATTTCAGGTCCTTGCATTGCTGGTCCTAATTCTGCTTATAACCTCACTCTGTATGGTAAGTCAACATTAATACAACCCATTTTTATTGATTCCTAAGCTCTTCAATATAAAAACACTTTATATGAATTTCTGCATGTATGAATGTGACTTTATTAATTACAAGGTGTTGCAACAAAATTTGACACTTGACAAAAAGAAAACAAAATAGGCAATAAAAATAAAAGTTGTATATGCAGATACCCAACAGTTTATTTAAGCACAGTTAGTTACGTACTACATTATTTTCAATGTAACCGCCACCAGTGGTGACGACCATCTCAAAGTGGGTGGGAAATGAGTCACACGCTTTGGCGACCATATCCATAGTGGCGTGTTGTGGGCATGCTTGTTGGTCTTGGCCTCAATCATGTCCCAGAAGAAATAGTCAAGGGGGTTACAGTCAGATGAGGAGAGTGACCAGAGATGAGGAACATTGTTGAGCAGCCACGCCTGGGTTGTCTTGGTCTTGTGTACAGTGAGGTGGACGTCATGCCCTCATTCTTCTTTCAAAAGGGCCTAAGAGTCACCGCTGAGATCTACCAGGAAGTGCTGAGGAGCGTGGTGAAGCCCTGGATGGACAAGATTGCTGCCAGACGCCCCTACATCTTCCAGCAGGACTCCGCTCCTGTACACAAAGCCAAGACAACCCAGGTGTGGCTGCTCAACAATGTTCCTCACCACTGGTCACCGGACTTGTGGTCACCCTCTTCACCTGACTGCAAACACCTTGACTATTTCTTCTGGCGTAATTGAGGCAAAGACCAACAAGCATGCCCACAACACAGTTGACTCTCTAAAGGCTGACATCGTGGAGGCGTTCGCCGCTATGGACAAGGACATGGTCGCCAAAGCATATGACTCATTTCGTGCACACCTTCAGATGGTTGCCATCGCTAGTGGCGGTTACATTGAAAAATAATTTAGTATGTACCTCCTAACTGTTGCTAAATAAACTGTCAGGTATTCTGCATATACTATTTGTTTTTATTGACTATTTCATTTTCTTTTTGTCAAGTGTCGGATTTTGCTGCAACACCCTGTACATATGAATATAGTAATAGTAGATAAAATATACATATTAACAGTATCTGTTAATAACGCCACACATTTTACAGGAATCAAATTTGACTTGTACTTCACCTTTCTATGTAATTCAAATAACTTTGGCAGACTTTGTTTTTTATCATTTTTTAGTTCATTTAAGTAACTAGTGTTATATATTAATAAATCCAATAGAAAAAATAATTTTGTGAAGATGAAATGCTATATTATTTTTCATGAAATAGATTTTATCTGCATTTTTCTCTTTCTCTCCCCCCCACCTTCTTCAGGTATTGATGAATATATTAAAATGACAATTCCTCCAAAAAAACTTGTCTTGGGTGTGCCTTGGTATGGCTATCGATATCCTTGCATCAGTTTATCTTCTGTAAGTATTTTACAAGCATCAGTTTTGTACTTTTTATTTTATTTAATGTAGCTGTTTCACCCAAAGTCACCTGAAACTTTTAGAAATGTATTTGTCATAAAATAATTCTACAGACACTTAAACCTCAAGGATACAAACTAACTTTCGTATTTGTAATTAAACTGTTTATAAACAAAAATGACTACAGAAAAGTGTCTTAACTTTGCCCTAAAAAAATAACAATTCTGATTTCTAAGTTAATATTCAGTGATTTCAAATGTAGAACTCCTTTTTGTTGATATAAAGTAACAAACAACAAAGATGAAGTTAGTCCACAAAATCGTTGATAATGAAAACAGTTAAGTTTTTTAAATTTAAAGGCAAAAAATGAAGTAACTAAATTCAAGTGATTGTTTTCATAAAATGAAAATTGTATATATGCATTATTTTCACATAAATATCTTAAACTGAAGCAAATTTCTCTGTCAAATTAAATTTAACTCAGAAAATTATGAAAGTTGATCAAATACTGGGATTTTAGTTGGGTATCAAAAAAGACAACACTAGAACCAGAATTAATGTTACTAAATGTGAAATGATAACTTATGTTTTCTATCTTCTGAACTTTGTATTTTCATTTGTTGATATTTTATAAAAACTCTATTACAAAAGTAAAACAGACTCTAAAGTGGCCATCTTGGTAGATGGCAAGACATGTTTCTGATATAAATTCTAAAACAAAATAGTCAAAACAGAACCTTGTCTGCAAACAAAAGGAAAACACTTTTTATTAGTTTAAAAAATGATAAATCTTTTGGTAGGCAACAGTATACACATTTATTACAATATAACATTTAGTAGAGTATATCTATATTCATAATAAGTGAAATTAACATGGTGACCCACAAATCTATTATGAAAACTTACTGTCAGAATTTAACACTTCTGCTGCTGTGGACATAATTATACATCTTTAAAAAACTTACATTGCCTGCTATTGATGTATATACAAATATACAAGACCCCATGAAATGTTGGTCACTTGTGTTTGTATTATAAACTAACTAGCACTTCATGCTATTTCCAAACCTTCATAGACATATAGTAGAATACAATGCAGCCAGTTTTATGATGTAATTTTATTGTATGCTGGGAATATTGTTTAGCTTAGTCCTTACTGCAGAGTATCCAATCTAAATCAAAATGGCGATGCTCATCAGACATCACTATCAGCATCTTTATGGTCCTTTATTTTCAGTAAATGACAATTTCCTATTATTTCCAAAACAGGCCAGCACAGCCAGACAACAGTGTTATAACAATGCAGCAGTGTTAATCTTAGAACAAAAAAGATGCTGATAGTATTAATCTTAGATTATAAAGGTGCTGATAGTGATGTCTCCTGAGCATCACCATTTTGATTTTAGATTGGATACTCTGCAGTAAGGACTGAGCTGAACAATATCCCCAGCACACAATATAATAAAAATACACCATGAAACTGGTTGCATTGTATTCTACTATAAGTAGCCTGTGGAATATATTCTGTATTTGTTGGCAAAGATGAAATTAGCAATTTGTATTTCATAAGTACTTTGGAAAACTGTTTATTTTTGTTTTTTATAAACTTTTGTTTTGATATTATTATTATTGTTGTTGTTATTATTTGAATATTTGAATTTTGGAGGCATTAGTTTTAATTGGAGATTTAAAAAATATTTCTTAAAAAATAAGAAAGCAGAATTTTCTAACCTTTGATTTTTGTATAACCTTTCAACTTTTTATTTAAAAAAAATTAGTCTCATTTTTTCACTTAGAAATACAACTTGAAATTTCTTAGACATTTTTTTTCTGTAGTGATACAATAATGCATAAACTTATCTAAATTAAAAAATACTTGTTTTTCTCTTTGACAGAAAAATGTCTGTAAAATTCATAAAGTCCCTTTTCGAGGTGCCGAGTGTAGTGATGCAGCAGGGAAAGAATTTGACATTGCTGTAATTGTTGACAAAATGTTACCAAAATCCCAAACTGGAAAGATTTGGGACAAAAGTTCTATGACACCTTTTTTCACATATCAGGTAATGCCTCATTCAATAATTTCTTTATGATTCCAATGTGGCAGCAATGTTTTGGCACGATTTAATACTTTAAATTGATATGTTTACTACTACATGATACTAAGCCCATTGCCAGGTTATGACTGTCTTGTGGAAAATCATTTGCCTCCACCTTACCATAAAAACAATGTGAACTAATGTTAGTGTGCCAATTCTTACTCACCCCTCCAATTTAATGGCTGTCTCACAATTCAAAAAAATCTCTGGACCTGCATGATACACATGGGTTTCTTGTGGTATGTTGCATATTGCCTCTGATTTGCATGTGCATCCAGAGATTTGATGCACAAATACATCACATGGCACTAATGGAGTAAACAAATAAAGATAGCGCTAAGGACACACGAGTGTTAAATTTTTATAATTTAGTAAATTTAAATTTTGTACTGAATATACTCGTGTATAAGCCTGCTTCGGAGGCACAGTGGAGTAATGGATAGTGGCTCTGACTGATATATCAGAGAGCTGAGTTCGAATTCCCGTTGAATTCATTTACATGCTAATACCTTCAGGAAAGGTATGAATCCACTTCTTCTCCTCCCAGCTATGGGTAAATAGCAGCACAGACCGAGTTCTATAGCTTTGGATAGCAACTAGTCAACCACAGAAAGAAATGGTAACCTACTGCAGGAAAAAATCTGCCTGCCTCATCAGTCATGTATCAAAAAATACATGATTGCCTCAGCGTGTATCACACATGGAACATAACTAACTGATAAGCCTGTTTCATGTATAATGAAATCCCTAAATTTGTTTGTGAAAAACCTAATTTTTTTCATATAGCTCGTGTATAATGTGACCCCAGCTTCTAAGCAATCGTAGTAGGTCTACTGTAATCCAATATTGCAGTACTGGGTATTATCTTGGACATATTTTATAGCTAATAAAAGGTCTTCATTCTTCTTTTATTTTTTTTATTTTTTGCACAAAGCTACCCCAGAATAACAAGAAAAAACACTTAGTGTAAAATACCTGAAACAAAGATTTAGATACTGTATTTTTGTTTTTGTTCATGCCAGACTAGTGTAGCTAATTTACCTTGAGCCTGCCTCATATGTAGCCTAAGTTTCTTCCTTGTATAGTGCAACAAGTCACCAAAAATGCATGAATTTTAACGTCTTCAAAGAATTTCCTTTGTTATGGGACTCTCTAGTTTTTGTATTAAAAAACAAAAAAAACTGATCATAAAAACTCACACTATACTTGAATATATATGGTAGTCTCATCTGGCAATTTCTAATGGGGAGCTATAGATGGCATTATATTAATGTTCAAATAACCAAAAGTTAAAAAACAGTTGATGTTTCATTTTGCTATTGCAAAACAAAATTATTTTCTCTCACTCTAGCATAATTCCATAGATGTGTACATGATATAAAGATGTAGATCAGAATATTATTTTTCTTCACTAAATTCAAAAGTTTGTAACAGATGAACATTCACACTTGAATGAACTCTGAAGACATGTATAGAAGTACAAAAATATAAAAAGGTTTAAAAACATGCTTCCAAATAAATGGAGGGAAAGAATTAACTCTGTGTGGAAACAAATCTGTGTAACATCAAAACCTCAATCCTGGCAGTACTTTACATGGTGCCTTCTTCTTTAATCTTTGTCATTTTAAAATGTCTGGGAATTAGCAATTCTCACTCTTCAAAATTCCTGTGCTTGCATTTGGTTTTCATATAAATGTGTGATCTCTATCAAAAGATTTATGGATATATTTGTATCTGGTTGTACAGAATTTCTTGTTTGATTTTTTTCACAACATTTCAACTATTTAATCCTTGGTCTGCAGTTGTATGTTGTAATTTTGAATCTTGTTAAAACTTATTTTTAGGGTGCAGGTGCTCATCCACATTACACCATTTTTTAAATAATTTTTGTCTCTGTGTTTTTGAGACTGCTTTCTTCTCAACAGAGGATGCATGGGTGGTGTAATAGGGAGTGGCTTGGAATGAGAAATTGGATAGCTGTTGTAACCTAGGGAAGGTTACTGAATAGAATAATCAAATGAAAGTTGGTAATGAATGATAATACTTAGGACAAGAACAACACATATAAGATTTGCTAGTTGTGCGTAGAAGTAGTAGTCAACTGCTAGAAGTGAGTCAAGTGAATTCTACAATGAATCACCAACTGCCCCATAATTTTTTATGTGAGGTATCTGAGCCTGTAGGCTCAGCCAAAAATTCCCTGTATACCTCATATAAAATGGAGTCAGGTAGCTGTCTCCCGTGACGAGACTCTGCCCTTTGACATAGCCTCGGCTGGGGATCCTCTCTGTCTCCAGGCAGAGAGTTTGATCAGCACAGCTGGAGATGAATCTTCAACTGCAGATCAAGATACAGTATTTACCACAGTATTTATGTGAATGGGGACATACCCATTATCGTCTGTAAGTATGCTACAACAATAGCCCAGTTCGGATTCCAGTCTGGTTCATTACATTCACTTGTATGCAAATACCCTTGGGAATAGTGTGACTCTATCACCTTCCCCCAGCTATGGGTTAAATAGTAGGACTTGTATCTGAAAAAAACATTGTTATTCTCAAAAAATAACCCACTAGTATTGATTAGCCATAAAAAACAAAATCAATCCATGAATTCTCACAACAGGCTGACTTTATGGTCTTCCATTCAGCATTATCCATGCTCCATTTGAATCAAACCTGTAGATTTCAAAGTTCATTACCAATTCCTTAATGATTAATGATGTTATGAACATGTTATTTACATTTTTTTGCTCCAACTTCACCCAATAATTCTTATGTTTCAAACAAGGGTCTTCAGTAATCTTGAAATGACTACTGCTCTCACAGCTTCACTCCTTATTCTTTCTGTGTTCTTATTTAGTTTCCATTGTTCAGTGGTGGACAGACATTAAAACACAGAGCTCAGTTATCACTGTTCTAGAAGAAACATGCCTCAAAACAAAACCTATTTTTGCATATCTAATAGAAACAAATTATTGTCAATTTATACAATTCCTTTTTCAGGAAGATGATGGCACTATCTACCAAGTATGGTATGATGACACTGAAAGTCTTCAGCTAAAATACAAACTTGCAGAACAACTGAATCTTCGGGGTGTAGGAATGTGGAATGTTGACTGTGTCCGATATGATAATAGCAGGAATTCGACAAAACTCCGAAAGATGATGTGGAATATTTTACCAAAATACGACATGTCTTATCTCACCCCAACACACTAAATTCTTATTTTTTGCTTTTAGTTAAGATATCGAAAATACCAAAGTTATATTTGTCTATCAAGAATTTCTTTTTTTTTTTTTTTTTTTTTTTTTTTTAATGATGGTATATTCTTGGTTACTTTTTGTTTTTAGTAATTCTTTATTCAAGCAAAGAATCTTGCAATAGAAAAAAAATTTTCCTTTCTCTTTCGACTGCATGTAGATATACAAATATGGTGGGTTTTTTTTTTGTTTTTTTTTCATGTTACATTATATTTATGAAAATTATATTTATGAAAATGTTTGTTTCATTTTAAAAAAAAAAAAAAATAATGAAAAAACGCCTGAAGATTAGATCAATGAATGACTTGATTTATTCTATATTTGATCATGTCTCGAGTAAAATGCTTTATTTTATATAAGTAATCAAAGCTTACTAAAATCCCCAGCAAAATTTGATTTACAACTACTCAGCACATTGCTTTGCAAAGGCTGTGAAAATTTGTATTAGTTTTTGAACACATTTAGAAAAGTATATATATATATATTTTTTTTTTAACAAACTTACTAAAAACTAATACTCAGCAATACTATATTTAAGTGTATGAAATCAACCAATTCTCAGAAATCTACTATCGCAACAAAAAAACTTTTTTCTTAAAAGCTCAAAAATACCTCTTAAAATTGTCTTTGCTTACCAAAATCCAATATCTTTTATATCTCAACATTTAGCATGCATATTTTATAACCTACTACTGTGATTCTTTCCAGGCTGTAGTCTATCCTTTACTAACAAAAAGTTCTGAAATGATAAAACCCAAAGAAACAAGCTGACAATATTTGAAATACAAATTATGTCACAATTGATTTTTATTTTGTAACAATGCTTAAGCATTCCTTTCTCTTACTAAAATGCTGTGTTCATTCTACAATGTGTCAGTTGATATAATCTACTAAAATGAGTTTTCTCCACATGGATGTCTAAGAAGTCTCCATTTTAAGTTTCAAATGAAACTGCTAATCATAGACCATGGAATAAACTGGATAATGGTAGCCTTTAATTCTAATCCTTAATTTTAAAGGAAAAAGACTGTCGTTTCCAAATCAAGAATGTGGAAGAGCTGAATAGCAAAAATATAGAAATGCATTTCACTTTCCCTTTATTCTTACTATTATTGGAGAGACATTAATAAAAATGTATTTCTCTATTTTACTTCAAGCTTGATAGCTTTTTACACTGGTGCCAAAGATCAATTGAGCTTAGGTAGATGCCAGGCTTTCAAATGCTGATTTTTCACTTAAGATTTGCCTCATCAATGCAATTTTCCTTTTACCGCTTCCTACTTCATGTGGTCTCATGTATTAGGTTGGTGCAAAAATAATGTTTTTTATGTTAAAAAATACGTGAAAAAACGACATTATTTTTGCACCAACCTAATATTTAATCCTAATATAAGAGTGCAGCTCAAGTCATACAAGGGAGGTAACTTTTGTTTGAATTTCATTCAGTGCGGTGTTTTACCGTTGGTTAGGAATGATATACTTGTTTATTGTTTTGCTAATTTCCAGTATCTCATCCGTGTACTTTACAGCCTTCCTCTAGAACACAGCTGGCACATGAAGAAGGCCAAAGGAAGCATAACTGAAATTTCTTCAAAAGGGAAAATATTAAGTGACAGACAAGTAAATTAGTCTGAACCAACCAAATACAATGATTAGATAAGAAATAACTTGTTTGTACATGTTTACTTGATGCTTAAATCTGACATCCATGTTTTTAGAGCTAGGCTGGAATACTGGCTGCCATAGATATCATAGGATTAGAACATATAATAAAACCTCTACAAAACACTTCTGACTCATTTATACACCTATTATAACTTCTTAGTATCCTCAAGAGATAGAAATACAAGCAAATACTTTCAGGTGTCTAATACAGATTGGGATGACTTTTAATTATTTTTATTTATTTATTTTTAATTTGAATTTTTTTGGGAGGACATTTTCCAATACTCCTTCGAGCTTATTAAAACTAATCCTGTTTATCAATTTTACAATTTAAATAATTCTTATGGTCCCCTTTTTATTATGATCCCTATGTTTTGTGCATACTGAGAAAGACACCCTCCCCTTGTATTAAGCATCTAAGTGTTGTGTAACTAAAACATTTTCATCGAATTTTGGGTTGATGCAAACTGTTGGATGAGAGCATGTGTACCAGTATTTTATAGAAATTTGAATTAGTTTTAATTTTCCTGCAATATCATGTTTGAGTTAGCAATTATTTGATATATAAACAAATTTTCTACATTGGTTTTTGTTTTTCATGGAGTTTGAGTAGTTCTTGTCGGTGTGCTTACTCATTTTACTCGTGGGGGTAGGGGTAAATATTTTTTTTAAAAGTTCTTACTGGGAAAACTTGGGCATGGTTCAATTTAGGTCTTTGTAAATTTCTACAAATAAGCAAAGACATATGCAAATATTTTTTATTCTTATAGAGTCACTTGATATTGCTAATTAAAGACTTTTTATATGGCATTGTGGAGTCTTTAGGCTTCTGACATTTATAGAAAAGCAAAATCATCCTTTAATGAGGTTGAGAAGTTTTTTTTTTTTGTTTTGTTTTGTTTTTTTTTTTGTCAGAAAATAGGTGACAAAATTTTTAAATGTATTTTTATGAAACAGAATTTTCCAATTGGATGTGAAATCTTAAAATCCAGGATTTCTTTTCTGAATGCATCTTTTTAATATTCTTGTGCCTTTATGAGAGCCACATTTATTGTCACTTGATTTTCCACAGATATTACCTGAAACAACTGGTTTTTATGTAATAACTAGTTGTTTATGTAGCCTGTGATTTCATGGATAGAATGTATTAAATACATACATCAAAACTTCCATTCACTAGTAACATAGCAAATACCAAAAGCATACATAGAAATGCATTGCAAGTTATTTTACTATAGAAATTCATTACAAATTGTTTTAATACTAGCTCTTTCTGTAAAATTGATGCCACAAGTACAATATATTAAACAAATACATGAAAACTTTCATTCACTCTAATGATTCCATATACAGCGATGTAGCAAATACTAAAAACTTACATAGGAAGTAAAAAGATGCCAAAATTTCCATTGTATATTTAGCATGTGAATAGACTTAATAAATATAATATGAATCCAAAATGTTCATCATTTAGTACTTGTTCTTGTTCTACTAGAAAACTTAGGCAAAATATTGCCAAAAGAGTACAATGATTACATTTTAGACAGCACTAACAGAAGAATTTGTAATTGCACACTCTTGGTGAGTGTTTGTTTTGGTGCCAAAATTAATATATTCAGTTGTTAGAAATGCTTTTATTGCATAATTATTATTTTAGCCAATTTAAACAATCTGAAGGTCATTCACAGTATAAATAAAAATGGAATTTGATAATTAAACATCAGATATATTTACTTTTTTTTTTAATATGACATTGGTACAAGATTCAACATTGGTACATTGCAATTAAAAACAGTTGGTGAGGAATTAATGCATTACTGACAGAAAAGGGCATTTATATGTATGATTCTTTAAAAAATTGCAGTTTGAAAGAAGAATGTTGTAATGAGAGTAACTTTTTTTAATATTTGTTCAGTTAGAATGATAATTTTTTCATGTTAAAAGAAAATTTACCTTTGAATCCAAAATGAAATTTGTAATCAACAAGTCAAAACAAATTCTATGATTTCACAAGACATTAAGAATTTGACTTCTCTTGCCATTTTCAGAAAATCAAAAAGAATTGACAATACGCTGTATACTTTCTGTTTAGATGATGCACCTTGATTTAAAAAAAAAGAGTAGAAGCCCTTACAGAAATGATGGTTGGCCACACCAAGTGGGAGACCTGAAATGTTTAAGCTGTTGTCTTGAAAAGGCAAAAGAATTTGTTTTTTAATTTACACTTTGAAAAAGAATATGACAGATTGCTTAACTGAAAACTATTTAATTGATTTATCGAAATCTTTTGGTCTTGTAGAATTCCTATCAATTAATTTGTGTTGATTTTTTTTTTTTTTTTTTTTTTTCAGGGAATTATATTTTTGTGGGGGAAAAAAATCCCTTATTTTATTTTACTTTTTTGGAGTTTTCAATAAAAGAAATTAATTTTTTAAATTGAGTTTTGTTTGATTTATACCATCTCTAGTCAAAATCGACAAAATAATACATTCTTTTTTTATTTCTCCTTTCTTTTTGTCTTAAATTCACTAATTTATTAGATGAAAAATTTACACTTAATTTTTACCTAAATTATTTTTATCTTATTTTTGAAGTTCTTTATTTCAAAGCTCAGTTTGACTGGTTCTAGAAGGGCAAAACAATCCAGAATGGACTAGAAATAGGCAAAAAATTATATTTTAACAATCTTCTAGGTATTATTAGGTTGGTGCAAAAATAATGACGTAATAATGTCGTTTTTTGACGTATTTTTTAACGTCCAAAAACGACATTATTACGTCATTATTTTTGCACCAACCTAATAGTTATCTTGTGGATTCATTTTTACCCAGACATGATAGAGTAACAGTGCTTGTACCTTGCCTAATTTTATAAAACAATATTAAATGTAAATAGTGATGTTTTATAAGCCTTTAAATGCACAAAGTGAAAATACTTCTCTCCAAATTCAGATAGTTTAAGTCTATGACTACAAAGCAGTAAAAATATTCTATAGTGTGAAGATTTCGATTAATTGTTTAGTTTTTTACAGCTTATTTTTTTAATATCTAGCACTTTATTTTATAAAAATCTACTCACCTTTAAATGTGTTAAATTCAGTGCACTAATATACTGGACATATATAGTGTGCGTATAAAATAGGATACAGAATCCAGACAAAGTTTGAAGAATATGACAAAGGGAAAACCCTTTCATTGAAACTAGGTTACATGAAACAAAAAAATTGTAAAGTAAAGATACAGAATAAATATTAACTTTTTTTTTATATATATATATATATATATATATATATATATATATAATATAAGTTGCACAATATCATTTTCTTTCATCATGAGAAATGTCAGCAGAGAAACTAATAACGATTTATTATTTAAGCATATACATATTTCTTTCATTTTTGATCTGATGAAGCCTAGTAATGAAATGGTTTTTCATTTGTTATATATATATTATTTATTTTAGGATATTAAAACAAAACCCTGTTAAAAATTGCTACATGATTACAGTAATGTTTCAATGCTACAAATGTGTCTCTTTGGGTGATGTCATACCACTAATGTGAGAAAGGGACATGACACAATAAACTGAATATACCTGACCTTGCTACTCATAATGCTCCATTGACCAGTCTATATAAATATAATATATATATATATATATATATATATACACCACCCAACACAGATGGCCTGAAGATTGTGTTCAAGCATGAAACAGATTATTGCCAATTGGTGTTGATCTCAGTGTCTGCTTATATAATATATGAAAGAGAGAGATAAATGTAATAGTCTTAGTTTTTATATTTGAACATGAAATAAGTTTTAAAGTCAAGGTCTATTAAAATATAATTAATTTTGATCTTCCCTCAAGTTTAGCACAGGGCTACAATTAGTGAGATAAGATTGATTATCATTATCCTATCATAGTAAGTTTAGACCAGCACATTTCTATAATAGTTGAACAACCAATGTCTGCCATAGCTGTTTGGCAGGTAATCTTTATTTATGTAAGGATTTATTTTGAAATACTACTTTAATATAATGGAGAGATGGTATCTAGGAATCACTAAGTATCAAATATATTTTTAGTTTAATTATAGTTTTTATTTTTAGTCTGATTATTGGAAGACGGTGACACAGTAAATTTCATAACTTGTCCACCAATATTGTTCAACAGAAAGAAAGTGGTGGTAAATTATTTAATTAATCCATAAACAAAAAAACTTTTATTTGAAATGTCTTCATCTTATTTACATTTTGTTCACTGTCTATTGTTTTGAATTCATTCCACAAGGTTTGATGACCACCTTCTTCCCTCTCTATATGATCAGCCATGCCTGATTTCAAAACTCAAATGACAGCATCTTTATGTTTTTCCAATCTTACTATTAGGAGGTGGCTAGTTATTCCCTTACATTTCTTGCCACAACTGCATAGGATGTAAGACATACAGTTCTTGGTAATATTTTCTTTCAAGAGGGGCTTGGTTTGAGAAGGTTGAACTTCTTTTGAATACCTTCCTGATGTTGTATGAGCCACAGATTTTCTGAATCATTTTAGATGTACCCCTTATGCATAGGAGATAGACCATGGTAGATTTTTCAATGCAAAAGTACTTTTAGTCCTAATACATGGACCTTTATTCATATGTACCCAGACCAATATTCCAAACAAAAGTACTTTGATTCAAAATGTATGACATTTTATCCAGATATATGTACTGAAATATTTTATCTAGAGAGATATATTGTCATTCAAATAAAAATAATTTTTGTCTGAATTACTAGGATGAGGAGTTATTATTTACATTCAGACTAATATCTCATCTTTGTTATTATTATTATTACAATGTTTCAGTCATGCACTCTGTGGCCCTTTTCAGGTGTCTGTTGATCCAAATAAAAACTTCAGGGAAATTCAAGCTGAAAAATTTGTTTAATCTATGGAGTACATTGTCCTCATTCTGCTGTTCATGTTTAGGGATATCTCATCTTGTTCATATTTAGTATGGCTCAATGGTTGCTTGCCTTGTTTTCACTGAGTTTAAGTCTGTACTAAGTACTAACCAGCCTAGAGATTGATTGATTGGTTTTTAACTGATTAACAACCTTTTGCAGGCAATTTAAAGCCAGAAAATATTTTTAGATGTGAGAATTTATTTTATTTTTTTGAAATAATATTTTACTGATACAGGTTCTACTTATTAATCCATAGCTAGAGGGTGATTCATGTTTTCCAAGAAGGAATTGGAACTTGGCTCTCCGATTTCCGATTCCAAGCTGTTATCCATTACCCCACTTGTACATCCAAGCTTACAGCATCTAGGTACTGGACCAGGTTTGATGTTGCTTAACTTCATTGATTGTACAAGAACCAGTGTTCCAACATGATATGGCCAATCCATAACCCCCTCTCCCCCAGAGATTGAACTTACAATATATATTGTGATAATAACAACAAAGATGAAGACATCAGTCCAAATATAAATAATATAAAAGAAAGTAATTTTAAAGACTAAATATTTTAATTAAAATTAATGTGTTCCTATTAAAAACATAAGAGCCATTATTTATGTATCCTTATGTGTCTTTTTTTGTGATAAATGTGATAACAACAAAAAGGACATTAGTCTGACTAATATAAATTAGAAGATATTTGAGAATTTCAATTCATATATGAGTGGATAATTCCAAGTTCCTGGATGGGACAATATTTTGAGAAATGTTTTTTTTTATATATTTGTTTAATATTTTTAAAATCATACAATAGTTTATTTTTCTTATGCTGCTTTTAACATTAAATTTACTTTTCTTGTCTTTGTGTGCAATATTTAACATTTATAAAAGAAGAAAAAATTTGAATAAAGATACTTATCTAGGCTTATCAATAAGTCCATAGTCTAATGATGAAAACAGCACTTATTTTATAAACATTTATTTTTCTTCTTTCCTGCCAATACACTTGACCTAATATTTCTCCATATATCAAATAGATCGAAAGATTCATGATTACCTAAGCATCTATCATGCATGGCACATAACTGACTGTTATTATTAATTTATTTATTTTTCTATCACTACAAGGTTACACTTAAATGGTATCTACTAAAGATAAAACTATAGCTTTTTGAGACTAATTTACTGAGCAACATTGAGCCTGGTCAATATCTAGATGGGTAAACACTTAGGAATAACAGTTGCTGTAAACTTAGATGTGTAGGTGGTATAATGGATCAGAATTGTTATTTGGAGAACCAGGTTTAAATTCCAATTGGATTCGTTATATTAACTTATGTGCAAATACCCTTGTGAAAAGTATGAATCCACCTCTCCCCCTAGCTATGGGTTAATTTGTGAGATTTGTATCACTAAATCATCATAATCTCAAAAAAAATTCTTACAATTTAAAATTATTTTCTGGCTTTAAATAACCAGCAAAGGGTTGATAAGTTGTAAAAAATGAATGAATCAATCAATACAATGTTTTGATCAAGTACCTTCAGGTATTCATTCTCAATCCTTTCTTTCCATCCTGTTCAAAAGTGTTTACAGATACAGGAATACCCCTTTTAAACATGAAACAGATACAATCTTCAGGCCATCTGACTGCATTTAATCATGAAACATACTGTCATCATCGGGTGTTGACCTCAATGTCTACTTTTATATTTATATACACATAGTCTCTCATACTGAACAATTTAACCTATACATATAGCATATAGCATTGTTTTGTTTACACCATAAATAAATACTTAGTTGCTTACCAGTATATGTACACTATTGCACACTTTTGCAGTTGCTAAC
>OZ010582.1:109262017-109317017 GCA_963932145.1 Acanthosepion lycidas | reverse complement strand
ATATACATATACATATTATTATATATATATACACACATATATATGTATATATACACATATATATATGTATATATATATATGTGTATATATATATGTGTGTGTGTGTGTGTGTGTGTGTGTGAGCATGCATATACTGGGTGCGGCTGGTATCTGAGGACATAAAGATTTAAGATTAATACTGCTTGCCACTAACTTCTGATGCTTTTATTTTTCAGAAATCACGAATGGCAAATCCAATGATAACAAATGAAAGGAAAAGGCCTGCTGCGATTGTGGTATTAAAGGCTGATCATAGCGATTTGGATATTGCACAGAGTTGCAAGATCGTTTGTCCACAAGATACGAAAAGAGTTCGAAGACGCTGACAGTTCCCTAATGTCTGTATCAAAACGTAAAAGACTTTCTGCACCTTCTGATAAAGTAAGAACATCTGAATTTATTCAGGAAGTCAAGCAGACAATTGATAAAAACCGAGGTCAATCAATGAGATCAATTGCCAAAAAGCTGCATGTGTCTGAAAAACAATCAGAAGAAGTGTTCATGAATACATTCAATACAAGTCCTACGTGATGAAGAGAGGTCAATTTATGTCTGAAAAAACAAAAGAAAACCGTTTAAACAGATTCATTAGGCTTTTAAACAAACTTAAAAATCTTTCAGAAGCTGGTGTGATTTGGTTTTTCTCAGGTGAGAAAAATTTTGATCAAGATCAAAATCTTAACAGAAGAAATGACAGATGGCTTTGTTCAAATCCTTCTGAGGTGCCAAGAGTGATGCGCACAAAATGTCTTTCAAGTGTTATGGTATTGGATGTTGTTAGCAATGAAGGACATGTTATGCCACCGCATTTTTTTCTGCTGCTTACATTGAGATTCTAGAAACAGTTGTCAAGCCCTGAATTGACAACATATGGAACGGCAGGCCTTACATATTCCAGCAAGACTCAGCTCCATCCCACAAGGTTTTACAAACATAAGAATAGATGGCTGACCATTTGTACAACCACATCACACCCAACATTTGACCTCCTAACTCTCCAGATCTCAATCCACTAGACTATTATGTGTAGACTGTTGTTGAGAAGGCGGTTAATAAACAGCCTCATAACACCACAGACTCTCTTAAAGCTGCAATAGTTCGAGTAATATCTGATATAAATAAGAACCAATTAATCAGAGCTAGCAGCCGATTTACACCCCGTGTAGAGGGGGTTATTGATGCTAGTGGTGGTTTTATTGAATAAAATTAAATAATAGTTAACTGAATTCCATGTTTACTTGTTTGTAATCAAATATAATTATATTCATTTGTTCAGCAAGTTTTTTTACTAATCCATAAAATCTGTCCTCAAATACCAGCCGCAGCCTGTATATATATGCATATGTGGGCATATGTAGGCTCTCCTACCGCCCGGTCAGTACGCCCCCGACTTCCCTTGGACAAGTTTAGAGGCTCACACCTTGTTTCTTGTTTAGGAAGGGGTTCCCGGAACTCTCTCTCTCGGGCCTCTGTACAAGTGCTGCTGTGTTTCTCCCGTGATGTGTGCAGTCTGTGGCATTACCTCTTCATTCTGAGGGTACACAGTTGACAGTTTCCTGGTTGCTGTTTCCGACTGGTAGTTAGGGGCCCTAACTCTTGCGTAGCGTCTTGAGCGGTCGCTCTGATCAACAGTTGTATAATACCGGAGTGTCTGTAGGGCCATGTCGCGCATGGAAAGGTGTCCCTGCAGTCACTTCCGGTGGGCAACCCTGAGGCCACATTATGATGCAGGCTTTGCCAACTTCTCTCTGCCTACGTCACGGCCGATAACCGCCTGCTACTTCTACTTCAGGCCTTCTCATCTTCCAACCATAATTCCACATGATGACTTACAAAGATCGAAAAAGTAAACCTAAAGCAGCCCTTCAAAAATCACCCAAACGCTCCAACATTTAATTCTCCAACATCCGTGGCATTAGAACCAATTTGTGCAGCGTGGAATCCTTCCTCACTGTAAACTGCCCGGATATTCTGGCTCTGCGTGAGACCAACATTGACCCGTCTATCCCCTCCTCTGATCTCTTGGTCCCTGGCTACCTCCCTCTGCTTAGAAAAGACTCTCAAAGCCACATGCATGGCCTTGGTGTTTACGTCAAGGACCATCTCCCACTGGCTAGAGAGTTGTCTCTCGAATCGCCAGACTATTCGTACTTGTGTCTCTGGCTATCTCTTCTCAATGCTGTAAGCTATCTCTTCTTTCTTTATCGCTCTCCATCCTCTCAAGACTGCGGAATAATCGATGTCATTTCTGACAGTATAGACAAGGCTCTCTCCCTCCATCCGCTTGCTCACATAGTGTTTGGCGATTTTAACGCCCATCATACCAAGTGGCGTAAGAATGCTACTACTGACCTTGCAGGTATTCTAACACTTAATTTTTCATTTTCTCAATCCCTCACGAAGATAATTGACTTCCCCACGCGTTTTGCCTACAGCCGGGACGGTAAGGACTCTCTTCTGGATCTGTGTTTTACCTCCATCCCCGAGTCTTGTAGCCCCTCGCAGCACTGCCTTCTCGGTAACTCCGATCTCGCTGTAGTGTCTGTCAACATCTCCTTCAACTCCACCCCCTGCAAAGAACCTCCTACCCCTAGAACCTCGTTCTGCTATCAACGCACTGCCTGGGACTCATTTCGTGATTTCCTCCGCGATGTCCCTTGGGATGTTGTCTTTACGCTCCCCGTTCAAGAATGTGCTTCTGAGGTCTTCTCCTGAGTCAAAGCTGGAATCGACACTTTCATCCCCTCAAGGAAATTTAAGATTGGTTCTCTGCTGCTTGCTCAACCGCCATTGCTCATAGGAACCACTTCTTCCACCTCTATCGTAGCGACATGTCCGACTGCAATAGACGTCTCTTTGCCACTGCCCGTAACGATTGTAAGCGTGTCCTCAACGAAACTAAGTCGCTATTTGCTGCTCGAATGAAGGAATGTAGTGCATCTCGCAAATTCAGCTCCAAGGATTATTGGCGTCTCTGCAAGAGCGTACTAAACAGTAGCAAACCCTCTATACCTCCTTTGTTCAATCAGTTCGAAGTCCTGACCTCCTCCGCTTGACAAGGCTGAATGCTTTGCACGGAAATTTTCATTCAATTCAACGCTCGACTCTTCCGGTGTACCCATACCCGATTTCCCTCTTAGAACTGAGGCCCTTTTGAGTGAGTTGCACATAACCCCGTCATTGGTATTGGGCATTATCTCTAATTTAGACCCCCACAAGGCTAGTGGTGGAGATGGGATGCCAGCCATTGTCTTGAAGAAATGTGCGCCTGACCTGGCGCCTGCCTTCTCCAAATTATACAACTACTGCTTCAAGGAATCTTGTTTTCCAGACTGCTGGAAGTCCTCATCGATTGTTCCTGTCTTTAAGAACTCTGGCAACCCCTCTGACCCTTCTAATTACCGTCCTATCAGTCTCCTACCCCTCTTCGGCAAAGTCTTCGAAGCTTTAATCAACGCCGAAGTGGTTCACCACCTTACATCTCATGATCTGCTCTCAGACAAGCAATATGGCTTCCGCTTTGCCCGATCTACAGCTGATGTGCTTACGGCCATCACTGAAATTGTCTACCAAGCTCTTTAGAATAACGGAGAAACGCGTGCTGTGGCGTGACCACCGATATAGAAGGCCTGTTTGATTGGGTTAAGGAGAAATGTGACGTCATCATATTGAGTCTGATTTTCAAGAAGCGTGTCGTTTGTTTTTTGTATCAGATTTTTTACGGCGGCATTTTTAAATTGTTTATTAATAGTAATACTTTCTTTTAAATATTGAATTAATTTAAAACAAAAACAATGCCTTATAGATGCGTTGTACCAAATTGCAAAGGGAATTATAAAAACGGCCCTAAAGTACATGTATTTTCTTTCCCTAAAGATAAAAAATTATCTGATGTCTGGATTCGTACAATCAGAAGAGATCATTTTTCACCAACTAAATTCAGCAGAGTGAGTATTTTTTTTGTATTAAGAAATAAGTAAATTTTATTGAAACTTTAACGACAAAATTAATACCACGTCTTTGTAATTCATAACATAAAGAAAGTTAATAAGACATAAATCTAGCGAGAAAGTTTAGACTTTACTTTAGTAGACATTCATTCTCGTACGTGTTGCTTTTAAAATCTAAAAACTCATTTTTTTAAGAAATAAACTTTAAAGAAATTTTCGACCTAAATTCATTCATGAATTCCTAAAGGAATATTTTAATTTTATATGCATAAAAAATAATTCTAATAATTTTAACGATTTTTTAGAATTGTTTTACTAAATGAAACTTTAATTGAATTAATTTCATGTCTGTAATTCACAACACATTTTTAAAACAAAGTGTTGTTTTAAAAAGTTATTAAACGCAATTAAAACTTTGAGGATTAAAAATAAAATAAATTCACAAAACATTAAATCATTAAAAACAAAGTTGCGAAAGTTTTTAAAAGCTGAAATCTAATTTTTATAAAAAATAAACTTTCGATATAAATTCATAAAGGAATCTTTTTATAGGCATAAAAAATAATTGAATTTTTTTTTAGAATTACGGTGTAACCCGGATATAAGAGAGTTGTCGTAACCGGAGAAGAAGTCTCTTATATCCGCGTTTGGTCTATTTTGTTTAGGTAAATGGCTCTAATTTGGGACCAGATAAAATGTATCTTATATCCGGTTTTCTCTTATATCCGGGTTACACTGTATAATTATAATTTAACAATTTTTTTTAGAATTGTTTTATTCATTAGAATACTTTTTTATATATCATTTTAAATTAAAAAAATGAATAAACGTTAAAAAAAATTCTCTTATTTGTGGTTTGACGTATTTTTTAACATCAAAAAACGATATTATTTTTGCACCAACCTAGCTTCGTCACTAATAATCTTTTGTTGAATTCTCTTCACTTTTCCTAAAATTATTAATGCTTCATATTACTGTAGATTTTTGCTGATTTTCACAAGAATTTAAAATAGGTTTGGTTTTTAGGTATGTGAACTACATTTTCAACCGGAGGACATAAGGAGAGAATCGTCAGCTTTTGACAAAAAAACAGGTGCCACAATTGCAGTTAAACTAAAAAAAAATATATCTTCGTGATGGTGCTATTCCTAGAATTTTCCCAAACTGTCCCTCATATTTATCTTCATTGAATACTTCTAGAGAGTCACCAGACTAGGAGAATCCGACTAGAATTCTGATCTTAAAAGTGCTTTAAATCAAAGTATTAATGATGACTTAGCATATAAAATGCAGAAGAAATTCCATAATGTTAATGATCTAGAAGGGAAATTAAATTTCCTTGATAGAAATTACTGGAGTTTTGTTAGGCAGCAAGAGACACTTATTATATTCAGCATCATCAAATCCCCATATCCAAAAATCAATATGTCTCTTGTAATTGAATCTGATTTTGCAGTACATGTGTTTTTTGTAGAGATGTGGAAATGCATTCAATAGGGGACTATAAGATTCCTAAACATGTAACTGATCAAAATACCCTTGAAATTCTGATAGAAAACGAAGAAAATGGACACAGAACAACAGAAAACTGAACCACAAAATTGATTTTTATATTAAAATTGGTAATGTCATTTCTACTATTGGTGCAAGAAGAATCAAACAAACATTTTAATACAATTAAATTTATATATGAGCAGCTAAGTTTAATGACACAAAATAAGCTTTATTATTCAACAGAAATGATTCATTGTTATATAACTGTTCCCCTAAAGGGTACAGATTGTTAAGAGACAGCAAAAATATAATTTTACCTAGCTGTCAACCATTAAAAGACTAACATTATCAACATATATGAATCCTTTGATTGAGCAACATAACAATTTTCTTATGTATATTAAAAATAAATTTAAGCTCTTAGTGCAGAAGGACATCACAGTATCTTTATTTGTTGATGAAATACATCTAAAACCTTATTTAGATTATAAGGGTGATAATATTGTTGGCTTATCTGACAACTGCAGTGAAGCTGCAACAAGTGCTTTTGCTTTCATGATTAGCAGTGTATTCTCACAATATAAAGATGTGCATGTTATGCCAACTAAATGTCTTAAAGCTGAAAAGTTATTTGACATAGTTAAATGCATAATAATTGGTTTAGAGGAGATAGGCTTTCAAGTATTATCAATTATAACAGATAATAATGCTATAAATAAAAAAGCTATATCTTTCTTTTGCAGTCCTCCAAAGCTTTCCATTGTATATCCACACCCAGTTATAAAGTCTCGACCCCTTTTCTTCCTTTTTGACTCAGTCCATATATTAAAATGCATTAGAAACAATTGGCTTGGTCAAAAAGATGCAAATAAATGCATGCTGTTCCCCAAATTTTGTCATAATGGAAATCATGAATTAGATAATATCCAAAGTGCCCCATTTTCTACCTTACAGAAACTTCATGCCTTAGAATTCAATTTTGAAATATTGTTATAAATTAACCTCAAAGGCACTTTCACCTACTAATCTTGAAAGGCAAAATGTTAATTTAGTTTTGCAAATTTTTAATGAATATACTATTCAAGGATTATTGACTTTAGGAAAACAGAAATGTTTGCCTAATTTTGCAGAAGTTGCAGAATATATAAACATATTTTATATTTGGTGGACAATAATGAATGTTAAAATGCCATATAAAGGTTGTCGGCTTAGAAATAAATACTGCAATCCACTTAGAATGAATGAAGAAAATTTTAGATTTCTCTCTGTATTCTGTTACTGGTTAGAATCTTGGAATAGCATTTCTGGAAGAAATGGCAAATTAACAAAGGAAACCTTCACTGCTTTGCATCATACAACCTATGCATTTCTAGAACTGACCAAGTATTGCATAGAAGAACTGAAAATGCTGTACATATTACCAGGCAAATTTCAAATTGATCACCTTGAAGCAAGGTTTGGTCAATACCGACAACTTAGTGGGGATCAGTATAATATCTCGATACGTCAAATATTTGAGTGTGAAAAAAAAATTAGAATGCAATCAGCTTTAAAATTGAGCTTACCATTTAATCAGCAATGCATTAAAATTGATTTAAAGAGTTTGCAAGAACCAAACTGGGATGAAGTGACAGAGGAGGAAAAGTTATATATATATAAATATAGAATTGATGTTAAAGAGGATGATGTTAATAATTGTAGAGAAGTTCTACCTATAATGCTATATTTAGCGGGTTATTGCTGTAATGCAGTTTTTAAGAAAATTAAATGCAATAGTTGCAAAGATTTAATATCTGGAAGTGTAAGAGATAAGGTGGAAGAAATACCTGAAATAAGCAGCTATTTTCAGGGGATTAATAGAGGTTCTCTCTTATATCCTAATGATAAAACTATAAATTTTGTTCTCTATAATTATGTAGTCATTGATAAACTTATAAAAAATCATTCTTTTCTTCATTCTGTAAATCAAAGGAAAATAGCCATGCATATAACATTGAATGTTTTGGCAGATTATGAGCTTCTTTTTGATGTTGACACTTGTGATGAGGGTCACAATATAGAAAAAATACAAAGAATGTTTGTCTGGCACTCTACAAATGCTCTTTTAAATAATTTTTGTTCTAGGGAAAATAATAATATTACAAATAACAAGTTAAACAAAAAAAGAAAACTTCAAACATTCAGCTAAATAATAAATTTTGTATCAGTAACCTATTTTTCTGAAAGTATTATTTGATTTTTAAATCTATTTGTTGTTTGTATCTAATTTATTTGCTTGTTTGTATTTATTTGTTTCTTATTTATGCTTAATTGTTTTATTTATTCATCATAATTATTTATTCATCATTTAATTATAATTTGTTCATTTAATTATTGTTTGTTCCCTAATTCATAATTCAGTTGTTACTGTATTTGAGTAATAATCTCTTCTTAATGATTACAAAAATTGTAACTTTACAGAATAATGATTAAAAGTAAAACTGAAATAAAAACATGCAAATTAAAACAATGCTGATTATGATTTATAAATATTTTCAAATGTGAAACAATTAAAAAATCATGAACGAATTTCAGTCTAAAAATTGTCTGTCTGTCTGTAACCTACTTTTCTATAAGTATTATTTGAATTTTAAATCTCTTTTTTGTATCAAATTTATTTACTTTCTTGTATTTTTAGTTTATTTATTTCTTATTTATAATTTACTTGTAATTTGCTTGTCTGATTGTTTCCTCATTCATAATTGAGTTGTTTCTGTAAGAATAATAATCATTAAATACTTACGATATTGTAACTTTACAGAATAATTACTAAAATTAAGATAAAAACATGCAAAAATTAAAACAATACTGATTATGATTTTAAAAATGTTTTCAGATTTGAAACAAATGAAATAATGAACGAATTTCAATCTTTAAAATTTAATGAAATGTAACATGATGTTTAATTTCTTTACTTTACAAAACATTCAGCAACATTTTTTTTTCTTATCGGTTATTTTTTTAAAATTAATATGAAATAAATTTCTGTATAAAATCCAATTCTGTTTCTTTCTTTTATAAATGTATTTTTAAAAAGTTTTCTACTAAAACCAATTTTTTTCTTACAATTTTTCGTTACATTATGATTACTGTCTGTTTCACTGCATGGACTACATTTGTGACGTCACGTCACTATATTGAGCAGGCCTTCTATATCGGTGGTCACGTCTGTGGCCCTAGACATCTCCAAGCGTTTGATAGGGTTTGGCATGCCGGCCTTCTTCGCAAGATCCAGGGTTATGGTATTACAGGTCGATTGTTTGACTTAATACAATCATTTCTGTCAAACAGTGATTTGAAGGTCGTTCTCAACGGATTCTCCTCCAGCTCCTATCTTGCAAACGCAGGTGTTCCCCAAGGCTCGATCCTAGGCCCTACTCTGTTCCTTATCTTCATCAACGATCTTACTGACGCCATTGATTCCCAGGTGGGCATCTACGGGGACGACACTACAATTTACTCCTGCCTCAAAAACAAATCTAGTGTCGCTGACAAAACTAACCTCGCCGTTCGTCTCAAAAAGGACCTCCAATCGGTTGTGAACTGGGATCCTAACTGGCTGGTTAGCTTTAATGCCACCAAAATAAAACTGCTCTCTATTAATCAACACAGAGATCCTTCTCTGCCCCCCCCCCCCCATTAGAATGTCTAACGCTCAACTTCTCGAGAGCGCTGCTCGGCCTCACGTTGTCTACTGACCTGAGATGGAACAAATACATTGAGTTAATTGCTTCGTTCACCGCAAAGAAAGTTGGCTCCCTGTGCCGCATCTGGAAATTTTACTCTCCGGAATCGATCCTTCAAATCTACAACCATTCGCATGGAGTATTGCTGCCATATATGGTCTGTTGCCCCTTCTGTTTGCCTTTGGGTTCTTGATAAGATCCAGAGACGGATATGCAATATAATTGGCCCTTATCTGGCATCTCGTTTGAAGTCGCTCTCTCACAGACGTACCATCGCCTCACTCTTTTTTACAAATACTTTCATGGTAATTGCTCCAATCAGCTGCTTTCGCTGGTTCCAAGACTTTGCGAATTCAAGCGTACTACGAGGCTGGCATCCTGCTCTCACCCTTTCACTGTTGAAACTGTTAAGTAGCCGCTTCTTCTACTCCAATAGCTTAATGTCTCGCCTGTGGAACTCCCTTCCCTACTCCTGTTTTCCTGATAGCTTTAATCTCCAACTATTCAAATGTAATGTCAATCGACATCTCCAGTTGCCTTTATCTATTCACTATCCTTCTCCTCTATCATTCCTATCTGCTCTCGCTCCAAATGCTGTAACCCCTTGTGTGCTAGTGGCTTCCTGCCTTGCTAGGGGTGAAATGCTTAAAAAAAATATATATATATATATATATATATATATATATATATATATATATATGATAAATTAATTGACTTAAAAATTTTTTTTTATATATCTTACTGTTCTTTCTTTTTATTTATATATACACACATATATATATATAGGCATATATATATATATATATATATATAAGGTTGGTGCAAAAATAATGTCGTTTTCTCATGTTACTATGTGGGAAAACGACATTATTTTTGCACCAACCTAATATATATAGGTATATATATATATATATATATATATATATGCTCAAAATAGGCTGTTCTCCATATGAGGTGATTTTGGATTTTATCTTTATTAAATATATCTTTATTTAATATATATTAAATATTGGCTATATGATATCTGTAATTGGTGCTATAGGGACAAAAATAACTGATTGATTGATTTTTGTTTACAGCTGATCAACTTTTTGTATTTTGGTTATTTCAAGGCAAAAAATATTTTTTTGATTGTACGTATTTTTGTGAGATCATAATGTCATACTGATAGAAGTTTTAATTAACCTATAGCTGAGAAGGAGAATGAATTGATACATACCATTTCCCAGGGCATTTGCATATGTCAGTATAATTAACATGACTGGAATTAGAGCTTTCTGATTTCAAATTCCAAGCTGTTATCCATTATACCACTATGTATCCACACATCTAAGCCTACAGCATTTAGTATTTCCAAGAGGTCACCCTTCTCCCTTCTTTATACTAACCAGGCTTGATATTGCTTATCTCAGGGATCGTACAAGAACTGGTGTTTTGACATGATATGGTAGTAAGCCCCAAAATAACACAATAAACAACTTATAAGATACTAGCAGCATGGCCCGGCGTTGTCCGTGCTTGATTCAAAAATCGTATGACTCATACAGCAATTGCTATCACTTGACTTAAAATATGTTTGCCCTTCCTTGCCTTTAAAGGAGTGCCCTTTGCCATGCTGATGTTGCTACATGCCTTACTTCTTGCCTATCTCACACTGCGAATTTTTTCTAAGCTCTATACTAAACATTAAATCTGTTACGAAAAAAGAACTAAACAAAATGAACACAAAACGATCAGCTTTAAAAAAGGACTCATAACTGGAAAAACCGAATGAAAAAAGAATGTTAACAACAAATACTTTTTCACACCCAACCCAGTTCTGCGGAATCAGAATCAACATTGAGTTTAAGCAAGCGAATGAGCCAATTGGAGTAAAGTGCCATGCAGATTTAAATTTTTCCTACTTGTGATGAATGCAGCTATCGATTTGTTTTGCATGCTAGCATGCTAGTTAACATTCATGTCAGTCAGCTGTTGGCGCTCACGTTGGCCAATAGAATCTTCCTGTCTATTCATGGCAGCCAGCTATAGGCTCTCACTCTGGCCAGTACAAAATGGCTGCAAACTACATGAAAACTGCCGTAGAAGCATGAAAAAATTGATTATTTCCATTATCGATGGGAGTTGGGAAATGCAAGGTCAGTCTTGGCCTTCCCACTAACTTGGAGCATGTGCATGTAAATTTTGGTGCAAATCTGTCGAAAATTGTGGCCATGCATTCGTTACACACACACACACATCCTGCCTTTTATAGATAGAGATCACATAGCCCACTCATCACCAAAAACAGATAATGGATATCTGAAGCTGGTCAGAGTGTACTTAGCTGAAACATCATGTTTATAATAAATTCTTTAATAATCATGATGAGAACAATACTTCAAATATTTCAAATGATAATTACTCATTTCAAAAATCAAGATAAAACTACAAAACTTTGTCTAACACAATATGTATAGTTGAATAATTATTTCATAATTTTAGATGCTAATATAAGCTCCTTGACGTTATAAACACCATCATTTTTTCAAACATTGATTTTCTGTTTGAATTTACATTCAGACTGTTGTCATCTTTTTTGTTGTTATCACAGTGTTTCAGCTGCTGTCCCCCCCCCCTTCAGCCATCTTCAGGTGGTTGTTGATCTGAGAAACTTTCAGGGAATTTCAAATTAAAACTTTTATGAGAGTAAATTGTTTTTGTTCTGTTGCCCATGTCTAGGAGCATCATATCTTGTTTTTATTTAGTTCTTGCTCATTCTGTTTCCACAGAGGACAAAGTCTGCACTATCCAGCCCAGGGATTGAACTCACAATTACTATTTCACCAAATTCATAAAACAACATCAAAATTCCCTGAAGATTACCCAGATTGACGAGCAGTTGAAGAAGGCTAAAGAACACACCAGCTGAAACACTGTGATAAGAATATCATAATGAGGACAATAGTCCATGTGTAAATAATATAAATAACCACTGATTTTACTAACGTTCCTAATCTTATGACTTGTAATAGTTGGTTAATACCAAGGTAACTGTGAAAACATTGACAGGCATAATAAAATCTGACATAGTGTATTGGTGTAAACATATGAGACACACACCCAGCTTTCCACCAAATGACCAATGACTACTCCACTTTGTGTCTCCATTAAAACTGGAGAATGCCTGCTGCATGCTCACAAGGAAATGAAAGATGAAAATAAATGCCATGGAGAGAAATGAAAACCTGAACCCAAAATATATTTAGGTGTTTTATTTCAGGGTTTGGTCTGGGTGAGTAGATAGGTAGCGCTTGGGATATCTTCTGTCGTGTCTTACCAATAGCTCAGCTCTTCCCTCCTATCAATTTCTGCCCACCATCAATGAGTGGCTGGTAACATGAATGGCCAGCATCGGAATGACCTGAGGAACAGTGTTCCCCACCAAGGCAGACCAGTACTCACTACTTCAGTCACAACTGTGGCTTTTAATATAGACCAGTAGCTAGAAATCATCAATACCTGGCTTGTTGTTGCTTGACCTTAAAAGCTTTAATTTACATATTTGTTCTTTTGTTCCCCTTTGATCAAGTAATTGCTTGTTTATAAGACCCAACTTTGAAGACTCCATCTACCAGACATAAAAAAGAAATGCTTGAGATAAAGATAAAATCACACCATCTTCTTATAATGTGGGTGCCCCAATCATAGTATCACACTGGTTGAATCTCACTTACTAGTGTATGATACACACATCCAGCAGCTCCAATGGTTTAGGATGGTGAATTGAATATGATGATTATTTTGTTAGTATGAACAAAAACTTTGGCAGAAATCATAACCTGAGGAAAAAACCCAAACTTATATAAAAGTTGTTTTATCCAATTCCATGCAACTCAGACGCTATTCAACCAAGAATATTGTGATAAAATGGTACAAAGGAAGAAACAAATTGTCAAAAAATGAATACTAAAAATATTATTTCAGAATTCAAAAAACTTCAAACTTTTATGATTTTTTTAAATGTTTATTTTTAACAAAGACAAAAAAGGTTAAAATCTGTCCTTTTTGAAAGACAAACATTAAAATACCTTCATAACTGAAAAATGAAAACAAAACTTTTTTTTTTGTTTTTTAAAGATTAGAACCAAATTGTGTCTTGCTTTGAATTATCATATTTGGTAGCATATAAAACTACCCTTCCCACATTTACATTAACTTCTACAATATTATAGGCTAGGTATAAGTATTGTAATCTATGATGTCAAGGTAAACATTAGCCTAGCAAATACCTCGACTCTGGATATAAAACAGGGATCATGTTTTGGAAAAAACAAATATGGGGATCTATATGCCATCAAATATGGTACTTATCACATTAAATGGTATATTAGATTTCTTCTCCCATTTCAACAGGGAATATTAAGAAAAAAATTCTTGGGTGGTACATCAGATGTTACTGGAATTTTAATCCGGGTTCCATATCAAAACAATTTTGTGTGTGTGTTTTCTTACAAATTTATAAAATTCTAATACTTGATAGGAAAAAATGTTTTTATATGCTATTAAATAAGGTAATTGTTGCAGACATACAAGATATCTGGAATGATTGAAAACAGTGGACTCTGATAACTTTGGACAGAACATTTTTTTGTGTTCCTCATAATTAAAAAAAATTAAAATGTACAAAGCATTTTGGGAAACAAAAAGTTTCTCTCTTAATGGTAAAAAATAAAGCCTTGTGAATATATATATATATATATATATATATATATCACTCACACATAAATATAGATCTGTATGAATATATACATATATAAGGTGCCATGAAAAAGTTTGGGAAATTTGAGAGCACCAGCAATCTAAGAGACTTTTGCTGCTATCCTTTCTGAAACTGCTGTAGATGTGCTCAAGGAAATTTATTTTAAAGGAAAGAGTGAAAACTAAAAGTTAGGATATTTTTTTCATGGTTCAGTTTCCCAAAACATTTAGGTCATCCTTCCGATATATTTAGGTATTCAACACAGTTCTAATGCTGATGATATAGATAAGCAATAAAAATATATTAACAAAATAAGCAACCTTCAAGTTAATCAAATATTGATAACCTACAGGCATATTTTTTTTTGAGGGGGGGAGTGTTCTTTATTTTTAGAGGTGTCTGTATTTCCTTTCTTTAATCTATATATTAAACTCTTCCCATATGGCACCAATGCCCCGAGAAAAAAGTATAGATCCACATTTCAGTACTCTGTCCTATCACTAGATATCTTGACAATAAAAATGTCAAGGTCACTTGTTACAAAATGTGTAGACTGGCCCAGAATAGCAAACTACTGGTCAGAACTCTGATGACATGAATTAAGTGGGGGTGATTTGAACCTTGTGGGCATAGAATTCTGATAGCAATGGATTGTCTTTGTTTAAATTTTGAATATAAGACCAAAAAGCACAAAACCACTGAGATGGCTGCACTTAGAATGGTTGAGACAACTCACTGTAGCCAGATTCCTTAGGAGGCAAGCTAGCATGTGGGGAATGAGATTTTGGCCAAACTGTTGACATTTGTTTCCTAATCATGCCCCTCTCACTTCCTCCTAGAAACAATACAACTACTTACTGTGTCTCATAGAACAAGATAATAAAAAAAGAAAATCGTCTGGCATTGATGCAGTCTGTGATGTAAAATTGGGGTCTGAAGAATTGAAGCCAGAGACAACACAAAATGTAACACACTGACAAAGAATGTGGATGAGTGAACAATAACCAAACCACTCTCCTATAAAACCCTTACCACCCAGGCAGTAGTAAAAAGTAAGTAGCTGTTACTTTCATTATCCACCTTGGGAGGATACTATTTTACATTTTATATGTATATATATATATATATATATGAAAGATAGAGGTTAAGCTTTAAAGAATCCTGGTTTTACATATGTTTTTTTATCTGTTCCTCTTATAAAAATGAATACTTTTTAAAATTTATTATCCAACTTTTTGCTTTGATTTTAAATACACATTTTTTTTTGCTTTTCTTCTGTAATTAGTTTTTGGAAGAAGACCTATAGTACTTTCTCCACATATGTGAAATAATTTAAAAAAAAAAAAAAAAAAAAAAAAAGAAAATTGTATGATTTATTTTGAAAATTAATGCCACTAATGAATTTAGACAAAAGGATACACCTCGGCTCCATAGCAACATCATAGGTTGAGACCAAGAAAACAAATTTAGCTTCCTGTTTAGTTTTCAGATCCAGGAACACGTGAGGGAGCTGAAACCCACCTTATTGCACAGTGGATACTCAGGTCAGTGCAAAATGGTGACAGCCTGTTTTATGCTTGAACACAATTGTCATGTCTGAAGATTGCGTTTAAGACATGAACAATGATGATTTTCCAGATTCCTTTTCTTTATCTATGAATTGCTATGTCTTCATGAGAAAGATAGTGGAGTATTTGCCATCTCAATGATCTCAAATTCAGAGTTGTACCACTAGTCTTTCTGCCATCTAAAGCTAGATAGTGTGTTCTACTTTGCTATTAACCCATAAATAAAGGAAGAAGAAAGTAAATGCAATAGACTAGGCTAGAATTTGAAATTTGAACTCATAAGTTCCACTTTCTGCATAAATGTTATGCTAGACACACACACATCTCTCTCTCTCTCTCTCTCTCTATATATATATATATATATATATATATATAATAATATTACTGCAAATAAAATTTATCACTTAGCTGATTGATATTATATTTATCAGCTTGACCGTAGACAGACCTTTTTGCAATTGTTCAGTCCACTTGTCATGAGGTTCAGCAATAAACTAAGGCGACTTGGCTTCTATAAGTCAAGCCACAACATGAATGCACAGACATGGCAATAAACAATCATAAACCCATGATAGTTTCGATCTGTTATCTTTTTCATTTTTACTTTCACTCAATACAAGGCCCCCAAAATCACTCAAGCTAGAGAGTTACTAAATTAAGTTATTGCCCAGGAATCAAAGCAGCAAAAATTCTCCTTGAGTTGGAAACATCATGCCTGAGTAGGGGGCCTAGGCACTGAGACAAACTTGCTTGTTTGGAAGGATAAAAGAACCCATAAGTAGAAGGTGGGGAGTGGGTCACAAAGACTTTCGTTTATTATCATGCATTGCTTGATGTTGGCATGTATTTTTTGAAAAAAAAAAAAAAATTGAGTAATGCATCATTTTGAAATGTTTAGTGTAATTGAAGAAAACAGCTTTTAGTATGTTGTTCATTGAAGTATGTCAGGAAGATTGCATATTACATGTATGTGTTCAAGTGGTACAAAATAATTTGAAGGGTGAGGGGATGTTGAAGATGATGAATGCCGTGCATGCCTATGCACATTAAGCACAGGTAAGAATGTTAAAAAATTCAAAGTAGATCGAAACTTTGTTTCAGGTATTGTTTATGTTTGCCTATTGATCAATGGTTCACGGATGGATGTTAGCTCAACTTATATAAGACCAGTCTCATTATTTAATAGTCACACACACAAGAAGTGGGTGATAAAAAGTTTTTGGCCAAACATCAGAATTTTGGGCAGAATAGCTTTTATATATATATATATATATATATGTATGTATGTATGTATGTATACATGCAAGCACACATGAAAATTCTTACTGTAACAATAGTGGCATTTCCAACAATGTCATCATCATATGATGATCTTGGGCTTAGCACCATTACCAATAACTCATGGAACACTCCCAGTAGTCTCTTGCAGTTTGTAAGCCAGTTTCACAAACTGTTACTATTGTAGTAACTTTGATTCTTACTTGGTGTTCACTATAGCCTTCTGTTAGACTGTGCAAAGGTCTTCCTGGTGATAAAGTTTGGTATTTGCATCTAAAAAAAATCAGGTTTTGAATACAGATTTTCCAGGAAAGACTACCTCCTTCGGAAGAGTGGCTATATATTTTCCTTATATTTTGTCATGTACCATATTAAGCTTAGTAAATATCTAGTGAAGCACCAAAAAAAAAAAAAAAAAAAAAAAAAAATGTTGATGTAAATAACAATCTTGTTGGTATTTTGCAAACAATTATTTTCTTTTAAAAAGTGATCAGTTTAAAATGGGTTATCTTATGAGTGTTTAAGTATAAAAATTTTTCAAATGTTGATTTAGAAAATGCAGCTAAGTTAATCTTTTTGATTTTCATCTTTTTCATGTAGTGTTATTTTGTGTGCCATGTTTGTTTCATGCTTCAAATAATATCTGGAAAAAAAGTTAAAGTTAAAATCCAATAATCAGAGAAATAACAGAAATACATTTTTTGTTAAAATCACTTTTGATTATGTTATTCTGTACTAAAACTTTAGATTTCAAAATACATTATTATTTATTGCTAAAATTAATAGTATAAAAAAAACTATACTAAATTTAAATTGATATTATTTATTGTTAAAATTTTGACTAAAATTATTCTGAATTTAATATGACATTATCTATATATTTAGTATTTGTTAGTAGTCAAAATGGTGCAGTGCAGTTTAAGGCATTGAATTCTGTTACCTGTAAAATGTGTTAACATAAAAAGAAAAAGTTCCGGGTGACTTGTAATGGAATGATAATATTGAAGGATTCTTATTTGCACTCAACTATAGAATAATTTTTTTCAAAGGAGGTAACTATTAGATTCTAATTATTAAGTACTATTACATATTTCTTAATTTACTTACTTGCCTATTATAAGCAAAAAGTCTAGGTACAAAAAATAGCTTCCCCTTTATGTTATAATCTACAAAGGAGCAAATTCAATGATAATGTTCCCTCCCCTCATAATTTTATCTTGAAGGTGAACAAATGGGGTACAGGGTTGTCTTAAAAATGCATGTTAATGTGTTGGGGGGTTAAAAGCAAAGAAACAGCAAATCTGTGGACATTAAGGCAAAGGAATCATTAACAATGATGATTCATTGTTTCAAGATTAAGAATAGAGCAGTCATTGTGTGTGTGTTGGAAAAAAAAAACATTACAATCTCCATCAAATTGTTAAAAAAAAATATGCCCTAGTGACAATTTGTGATAATAGCCAACATTAATCTTCTGGGGAGGGAATTTTTGATCAGTGCCAATGAGGTAAAGACAAACTGTAAAAGAAAAGATTTTAGAAAAAAAAAGTGCAAAACCAAGAAAAACTTACAGAAAAGTTCCATTTAGAAAAAAAAGTTTTCCTCAAATAATCTTTCAGGTAAAAGCTGAAGCCAATTTTGAAAAACATGCTTTGTAGCTGTTGCACACATAAAGTTGCCTTGATATTCTCAAATAAAATATTTCTATTATTCTATATATATTTGTTAAGTTTCTTCATAATGTTTTTAACCTGTTTAATCTTCTTCAGCTGTTACATTAATTATAAAAGGAAAGAACAACTGGAAACATTGATTTGAAACGAAGAAGGAATGAATTAAAATATCTAAAATAATGCTTGCAATCAACAAGAATTGGGATGCATTTCATGAATATTTAAGTGTTTGTTTACATCATCAGAGCACTATGTGTAATATGATGATGTGAATATACAAAAATATTATCAAAATCAACCATGACACTTATTTACTAATCAAATACTGATTATTTACAAGTGTATAATGTATTATATATAATGTACTCCATGCCAGGAAATACTAGATGATCTGAATTGAATTTACTATCAATAAGCAATCTTTGTTCTAAGAGAAGTTGATCTGTAGTGATCCCAGTATGTACTGGGCTCACTCCAGATAATACCAAAATAGAAGCTACCTTGTATCAAACAAGAGCATCAGAAGCCAGAGGCATCAGCAGGTAGACCTGAAAGGTAACCTCATAGCCTCCAAGTGCAGATTTGCACCCATAAGATGTCAGTAGCTGTTTTCAACATGTAAACAGATGGTCAATCCAGCTGTATTTAGGATGTCCATATATATATATAGCAAGAAGATATATGTGCTACACCTGAGAGAGAGAGACTCTCACATCCTTATAAGAAGAATCCATGTTCAGAGAAACTCCCAAAACCACACACCCACTTCCCAATATGAGTTGATTGTTTGTTTGTTTGTTTGGGTTTTATGGCATATCAACCACTGTGGGTTATTTAATGCCAAATCCAGTTTATATGAATTTTAAATGCCTATTTTGTATGGAATAAAAAACGTATAACTGGCAACATTGTTTCAAAAAACAAAACGTAGAGCTGGCAACATTACTTCTTTACAAAAAAAAAACGTAGAGCTGGCAACATTGTTTCAAACACTTAAAGCTGGCAACATTATTGTTTCAAACATTTAGAGCTGGCAACATTGTTTATTTTTCTAAAAACATTATATGAGACCTTGCTGTTGGATGTAGTTTATCGCCGTACCCAGGACGCGGATGTAGTTTAACATCATACCCAGGATGTAATATGTGTTGAAGTTTAGAGGTGAATACAGAATAATTTTATGTATGAGAGATTAGTCAGTAGAATGATAACATTACACAAGCATGTTTTTCAGAATAAGCCAGTTTCATCAGAGAGATAAAACGTTGAAGATTATAGTAGGAGGAAATTATCATAAAAAGACATATATGTTTCAGGAGGCTTCATGCCTCTGCTTTGCACAGTTCCAGGTCACCCACTGGGCAAAGTGCAGTATCAGTTGAAGACTTAGAAGAAATAGACAATGCAAGAATCCAAAGCCATTCAGTCATTTGTTTTCTTGCTGTTTCAATGTAACAAAGCAATATTGTTTTTAGATGAAAAACTGAGAATCAGAGTGGACAGCATTCGAATATAAACATACAAAGTGTTTCAAAATCAGGAAATTTGTAATCAAAAGTATTGATAAAATAATGATTGAAACAAGTAAGAGAAGTAATAATAAACAAATGTACTGGATTTTAATATTTAAATAAATACATTCTGTGTGTGTGTGTGTGTGTGTGTGTATATGTGTATGAATCAAAGATATAGATTAAATCTGACCGAATGATTAAATTAGAAAAAGTTATGAAATTTTCATAAAGTTAACATTTTTTTGCTATTTAATTTAGCTTCATCAGAAATATTTTGCAAGTGAAACAATCTGGAGTTAGGTTTCAATTTTTAAATTCTGTTTCTTTTGTTTTCATTGGTTGTGTAGATATGATGTGTACACTTCATGACATTTGTGTTTGTTTAATTTTTAGAATGTTAATGCAATTTAAGTGTGAATTAAAAATTAGATTTATTTGCATATTTTAATTGGTTGATAAATATGATGAATGGTTGAAGTGAATGCAAAATACCAGTTTATATTATCAGCAAACATTTGGATTTTACATTCTTTAAGTATAGGTTTTGCTGAGATGAAAAAGAGTGTTTGGTGGTTACCTTATATAATTATTATAATTATTTATACATGTATTTTTTTGAAAGGATTTTTTTATTCAACATTATTTCTTATTACTATAAATGTTATTCTTAGTTGGTACACACGTTTGAGTAGCTATTCCTGTTTTTATTTTATTAAACAGTAAAATTAATTACAACCGGCCTAGATTAAGAAGTCCTACTAAAGAAAAACTGTGCCTCAGACCAGAATTAAACCAGCATCGCTTTTTTTTTTTTTTTTTTTCCATCAGAGAAACAATTTTTTGAGCCAAAGTGTGTCTCTACTGGTTCGGCTACAGAGCCAGCCTGACAGAGCAAGGTTCAAATTACCTGGTTAAGGAGAGCACGTTTTCTCATTGGGACTTCTACGAATCTATATTTGATAGCTTCTGTGTGTCATATGTGAAATGTAAACAGTAATTTTTAAAGGGATTTTTTTGATCCAACATTATTTTTTATCTCTATAAATGTTATTTTCAGTGGGTACACTTGTTTAAGTTTCTATCCCTGTACTGATGTAGACAGATGCATAATGTGTGCATAATACTTAATGTAGATGTGTGCATATATATATATATATATATATATATGTAGACAAATTTAATGTGTATATGTGTTTGTAGGATGTATAATAGTATCTGAAACAGAATGAAGATAATGAGGTAAAGTGGAAAAGGCTATAAACAACATCATTCTAACCTGAAGAAGTCAAAGGGAGCAGGTGCTTTTGGTGAAATATGTTGTTCATAGTTTCTCCACCTTGTCTCATTATCTTCATAAACAATAAATTGCTGATACCCCCTGAAGAGTGGATGAACAGGTCTGCCTATGAAACTCTGGAGTCAGGATGCTGAAGGTAACATCAATCAGGTAAGTGACAAACTTATTTCTATATATATATATATATATATATATATATATATATATGAAAAACTAAATTTTAAGCAATTAACAGTTTTTAATTTAACATTATTTCTTATTATTATATTTAGTGGGTACATGTTTTTGAGCAGACATCCATGTTTATCTGCTTTAAAAGTAAAACAGAGTAACCACTAAATATGTTTACAGTAATAATAATAATAATAATATGTGTGTGTGTGTGTGTGTATAATTTGGTCAAATAATTATATATAAAAGGAAAATGTATTATTTCCTCAAATAAATGCATGTTAAGTTTATAACAGCCAAATGAAATTTGACATATACCAAGTTTCAGATGCTTAGAATTAGAAAATTATCACCACACTTCAGTTAATTGTACAGATAAATTATTTGAGAAATAAGAATAAAAGTACACATAACATTAACAATTTTTGAATAATTATTATAAAAATAATTATTGAATTAACATAACATGTTTGACATTTCAAAATTCTTCTTGACTGATATCATACAAGGTGATTCCATATGTGCTATTGTGGCAATTCATCATTCATTGTCTGACTGCTGAAGAGCCAATGTACTTCATAATAAAGACAAAAGAACATGCTCTGGAAGTCAGGAATTGTGGAAGAACATCAAGGAAAAGGCTACAAAAATCATTCTATACAATGTTTGGATAAGTTCAATCCAGTGCATAAATTAGAAATAAGAGGTGGGGGATACAACTGTACATCAAATTAAGATCTGATGCTCCAAGAAAGATTTTGAAAACTTGTCTGAACTGTCAAATAGCAATCAAAAATGACTTGAACAGTAGTAACACTTTGCAGTAGGAGGTGATACAAAAATGCTGACCTCAACAAGTACCATTAATGAAGCAAAGGCACATTAATTTACTAATGATAATATCAATAAAGAATATGACTATTCCAACAATATTTTGTGGTGAGAAGAGACCAAAGTCAACCTATTTAGCAATAACTATAACAGTGCTATGTCAAGAAGGGTTATTGAAAGATGCTTATGACCCAAGGAACACCATACCCACTGTGAATCGTGGAGTTTTTAGTGTCATGCTATAGGGACATTTTTCATTTATGGACATAGGAGATACTCGCATCATCAAAGGAACTATGAACCTGACCAAGTATCACTCAATTCTGGAAAAAAATATCACATTTTTTGCCAGATAAGATGAGGCAGGGCTAGATGTTTTAACAGGACAATGATCCCAAACACATGGTATGGAAAACAAAAGGAAACTGTTGGTTGATGAAGATGCATATTAATGTTCTGGAGTGGTCCATCTAATCACCGGAAATGAATCCAGTAAAATATTTATAGAAAGAAAAATCAAACTGGGAAATGTCAACCATCAAAGCTGGCCAAGTTGATTGAAATGTTCATGAAGAATGGCCCAAAATACCAGTGGCATATATACCTGAGGCATATATCATCCTACAAGACATGTTTGAAGACAGTTTTGACTAACAAAATGTATGCAACCAAGTATTATTTAGTAATTTCTTACATGTTATAGATAATTTGTTTTTGCATCTTGCTATTTTTATTTCTTAAATAATTTGTTACAAATACAATAGTTCTATGGTCATAATTTTCTAATTATTAGTATTTGAAATGTTGCATATGTCATATTTCATACTTTTACAATGAATTTACAAAGATTTATTTCATATAGAAAGAATTATTTTGGATGTTATGGACATTTGACTGACTATAAACCTATGTATATATAAAAATAATAAACATCTAATTAAAAAAAAGGGGGTGTATGTATGTATGTATATACATATATATAAATAAATATATATAATTAAATATATATAAATAAAATAAATAAATCCTAATGAGCCAGGTACCATCTACCTAGGTTTCACAATGTGGGATCATCAGGGAGCCAGTTCAGCCTGATCATCCCATGTGGTGAAACCTAGGTAGGTAGTATCTGGCTTATTAGGATTTATTTATTTTACTTTCACTCTACTTAGTGTATTGATCACCCTTCGTTTTAACTGTTTTTTTTTGCACTAGAGACTTGAGGTCCTTGACGATTTCTTTTTCCCTGTTTGGAAGTTTCTGGTGCTTTCTTTTTTTTTTCCATTTTTCCCCAGATGCTAATTTATTTGAAAATTGTGCTATCCAGGTTTTTTCACTCAGAGTTTAAATAGATTTATATTATATATATATATATATATATATATATATATATATATATATGATAAAATATAGTTTTACAGTATGTTATGGCTTAAAGTGCACAGTATCAGGGATATAGCATATGTAAATACAAAAGTGAACAACATAGTGTGGTTACAGTCTGAAACACCGTTGACATTGTATTTACCTTGATGTCCATATATATATATATATATATATATATATATATATAAATATATATATATATATACACACACACACAAAGGATGTCTCACAAAAATGCACTTTTTGACTTCCTATAACCTCTGGATTTTTTTTTCAGATTCATGCATTTAATATTGAATTTAGACTGTTAATCTTGCTTGCAAGTCAATAAACACTGCATTTATTGTTATTTAAAGAGGGGGACAATCTTATATTCATATATGTGTGTAACCCAATATAAATCTGTGTATATATAAAAAATAATAGATATATAAGTAAAAAGATGATATATATATATATAATATATATATGTGTATGTGTGTGTTTCTTTATGCATATGTGTATTTGCCTGCATGAGTGCCATGAGTGTGTTATAATTTAATATTTAAAAGTCTTACATGAAATCATTGGAGCCTTTAAAAAAAGAAGCTAACTTGATGTTTTGAAATGGCAACACAATTAATATTTTATTTAATTTTCCATTTATTTTTAGCAATATTTTCAAATCCTGATAAAGATCTGTAATTGAGGAAATATGGAAATTTATTGATCATTGTTTTTTTTTTTATTCCAATTCAAAAGAGTAATTTGTGAAACCCTTACAGATTTTTAACTTCCTTAAATAGTCCCCCATTTAACTATTAGAGCAAAATTAATGACAACCTACCTCCTGCCCCACCACTATCACAAAAAAAATATCTTCCTTTTCATAAAAGCTTGACATTTATGCATACAGACCTTAGCCATCAATCAAAAATATAATTTTAATTTGTCCCCATCATTGTCCTTGATGTCTGGAGTACTTTCAGTGTGGCAGTTATGAGCACAAAAAATTGGCATTAGGGAATCAAAAGGTTGCCTATATTTGCATCACACAAATGTTTTTGTGAAAGGCATGAAACCACTTCTCTCTATGTTCTGTTCTAATCATCTGATATCTTCATAAAATTTCACTGCTATGCCATGATAATTGATAGAGAAGAGGAGTAAGCAGACACCTGAAATTGTTATCTCCCCAATCTTCATTACCTGCAAAGATAGTAGCAATGAAAAACTGTTAACTCCCATTGTTAATCTTGACAGGTTTTTTGATTGATTCATTTTCAACAATTTATCAACCCTTTGCAGAAAATATTTTTAGATTGTAAGAATTTTTTTTTGAGATAATGATTTAGTGATACAAGTCTTTTCAATTAACCCATAGCTGGGGGATTCATACTTTTCCCAAGCGTATTTGTGTCAGTGAATATAACAAACCCAACTAAAATTGGAACACAGCTCTCAAATTAACAATTCTGAGCCGTTATCCATTACACCACCTGCACATCCAAGCTTACACCACCTGCTATTCCCAAGTGGTCACTCATCTAGGTAGTGATCAGGCTTGACACTACTTAACTTTGCTGATTGTATGGGAAATGGTGTTTCAATGTGATGTGGCTGTAAACCAATCTTGACAGGGACCAGTAAAATAAAAAAACAAAATGTGTAAGTCTTTCTGTCTGAATTTCTGGGATGAAGAGTTATCATTATTTACACTATTTACATTCAGACTATTGTCCTTATCTTTGTTGTTGTTATCACACCTGATGAAGGCTGGAGGGCACAACAATCGAAATATTGTGATAACAATAACAAAGATGAGGACAATAGCCTGAATGTAAATAGTGTATGTCTTTGTTGTGATAGTGTATTGCATCTGGCGCTTAAAGAGAGAAGAAAAAAAAAATAGACTAGAAAAGAAGAACCACCTTCAATAATTTTGAGCTGAGCCATTATCATTGCAAGAGTAATTCAGACCATCACATCTATTCTTTGTTGGTACTACAATGTTTTGGTCAATCTAATCTATAGTCTTCTTTATATCTAGAAAATAATGATTTAAATGCTCAGAGTGACTTGGAAGACACCAGTGAAAACATGATGGAAAAAAAGGCAATTAAGATGAAGAGGCTTATTTAAAATGAAAGGCACTCTTTTGCATCAGAAATAACAGACTGAAACCTCTTCATTCAACTCACAAATAGACTGAATTTTTTCCTTGTTTGTCATCGCAGACTTTCACTAATGTTCAACATTCATTGGTGCTGATTCACCATTTCATTGCTTAAGAAATTGTAGCTGCTACACAATCTTACAAAAACAATTATGATTTCATGAAGTAATTTTAAAAGAGTCCAAAGAGATTTGTTTCCACTGTTGGCAATAAAAAGAAGAGTGAGTAAGATTGCAGTCTAAAACAATATTATATAATGCTGATTAATTCTTAGAGCAAGTCAAAAAATATGCATTACAATCACAAGAATAATCCACATACATAAAATGCAATTTGTATTAGGTTGGTGCAAAAATAATGACGTAATAATGTCGTTTTTTGACGTTAAAAAACGATATTATTACGTCATTATTTTTGCACCAACCTAATATGTATCTGCGCACATAATATATATATATATATATATATATATATATATACATACCCTGTGAAAATTACACAGGAATATATATATATATATATATTCCTGTGTGATTTTCATAAGCAGAAAGCAGGGGAGTGACACTTTGATCTGAGGCAGAATGCACAGATACTCTGATCCCAAGCAGAAGTGCTGAGCCATACATAAACAATCATGTGATTTTTTTATGGATACTATGCTAGTAGTAGTTGTGGTGGTGGTGATGGTAGTAGTAATAGTAGTAGTAGTAATAATAATTTAAAAATTAATAATAGAATTTTGAGAAGATAAGTGTTTATCGGCAGATGAAAGATAATATTTTTAGATATTAAAAAACAGAACTGTGAAACACTTAGGAAATCTGTGGAATTCAAAAACAACTTCTCATAAAAATAGTAGGTAAAACAAAGTGCATAACTTTTGACTCACTCTGCTTATATATATATATATATATATATATAATATAAAGCATGTACACATATATACACACACATGATGTAGACATGCATACATACATATTACAGTAAAAATGCTGCAAAGCTCAACATTTAAGAAGTGTTTTGCTGTTTTGGGTGATTTTTGTTTACAAGAAAAGTGTCTTTCCTGACATTGTGTGTGCATGTACACGCATATCTATGCATACATAAATACTCATAATTTATATATATATATATATATATATATATATATATATACACACACACACACACACACACACATACATACACTCACAAAAAGATAACAGGGATTTAAGATCTGAATATAATAATGTTGGCACAAAAATATTTTTAAAAGTGCAAGGAAAATTATGACAAGTGAAAAGATTTTTTTTAAAATTAATAAGAAAATTGAAGATTTAAAAAAAAAAAAAATTGAAAAATCTTTTGAATTACATGTCAACATTTTTTGCCTGTGCATATTTTTCAGTGTCTGTGCTGATTGATAAAATGGGAAGTGAAACTATAGACATCATGGTAAGTATCCCCACACAGGTTGCACTGCCATGGGTTGTCTGGGTCATGTAGGCCCATGTGCATCACATACAAGGCATTATCAAAGTACAAAATATTACAGTGTGGACAAGTGAAACTGCGACTTGTGCCAACAGCGGTCTCAGTAATGTTTGAGCTGGACACAGTTGTCGCTGAATGTGAACTGGTTTCCGCAGTCGCACTTGTGACACCTGCATCCTTGGTGAGGCTAAAGGCACCTGTAACCGGGGGTGAATGCATGGATTCATGGGATTGTGGAGGTGTCTGTCCAAGAGTGAGATCAACATTCGAGAAGAGACCCGTTGGCCGAGGTGGGAAGAAGCGGGAATTGTTTTTGTTGAGACCCGGGCCTGAAACGGTGACTTCTGTTAGCATTGTGTTCTGCTGGCCAGAAGAGAGCAGAGACTTACTTATTGGCAATTCCCTAATGTCGTGAATGGATGCTCCTTGCTTAGCAAGGCCAAGATTTGATAGGGTTAACATACTGGCATTATGAAAGGAATCCTGCACAGTCAAACCCTCATCAATGATGTAACAATCATCTTCATTTGAGTTGCTTTCTGTTTTTACAGAGAGGATATTCTTTGAGTTGAGTGTTTCGTTGCTGTAAGCGGTTGCCAATGGAGAATCCTGGTCATTGATAGGGTAGGGGTTGTTTGACACATACTGAACTGAAGAGTTGTCTCCCGATGGTTGACTAGGAAGTGGCAAGTTAAATCCAGATTGATAAACTTTGTGCTTAAAGTGCATGTGCTTCTTCAGATCATATTTCCGTTTGGCTGCATAATCACAGAGGTCACAGATGAAAGGACGTACATCTGAATGCACAACGCAGTGGCTGACAATTTTGCTGCGAAATGGTGAAGAGAATGAGCAGCTGTCACAATGGAAAAGTCGTCGCTTGTCTTCATCTCCATTGTTGTTGGTGTTATTGTTACCTCCATTGTTTCCACTGCTAACAGGTGTCGAGGAATGGCTGGTCCCCTTTTCCAGGTTGGCATCTTCACTTGTGTCTGAAACATTACTGAGGAATGTCTGCGAATCAGAGTGCACTATGTTATGACGCACCAATTCACTGTGAAATTCTGATGTGAAGGAACAATGCTCACATTCATAACGCTTTTCGAGTTCAATATTTTCTAGAGAAGCAGCCGAGTCCTCCATGACTGACTGGGAATTAGCCAAGTTAAAGAGGAAGCATCCAACACTCTAAATCACGGCTCAACAATCTGTTTAAACAAAAGAAAAAAAAGAATATTTTACAATATCATGCAGTATTAATTCTGAGAAATCGAGGCATGGGGAACATATTACTTATACATATAATACTCCAAATCTGTCAGTAACTAGTAACCCTTTCCTCTGCCATTTGCAATGTATTTCTATAGGAAATGAGGTGTGCATCTTGACACCAGTCTTTTTCCTCAGTGGATAATTATAAATGATGTTTATGCTTATATTTCCCTGTCCTCTACATATAATTACATCAATAAGAACATTACCTTGCCATTCACACACACATATATGTAAAATGTGTATTTTATATATATATATATATATATATATATATATATATATATACGCAATTTTTATATATATTATTTATATATTATGTATGTGTGGTACTTATTGGAAAGCACTCAATATCAGTGATAGAGCTAACATATTTAATTGGATTGATGTTGAGTTTGTGACCCTGTACAATCACAAATAGCATGAAACCCAGGATCACAAACTCACATCAATCCAATTCATCAGACCTACAAATTCAAAAAGCTTTTTGAATTTGTAGGTCTGATGAATTCTATTATATTCTTACTCTGGCCTGGACATTGAGTTCTACCTGGATTCTATCCTCTTGGGAATTTATTTATATAAATATATATTTATATTACATTAATTCCTTAGAAATTACTTTGTTTATGCTTTTGTAAAACAAAATAAAGTTAGCAGATATGAGCTTCAAGAAATGTGCTTTCTTTCATAAGAGTAATTGAACCATGCTTTCCCCTGATGTCCTTTGTGGCTGAGCAGTCTAAAACCACACTAGCCTATATGATAGTTTTCCCTACATAAGGTGAATGCAGGTTCAAACCCTGATGAAATGCATATTTCCTTTATTAAAGACTCTCAAAAAACCAATGCTGCTAACCAAAAATTAATAAATATAATGTATATAGTAATAATATATATTACAGCCAATCCCTTTCTTCTTAAATATATAGATATAATAGAAAAGAGAGATAGAGAGAGAATGAGTCTGGTCACAGGAATCAACACTGTATGGTTGAAAGAGAAAGTCTGGTCTTAGGAATCAATACTGTAAGTTTGATAAAGAGAGAGAGAGAGGGGGGGTCATAGGAAATAATACTGTACTTTTTAAAGAGGAGATAGAGCTTGGTCATGGGAATCACCATTGTATGGTCAAATGAGAGAATCTGGTCATAGGAATCAACACTGGCTGAAAGCTCATAAGTGTGAATAGGCCTATTTGTCATTAACACTTGCATTAATTCTTAAACAGAGACAATCCCTTTCTTCTTAAGGAATTTTAAAAAATTTGCGGTTTAATCATAAATAATCTGAATGCTTCACAAAAAGTTCTCTATGACTGGAAAATACTGCAGTGCTATTTTTTAAGTTCATTAGAAAAGAACTGTTATTGACTGTCTCCTCCACCCACACATACTTATTCTTAAATCAATAAATGGCTTTTTTTTATCATGGTTGGTCTTTGTTTATATTACTGTATTATAGTTATAGGAGGTTTTCTTGGCTCACTGCACTCACCTGCATTTTTCTCGGTCAAGACCTCTTTGTCAAGTTCCATAACGGGACAGAGGTGCAGGGAGAAGTGGAACCATGCCTTTTTTTTTTTTCAAGGGTATGAGTGCGAAGCAAATAAACAATCAACTTATGACAAAATTCTAATTAGTTTGGTCGATTCTGTTTTGTTTTATCTCCCCACTCACGATGGTAAGTTTTTACACAAGGTCACAAAAACTATTCAGTTTTTTCGGCATTTCTCTGATGCCCGAGAAGCGTCTCAGCTTCTCGGGCATCAGAGATTTAAACTGATCCTATCTCTAAGTGCAGCCTGAACGAAGGGCTTACTGGAACCAGACTTTCGTTAATTATCGCATCTGGCCCCATAAATACATAGATAAGCTGACAAAATCAAAATTCAAAAAACTTCCGTTCGTCATATTGAGATTGAGGGAGAGTCGTTACAGTTTTAAAGACAGAAAACAGGAAATACACATTTAGTTGTAATGTAGTTTAAAAGAAAGATCGTTAAAGTTTGTAGTTTAATTCTAAATAAATTTGAAATTATTTTATTATTTATTAAATTAAATAAATAAGAATTACTTTATTTTGTGGGCTTTTTAAAGCTCAAAAAATGAATTAAGTAATCTTTTTTCTAAATATTTTAATATTTTTTGTTGATAAATTTGTGTTTACATTTTGCTTGTAAGGGAAATAATCAAATAAATAACTAAAAATTTAAAACGTTTAAAAAATCTTGTTTTGTGATCCTAAAAAAAATATTTCATTTCAATATTTTCACATTAAAATTTAAAAGAAAATTTTAACTAAAAAACGGGCATTTTATTAAAATCATTTTACTGGGGTAGAGAAAAAACTAGTTTTATTTTTTTTTGTTTATCTTTGTCATTTCATGCAATTTTCGACTTTCAAATTCAATAAAGATTTTTTCAGGATTAAAAATTAAAAAAAAAAAAGAACAAGTTCACTCACACGGCAAAGATAACACAACAGTCATTGTTAATGTTATCAAATCCATTATACAACTAAAACGTTCTTTCTCTAGAACGTCAAAGTAGTTTACGTTAACACAACGACACAGAAACCTTTTTTTTTGTGATCTTTAAACCGCTATTTTACTGCATGACTGAAAAAGTGTTTCGAGTATGAGAAAAAAAAATGTAAGTAACACTGGACACCAGACGTGAATTAGAATTTTCAATTTTATTAGTTTTATGTAACTGATTGGTTTTTGTTTGATTTTTTAAAATTATGCTTTTTGTATCAGATGTGAAAGCTAAAAAAGCACCTTATTTAATTTTTAGAAACCACCTGGCCGCTGGCGTAAGAAGAAGATACTTGTTTTTTTTTTTTAAAAAAAAAAACGTTTTCAATTATATATAATCATAACCACAAAAAACAAAACAAAACAAAAAACTTTACATGAATTATGGGCAAGCAAATATTTCGCCCGGTTTAATTTTTAATAAACGGAAATAAACGCGGAAAATAAATTATTTTGTGAATGAATCGCGTCTTCTAACCATTTTCTTTTTAATTTTGTTTTGTGCTTTCATTTTTTTTTTCGTTTTCTGTTTTTCCTTGTAGTGTACAAAGTACATTATTTATTTCGTGCAATCGATTTTCTTTATCTTTTTGGCATGTAATCAAAAACACGTCCGCTAAGGTTTACACTTAAAGAGTAACAACAAAAAAAAAAAGAAAAAAAAAAAGAATTGGCGATAATTATTTTTTTTTTACTGAAGATAAAAAAAATAAATAGTGCTATTATTTTTAGTAAAATTAAAGAATCAATCAACAATGATTAGATTTAAAATTATAAGAAAAAAATATTAACTAATATTAAATAAAAATCAATTTAATTTCTTAAAAAAAAAAAAAATCTAAGAATTGAGACTTTTAAAATTAAAAACAATGTAGTTAAAAATTTGAAAAATAAATTAAAATTTTAATTTTTCAAAAAAAAGTTTAAAGTACAATAAATTCAGAGGCAAATAGTTTTAACGCATTTTTTTTTCAGTTACAAAATAAATCTTAACAGTAACACTAATAACAGTACACACGTGTTAAACGTTATGTTGCTTATTCCCCTGATGATGCCCAGGTAGAATGGAAGAGTTTGAGTATAAACACAGGTTAAATTTGCAATTACCTAGCGCTAAACAATACCTAATTTGCAAACGATACACGATCACCCAAAATATAGATATTAAAAGAGACTTTGAATAAAATAAAATAAAAAAAAAAGTAAAATTAAATTGAAATGTTGCTGTTGAAACATCTGTTGTTAAGAATGTCACAAGCCATTTTCTCCTTATACATGAAACATTTAACAATTATGAAAGCTACCTTTTCCAAACTCGTACAAACGAAATCGAAACAGAGAATAATAAGCTAACCTTGGTGACCTGTGAGATCACAGTAAATATGTGCGGATAAACAAATTCATGCAAATTTTCGACTAATATTTACATCCGACAAACATTGAGTCGAAGAGTATATAGACCGGAAGCCATTAGTATTGTGGTGTCGCTGTTGTCAACTGCCGGTGTAAGAAAAGAAAAGTAATCGCTAGGTATTTTTTCCGCACTATGTTAGCGGAGGTTTCTCACCGAAAAAATACAGTTAAAAAAAACTTTAATTATTTAATTGATAATGTTTTTATTTCTCAGAAAGATGAAAACTGGAGACTATACATCATTTGATGATAACAGGTCAGAGAAGTTAGTTTTCTATTAAAATGTAATATGTTAAACTAAACAGTTGAAGTCTGATAGTAAGTAACTGTCTCTTATTATTTTCATTGCTTCTGTAAGTGTGTTTTTAACTTCTACATAGATATATTTTTTCTAGTAGTATTAGGAGGAATCGTTTAGATATCACAAAGAATGAATGTTGCATTTTGATGGATGGAAAGAGTGTGTAGTCTCCATGGTGACTACTTAAATCTTACCACATTTCAAAACTACTCATTTTTGTTTTGTACCATTTTGGTGGTTCCAAAAACACCAGGCGTGGAAAGCATGAACATAGCAAAAAGTACATCATATATTAATAATATTTTCTAATGAATCGAAATTTAGCATTAAAAAATACACACATCTCTTTTGATTCCTCCTTGGGCTGTAAAAGACAAAACTTTTCTGTGCTCAACAGAACAATGTTCTCTTCTCCATTCCTCTTTCTATCCTGGCAAATCCATGTAAGCATGTTGATGTTGGGTCAACACTAATGTAGTTGATGCTGAGTTGTTAAGGTAAGTTACCCCGTGTTACACATGTATCAATAGTTGAGAGAGGATTCCTTTTCTTTTTTTTTATACTGAAAATGAAATGAATAAAAATTACAACAATAAAACAATAAGACTTTGAGGGTGTTGAAATTAATGACAAGAATGTGTATTTTTCTTTTCATGAATGCTATTTACAATATTGTTTTTTTTGTGTGTGTTAAATTTTCTCAGGGTTATTGTCTCTTTTTGTTTCTTTAAAATTTGGGTTTATTTGTTTATAATTGTTCTGAAAATTTTATGGTTAAGGGAAGCTTTTGAAACTGTCAATTATGAATTTTCATGGATCGAACAAGATATGTCTTGTCCAGTCTGTGTTACTGTTGTCTTACTGCTACGTGCTTGTGATAGAAAGGTGGTTTTGTATAAGGATGAAATATCTGATTTTTATTTCTCGAATGATGAAATATGAATCATAACAGAAGTTTTCCCATAAGAAAGTAGTGTCTTAATAATAAAAATAATCATTATCTTTTTTCCATGAAACTGTTCTACCTGAAGCTGTAGATCTCAAATGGGTGACTTTTCTTATGTTGTTATTTCTTGCTGCAAGCTATTATGCATTTTATTTGCATCTTATTTTTCTTTGCTAGGTTGGTTTTTGCATAGTTTGCAAACCTGTTCTATGAAATAGGTAGACCAAGTGGGTTGCATGCTGTCAGAGTCAGATTTACCAAGTCAGAGTTGCCTGCTTGTTGGTAGGGCTGTGTTTTGGTTTCAGAACTTGTTAGCAGAACAGCTTTACTGGGTTTTTTGTTTTGTTTAGTGCAATTGTCTTTGGTACTGAAGAGCATTTTGGAGTGGTTTTTGGTGCCTCTGGTGTTTTCTTTTTATCTGTAGAGTTTGAAGAACTGCTACTTTTCTTAGATATTTTTTTTAGTTACTGTCTTGATGGAACCTGGGCAGAATATTTTTTTTTTTTTAAGAAATGTTACCTGCTTGGTTTGTACTGTCACTAGTTTTAATCTCTCATGTTAAATGTTCTCAGGATTATTGTCTCTTTTTGTTTCTTTAAAATTTGGGCTTACTTGTTTACAATTGTTCTGAAAATTTTGTGGTTAAGGGAAGCTTTTGAAACCGTCAACTCTGGATTTTCATGAAGTGAAGTAGATATGTCTTGTCCAGTCTGTGTTGTTCTTTTTTTTATTACTGCTACTCTTGCTTGGAAAGGTTTTTATAAAGATGAAATTTCAGATCTTTATTTCTTGAATGATGAAGTATCCTCATGAATTATCACTGGTGGAAATGTTGTTTTTAGAATGATGAAATATCATCATTGATCCTAACACATCTTTATAAATCCTGTCAATAACTGGATCATACTTTTAATGTAATTGTAGTGAAAATAAACAAGGCCTAAACTAAAGGCTTTATTCTAACTAAATCTGTTAATTACTAACTAGAAAAAAAACAAGAAAATAAAAACTGCTATATATAAATAAAACTCAGGATAGGAATAGTCCACTGCAGCAGGAAGGGGGAATGGACTATGCCCATTATTTGCAACAGTCAACAAAAGGAAATATAACAGTAATAAACTCCAATCTCCCTTAAAACTGTAAACTTAAACATTATCTGTGTTAATCTTACATGCTTTTCAATAGTTCCTCTTTCTATATTAACTCAGTTATATTCTTCTGTTACATGGATTTGTCACCTCTTTTGTTGCAGGGTGTAGATGTTCTTCAGATATTTAACAGCTCCTGGAACATTTGTCCTTCAAACAATATTTGGTGGGCTCATGTGAGTCTGGGTAAAAATATGATACAATATACAGGATTTAAAACAAACAACAATTAAATGAAATGTATGTATTAGCACAAAAAGGAATTACATGTGTACACAATTGAAAGTAAAGGAAAAATATGCTATTAAGAATGTGCATGTGCGAGAGTTCAATAGTCACTAGACTGGGATAAGAATGTGACCTATCTGCATCCTACTACATCTGAAACAAATGGGAGAAAAAGAGAAAGGAAATGTTTGCCTTTTTATAGATTTAAACAATACTGCCTAACAGGCAAAGCCATGTAGGGTAACACACTGACTCTATGCACACTGACTACATGACCTTTATTTTTTATAACACCTAGCATATGGATATAGTAGTCTGTTGTATTGTAGGATCTTAACACACACCGTGAGTCAAATCATTATTTTATACTTACCTGGTGCTTGATGGGAGTATTAAGGATATAAAGTAAGTATTTATTTCTATGCCCATGTTGTACAAAATGTGACACAAGGTCAAGTTTAATATGGGATTTTGGACACCATTCAATAATTGCTTGAGTCCTCTCAGTACTTTCCCTTTTGAAGATGTCTCAGGTGCTGGGTAATGACCTCAGCCTTCTCACCTGAAGAAAATATACTGCATTGGGATGATAGCCCCTGTGGTTCAAACTAATATTAATTTTGGTACTACTCAGCCAAGGGTCAGGTAAATATATCTATCTGCATGCTGACATCACAACGGAATGTAAGAAGGCTGGAGTTTAATGCGGGATATTTGGAAAGCCATACAAAAATTGCTCCAGCCACCTCAGTACTTGCCCTTTTGAGGATGCCTCAGGTGCTAGGTAAGGACATCAGCCCCCTCCTGAAGGAGAGGTACTGTCTGGAGGGATGGTTTTCTGGGGTTTGAGCTGATATTAATTTCAACTTTCCTGGTATATGGATGCAGGGTGTAGAAGAAATGCCTCCCACATTATAAAGGTTAGCAAAAAGACCAAGTTAATTGCTATTAAAAAAAAATTTCACTCTTATTTAAACAAAAGGCTGCAATTTTATTCATTTTGTTTTAAAAATGACATCCTCCAAATGGTCACCTCTGTTCACCATACACAGCTGTAGATGATTTTTAAAGTTTTCAATCACCCTGAAGTTAAAGTGCTTCAAGATCTTCCAGGTGGCTTTCTTTTAAGTGCTGAATCTGTGGCTCTGAAATTTTCAACCCATAACAGTGTTGATTTTTTTTTTATCTGGAACAGCATTATTCCAACATAACATGAAGTAAGCATGAAAAGTTCACTTCCTTAACTTTGCAGTCATTTAGATTAACTAATTATATATTTATTAGATTCATAGTAATTATTATATATGCATATTATATTATATCCATACTGTATATTTATTGAATAAATATATAATTACTAGTGTTGAATATGCTATTTTCTCAAACATTTACTTAGTGTATTTCAGTTTGAAGGTTACTTCAATTTTATATTTTTTTTTTTTTTAAAGTTTTGCAAGTAAAGGTTCTGGTACATCCTCTGAGGCTGAAGTGTTTTTGATGACAGAGAATACAGCAAATTATTAGATGTCTATAATAATGTTATCAGTGTAAAAACTAATGAGACTAAAATCTTTCATTTGTGAAATTATTGTCTAATCAGATAAAGACTGTCGATTAATATGGGTAAGTGGGTGTGTGTGTATATATATATCAAATGTAGATTTCCTTCTCATGAGGATATGAGAAACTCTTTATCATTTTCCTTTTGTGTGGGGTATTTATATATTTTCTTGGCAACCAATTATTGTATTTGTGCATATCTTAAGTGCAGCTGGGTTGACCACTTCTTAAATGTTAGTGCCAGCCACTAAAATCCTCTGAGATCTATATCTGGTGGCTATGAAATCACCTTCCAGATTAACTCTCTGATGTACTTAGCTTCTCTGATATTCTGGTGTGATATTAAGAGCAAAGTCTATTTTCATATCTCTTACGGTGAGCCCAGTACATAATGAAGTCATCACAGATAAACTTCTCTTAGAAGAAAGGTTGCTTATTGACATTGAATTTGATTTAGACCTTTGAGCATTTCTTGCTGTGGATCATGTATTATATGTCTATTTCTTAAACTAGGTTTGCATGAATTGTACCTCTAACTATTATGATGTTAAACAATGATAACCAAGTGCAAATCAATAGGCAAAAAAGACCCAATATGACCGATTACAGATTACCTGCCAATTGATGCAACTCCATATTAAACTAACAGTAAAACTTCAATTTAAAGAACTAATTGGTAGGACAGTGTGTTTTGTATGTCCAATAGTTCCTTAAATCCAATAAATTCCTTACTTTATAAAGAAGCAAATTCTGGAGATCACTGCATTCAATGAACATCATTTTGTTAAAAAATCAGCATGTAAATGACCAATGTTATGTAAAACTGTATTAAAAATCCAATAAAAAAAATTGTACATACTTTTCTTTGCTCATAATGAGAGGATGTTTGGAAGTCATGCTGCAGATGTAATCTTCACTGTAATTTATTTTGCACACATAACTGAGGCTTAGAAAATTTCCAAACTTTCATATGTAAATAGTTATAGCAGTCTTGAGTATTGTGCTAACAGGATTGTCAGCATTGGCATTTAAAACCCAGTTGAGTTTCTTTTTATACTTGTCTAGGTTGCTGGTTTATTTTTTTATTAGCAAAATTTAATGTAATTGAGGTTGTCCAGTGTACTTTACAGTTTCTCAATTTTTAATTTTTAAAATCTGTAGAGTAGCAAACATAAAATGAATTGTATCAAATTCATTTCTTGATTTTCTAAAATCTATGAAATATGCAGGATTTGGTGACTGAAAAATACAATCCAACAAATTGTAGATACCCCATGTTTTCCAAATGAACTATTTTCAACTAGATCTGGCTGATTTTTTTTTTTTCCAATTCAACTGAAAAAAATTCTACAATAGATAAAATAAGCAAAATATTTGTGAATAAATTCAGAGATTTTATTTTATTGCAAAAATATTACAGTTATGAGAAAAACTTAACTTTTGCATTTGTAGGTTATTGCTGGCAACTTTTTTTTTCTAAAGTTAGGCTAAAATATCAAAGGCTAGCCACCTGAGGACATGCAGTTTTAGGCAAGTTTGACTTTGTGGAAAGTTATTTAAAGTTTCTTTTATTTGTATTTGGAGATTTGTTTATGTAATAAGATATAAAAATTGCCAACACATTAAAAATGGTGTCCATGTCCCTGTTGGCTAACAATGACCACCCACAAAAATATATCTATATACAGTGACATTATTACTAGTATAGTTTCTTTCATTTTTTTTTTTTTTTAATTCTAAAATAAGTAAATCTATAAAATCATTTATTATTGATTTTTTTCTATACACATAATTGGCCAACAACCACCATTGGTATTTGCAGGCACTTGAAGTTTTTTCCTTTACAACATTGCTATTATTACACTTACTAAGTTTAGACTGTTAAAAGGGCAGTGAAGATATGTCCTTAAAAAGGTTATTGAACTCTTTGGAAATTTCAAAATCTCAAATTTGAAACTCAAAATTTTCAGTGATCAGAACCTTGATTTATCTCCCTTTTTACTTCTCACTCGAATGAGTTTCTAGTTAGAAACTCGTTCATAATAAATGCGAATGTCAGTGTATCATTATGTCACGCCTTTTCAACTTTACTCCTAAAGGCCGTTGCCCAACATATACCATTTTGGAATCACACTGACTCAGTGAGCAAATTAAAAACATTCCGGGTCGTCCGGACCTGCAATCCTGAAATTTTGGATCCCTAATTTTTCATTACTATGATTGTTTTGGGTGATTTTAATTTGGGGCGGGTGGCGTTGGGAGCTGGCTGTGATTAGATTTTTTATTTTATTTATTTATTATTTATTTATTTATTTTTTTTTTTTTACGCAATTTTTCGTGACGAATGTTTTTTATAATAATTCTTATAACTTGAAAATAAATTTGGGATTTAATCGAAATTAATTGCAAAATCCTGCGAAAGTCACCCATGAAATAAAATAATGAAGAAAATAATTGTTTTTACGCAAAGTAAGGACCTACATAATCGAATTGTCTTTTAACTTTAAATTAAGTGGCGGCAGAAGAATTATCATGGAAGAAATTTAAAGAAAAAAAAATAAGCTTAAATATTAATGCAATAAATGCAGAGATCAATTTTGAGTAAACGATTTAACATTTAATATCTATGTGTTTTTAACACTAATTGAAAATTATATAATTAAAAAATCGGTGTATAAAAAACGCTATAAAAGTATTAGGTTGGTGCAAAAATAATATCGTTTTTTGACGTATTTTTTAACGTCAAAAAACGATATTATTTTTGCACCAACCTAATACCTAAAAAATCTGAGTTATTTCCCTTTGATTTCATAACTTGTCCAAGGGAAGTAATTATGCTTGAACTAACGAAAACTATTCATTGTCATCTGGAACGTGTAGATGAATATTCAACTTTGGGCGGGCAAAAAAGAAAATACCCATCTATTGACTTGACCTTGAATTGATTATGTAAAAAGAAAAAAGTTGAATACAATTCATTACTAAATAGTTTATCATAATTATCACTAAATTAAAAGATAAATAGTCAATATCCAGTTTGTATTTTTAGCACAATTGGCTGGAAGTGTTGAATGGTGAATGGAATGAACATGTTTTGAATTCCAGGTAAAACAGTTTATCTCCTGCTTCTAATCTGTTCACCCGTGAGATCTCTTAACAAAAATGTCAATGTTGCTGATATGCCACAATGCTTTTTTTTTTTTTTTTTTTTTTTTTTTTGTTTCTTTTTAATCATTTTATCTGAAGCAAAGCATTAGAACAACTAAGGGAGTTTAGTTGTGCAAGGTAATATAATAATTAAAGGTAATAATTTACAAGTTAATAATGAAGTTCATTATATTGTTGTGCCAATGCGATAAAGCCACTAAGATGCAAGGGGTTACTGAAAGTGAAAGAATCTGAGAAAAATCCTTATTAAGGAGAGAGGACAATAAAAGAAGGCAGAAGATGGCAATTGATATTGCATTTAAATTTTTGAAGATCAAAGGAAAGCAAGTTAGAAGAGAGTTCCACAAGTGTGATGTGAGAGAGAAGAAAATGATAACAATAAACTTAAGGTTAAATCTAGCTATTTCATCTGTAAAAAGATGAGACCTAGCTACTAATCTTGCATTGTGCTTAAATTCGTAAAGTTGAAGTTAATGAAGAAAAGAATGGATAAGTATGAATTTGGGCAAACCCCCCTTCTTTAAGTTTCTTAACTTTTTAAACAGTACTAATAATCATAAAACTTTGTTACACTCATTTTTAAACCATAATGGGAACAATAAAAAAAATTGAAAATTCAGTTAAATTTTAAAAGATTTAATTGAATTATATTTTATTACTGGTTGAATATTTTCATGAAAAAGGAAAAAAAGAAAATAAATCATAAGGTATAAAGACAGGTCAGCTGACTTTCCCTATTTGAAAGATTGGGTAACACAATCTGCCTCCTCTGCATTTCTCTTACCATATGAAGGTAAATTTAGAAAATAACATCACGGGGTGATATTAACCAATTCCACACTCTACTTCAAAACTTACACCCATAAATCTAATTCACCCAAGAAAATAATTTCAATGAATTACCATTTTTAGACATTCTCATTAGAAATAAAACAACCACATTATCACAGATATCTACCACAAACCTACAGACACCCAACAATATCTTAATTTCAAGAGCCATCATCCAAAAAGCTGCCTGAAATCCATCACCTGTTCTCTAGCATGTAGGGTTTGTACTATAGTGGCTGACAAACATCTCCGAAAAACCCACCTAGAAGAACTACATAAAACTAAAAAAAATGAGGCTACTACACAACACTAATAAACAAAGGTTTTGAACTTGCAAAAAAAATTCTTTTAGACCAACTATGAAATCCAAAGAAATGTAATTTTGAACAAACTCTAGCATATGTTTCAATATACAACAAGAACAATCCAGAACTATTTACAGAAATTACAAAAAACCTAGACCTACTTAGCAAGAATGACCAAACTGAAAAATATACTAAAAACAACCAAAATAATTAAAAGCAACATCAATCTAAAAACCTAAAATACATATTAACCTTATCCAAATTTAACCAACACATAATACAGGGAGTCACAAAATGCAATAAAAAAAACATGTGGGGTTTATGACATTCATAATAAATAAAAATTTAAACTGCAACTCTAAAAATTTGATTTATGCACTCAAATGCACAAAATGCAAGAAGTCATATATAGGTATCAGCCAACAACTAAACAAAGTGTCTTTGTACACAAAAGCAACATAAAATTACCAAACAACAGAAAACACTTTGTATCACAATACATCTATAAATGTAACCAGGGTGAATTTAAAATTATGCCAATATACCAAACAGACAATTATTCTTACCTACAATTACAAGAAAAAACTTCATAAAAAAAATTTAAACCAGCACTAAATAGATCATAACCCCACATGCAAAAGCACACAATATGCACACATGATGGCCAAATACAGTGTTCAAACAACTTGCATTCATGTGCACACACTCACATGTGGGTATCTGTGGAGCACAAATATGTATATGCATATTGGCAAAAACAATAGACTGCTCACAGGCATGCATGCAAACCCTATACAACATAGGAAGTGTGTGTGTGTGTGTACTAATTCCTTATAATAAGACAGTATGTATAGATAGGGAGTGTGCATATATATATATATATATATACATGTACTGATATATATATATATGCACATATTGGAAAAAACAAAACTGCTCATGCGAACACTACACAACATAGGAAGTGTTTGTGTATATGTGTACATATGTGTATACCACTTATAATAAGTATGTCTGGAGATGGAATATACATATGCATGCTGACAAAAACACAAAATGGAAATAGATCTAAGAACACAGGAATCATTAAAAGATAAGAATATAGATATCTTTTTGACCAGTCTTAATTGTTTTATTACCCTTCACACATAACTTTTTCACTGCCAGTTCAAGGAAGACATTTGGGTCACTAATACACACACAAAAAGAAATGCCTAATATCAAGAATATTTAACATCGAAAAACATAAGAAAAATGAATTCCTTTTAATAATATGTGGAAATATCCACTCTTTGCCTGATGAAGGTTGCGGGAACAGAAACTCGTGTAGCAAAATAAAGCAAGATGTATTTTTAAAAGAAAATCCATATTACAACCAAAATCATTTGCTGTTTCTCTCTTTTTAATATATATTTATATATAAATTAACACAAGTGAAAGGTTTGTCACTTAGCTGATTGGTGTTGCCTCCAGTATCCCACACATCTCACCTGCCAAAGATGGTAACATATTTATGTAAATACACAAAAATACAGCCATTCATACACCTAGATCTAATACAGCAAATTTTTATGATAGGTGAAAGATAAAACAATAATCATTTATTTCAGTACCCACTGTATTTGTACCCACTGTATAAACAAGTTTCTTGTTTTTTGTTGTTGCCCACTGACTTTACTGCTACTTCATCACTCTTAGTATTAGAAAACAAAGTAACCAATTCTGACAAACTGAGTATTTTTGATATCAGAAAACCATTTTATTATTAAATATCAAACTTTGCAATTTTAGACCTAAATTTCCTTAGCAAATTTTGGTGGTCAGTCTGTCTGATGCATTGAAGTCAATGAAAAAGGAATTGTCAGTAGTTGGGAATTAATTAGAGCATTACCAACATTTAAATGCTATTATATTTCAACTTTTGATAATAGAATAAAGAAGAAAGAGATTCTGTTCTTTTTCATTTTTCTCCAGATGGTGTTTGTGTCTGAGTGAACAATCTTAATCTCTTTCATTCTATTTTTACATGCTTTTCTGATTTCTATTTGATGGTTGCATTTTTGGTATGTGCTTGTGTGAAAATAAGTATGATTTGTTACTATTTACTTTTTACAAAACTTCATTCAACTTTCTCGCCTGGTTTCACTTTTTCCTCTTTAAATCTTTGTCTGAGACTTTTCTCCTTATTTGTAACGTTCACTTCTGCTGTTCACATTTTGTCTTGTTTACATTGTGCCTTTCAGAATTTTTTGCCACATGTTCTCAAAAATAAGGCCAATTTTAGCAATGTTTCTCACTACACTCGTTTGCTCAAACAAATATTGATTTTAGAAGGTTTTTCACATGAATCTTTACTTATATCTCAACTTACATATTGTGTGTACATCTCCCTGTGTTTGTTGAGATCTCTACCTATGATTTTTTTCTTAGGATATTTTAGTGGAAAAGTGCATGTCATTATGAATAATTGCTTTAGGTTAAAGAGTAAATAACTAGAATTTCCAATGCAGTTCTAAGATAGGCAAACATAATCTTTCAGTACTTGTACTTTTGGTATATGTGTCTACATTCTTTAGCATGATTTTTAGTGTGTGTGTGAATATGAGTGCATTCATTACTATGGGTGTGTAAATAGGCTTATTTTTTGTGTGTGTGAATATGAATGCATATCTTTGGTATTTGTGTGTAAATTTGGGTGCATTGTGTGAATATGATTACTTTTGTTGGAGTGTGTGAGTTTAAATATGAGTGCATTCTTATGGAGTGTGTGAATATGAATCCATTTCTTTTCATGAGTGTGTGTATGTGTGAATATGAGTGCACTCTTTGGTGTGCATATGTGCTTTCAAATATGCATTATTTTAAGGGGAAATGAATATGTAAGCCTTTTTTTGCTGGGACAAATATTCTTAACTGCGTGTGTGTCTACATTCTGGGTGTGGTGTAGGGAAAAGTATATCTGTATCTGCTTATTAATAAGTCTGTACTTAAAAATTCCAAAATTTATGAGTTAGTATTCCTCTTTTTTTATCCATTAACAAGCCCAGACTAAGAGTGACTTTCATTTCTCTTTCTTTGTGTATTTTATAATATCTGTTTTTTTCTCTCTTTATCTTATATACTGTGTATATGTGTGTGTAAGGTGAGGTGATAAGAATCAGTACATACAATAAGCAATGGAAGATATACACTTATGGGATATGGTAATACTTAAGAACTGCAAGCATTTGACCTAAAACCCCTTAATGCATTTAATTTAAATGCCTCCATTTTAGTAAAATGTTGTTTTTATTTGAATGATAATAGTCTAAAAGCTAATCTGTATGAAAAGAAAACTTAAATTTCATATATAAATAAAGATTTTAGACATTTTAAAAACATTCTTACGTTCACACATCACTTCTTGAACTGCCATTACAGATGAAAAGTGTAAAGGACAGATTTAAAAATCTCTTAAAAATCAAATAATTATCTTAGAGATGTGTTTCAAAGTAAATTTAATGATTAATTGACCTGATTTTGTAAAATTAATGCTTACCTTTTGCTTAAAACATGAAAATAACATTTATTTACACACAGTAGACAACAATAGTAGTTTCCTTCCGTCACCTGAAAAGGTTGTTTTTTTTTGTTTTTTTTTTAAATTAAAGAAATATGAGACACCAACTGTGTAATAATCAAGAAATTCATGTCATTTATGTTTAAGAATAAATTATCTTTTACTTCATATCAACAATATTCTAAGAATATATTTTTTCTTCTATATACTCTTATGAAACTAAGTAAAACGAATAATTTTATTTTTATACTACATTAGTAGTAAAAAAAAAAAAAAAATTAATTAAAAACTAGTTAAATGATATTTAATTACACACAATGAAGTGTTTATAATTGTTTTGATTTAAAAATTTACTAAAGGAAATGCTAAAAAAGGGTGGAGAAAACTGATAAAATTCAGTAATGAATGTCAAAAATTTAATACTCGATATTAATCACCTTAGAGGGAAGTGATTCAGAATTTTTTTCTTATTTGAACATCCATACAAAAAATAAGGCTTGGGTGGCAACTACTATAAGAGAAAGAAAACTTTGAATTCCAAACTGTGGAGAAGACAACAGGAAATTACTATATTTCCCAAGACTGAACAGCAATTCACAAGTAATAAAGAAAAAGAACCTGTGGAGAGCCATGATCATCTATGTCCTGAAGGGACATGGCATTAAAAATAGAAGTACCACAATTCTAAGAGGGAAAATATTCTTTTATTACTGCATATTACTGACAAATAAATGTGCAAATACACTTAGCAAAGGTATAAATTCACCTCCTCCTTCAGTTATGGGTTAAATAGAAAAAATCCTTGTTATTCTCAAGAAATTGTTAATGCAATCTTCACTCAGAAAAAAATGTATTATTCTTACAATCCAAAATATTTTGGTTCTAAATAACCTTCAATGTTTGATTAGCCCTTAAAAAAAACAAACAAATGAATTAATCAATTCAACAAATAAAATGTAAAAATTAATTTCAGTTGGTGTCTAAATTTATTTACAATAAATATTTAAAGAATATTTGTCCAAATATTTTTCGGTGCTGTATCCTTTCAGGACATAGGTCATCATGGGTCTCCATAATTTCCTGTCCTTTGTAGCAAAATAAATAAACCTTGCTCCGGCCAACTATTTACTTAAACTCGCTAGGTAGGTTATGTGTTGTTTTCTTCAATTCCTTTTGCCTTCAATATGTCCTGTGAGTATCAAATTTTCCAAGCCCTCTTTCCTCTTTATGTGCCCTAGAAATTTCAACTCTCTCTTCCTGATGTAAAGTATAAGTGTCCTTTTGATTATCATTTTCTCTAAAACTTCATCGTTGTTCACGTGTTCAGTCCATGGTATTCTCAGCATCCTTCTTTAGAACCACATGTCTGTTGCTTCAAGTCTTTTCTTCATCTGTTTGGACATTGTCCAGTATTCACTATCATATCAGAGGACTGATTTTACGTAACAGTTCAGTACTCTTTTCTTTGTTTCTAATGAAATTTTACCTGTTTCTTAATACTTTGCTTAGCTTTTGGAAGGCATCTTTGTCTTAAGAAAATTTTTTTTTACAAGAATTAGTTTCATTTGTAAAACATTTTAATTATAATAATCTATAAAGTTTTAAATCTTGTAAAATTCTATATTAAATTGTAGCAGTTAGATGATATCAATATTAATTATATATATATATATATATATAAATACTAATCATAAATGGAAAAGCTTATTACAATTCAGTGACACTCAGTATTTTAAAAAGAATTTAGATTTTTTTTCATGTCTATAAACTTGCTGATTTTTGTAAATATGGGCGTCCATACATAACCTTATCAAAAAATAAGATCAGTAAATATAGTAAGTTTAAAATTTATTGGTAATTTCCTAACATTTTCTCAACAAGCGTCTTCGTAAGTAAGTCAATGTACTTGAAATTCAATAAATATTTGATTACTCAGAATATTTTCTTAAATTTTCAAGATTGCTGGGTAATTAAAAAATATGTAGAAAAAGCATCTAGGTTGTATTTGCCAAATAATTTTTACAGTTATGCGCCCTTTACTTAAAAATGCCAAATATTAAACTATCGATAAATCTGTCAACATCTCATAACCACCGTATTAATGTTATTCTGTGATATTTTAAAAGTAAGTAATATTTGTTTTAATTCAGATTAATTAAACATTAAATCAGTTAATCTTCAAATAACGTTTCAGGAAATTATATTTTGTTTTAAAGATCTTTTAATAATGAGAATCATGTGTTGACAGATTTGTCAATATGGACGATTTTAACGATTAAAAAATAATTGCAGTAAATTTAAGTTGGGTTTGAAATACAGTATATTTCCTTATTGGAAATATCGAATTTAAACTATTAACTTGGAATTAAAACGAAAATAACAGCTCCCAGAAAGATTTTTTTCATTTTAAAAATGCATTTTAAACCTTAAAGTATCGTTTTTTTTTTTTGTACCTAATTTTTTTTAACTAATTTCATTAAAAATTACTTTTGCTTAGATTATTGTTTTTTATTAATTCTAACATTGCAAATATAAGAAAAAAAGTAATGTATCTTTTAAAAATTATTTTAAGAAGGAAAAATAATAAAAATGCGTCGCAAAATTTAAAGAAAATGTAGTTTATGGAGAAAATAAGGCAAATACTCCAACGTATCGAAAAGTGTATTGCGAGGATTCTTATTCTGTTTGTGATGAAATTTTTAAAAATTATTTTTCATATTAATGTAGATTAAGCATGACAGATCCTTATGAAGAAAAACAATGTAAAACATAATAGGAGTTCCATGTAGTAATACGAAAAAGAAAAATGATTATTTCTGGTTACAGTGTCTGTTGTTCAACTCAACCGAATTTTCACTTAACAATGCTTCATGGTTGGGTAGATCAGTTGATATTGATAGCAATCAAATCTAGACCTTACTTAATAATGACCAGGGTTACATAATGCAGAAGATAACCAACATTTTATAACGGTGTGAATGCTGTAATGTAAGTTACCCCGTGTAACATGTATCAGGTTGATAGAGAATTCCTTTTCTGTTTTTTTTTTGTATACTGAAAAGGAAATGAATAAAATGCACAACAATAATAACATAAACAATAAGACTTTGAGTGTTGAATGTGTATTTTTCTTTTCATGAATGCTATTTTTACAATATTGTTTTTTTTTGTGTTAAATGTTCTCAGGGTTATTGTATCTTTTGTTTCTTTAAAATTTGTGCTTACTTGTTTATAATTGTTCTGAAAATTTTGTGGTTAAGGGAAGCTTTTGAAACCGTCATCTATGGATTTTCACGAAGCGAAGAAGATACGTCTTCTTGTCTGTGTTGTTCGTTTTACAGAGATATCTGATATCAACGCATTTCAACATAATTTTTCGTTTGAAATGCATGCCATACGATTTGTTTAGTTTACCCTGATGATGTCTGTTTGTGGAAACATGTTCCTTATTGGGTGTATATGTAAAAACTACCACTCCTACTGACACGCACATCTAGCTTATACTTTTATATATCTACCATTCACTCAAACATTGAATATTGCTGTTACATCTGGTCTGACGTTTCTACTATGTATTTAGAGATTCTTGATCAAAGAAGAATCTGCGATGTTATTGATCCTGACCTGGCATCTCGGCTTCAGTCATTTTCCTACCGCCGGAACGTAGCTTCCCCGTACCTTTTCTATAAATATTTCATGATAATTGTTCTTATGAGCTTTTTTTCTTTGGTACCTCATCTTTATGTATTTAAGCTCAGTACTAGATTGGTAGGTCTCATCATTTGACAATTGAAATGTCTGCTAGATGTAACCGTAAGTTCTATGCTAACAGTTTCTTCTCTTGCATTTCTGGCTCGTGGAACTCTTTTCCGACTTCTTCCAAATTTCCTTTTCAAAAAGTTAAATGCAGTGTCATCCTTTCTTTTGCCTAATGACATGTTCTTTTATTATTCTCTATGCTTAACAGTGGTTTTCTTTTTCTCATATTCTTTCACACTTAGTAGCCTCCTTGCGTCTTAATGAATTTAATGCGTTGCTTGGAATAAAGTGTATATATATATATATATATAAAATGAGAACGAATAGACTAGAGTCCAATTCTGACGTTCGTAACATTCAATTTAAAAGAGCGCTCCATACAAAAGTAGAGAAATATTCTTTATTTAAGGATATTACATCTAATACATGCAAAAACAAAAAAAAAAAAACACAAATGCAATCATTCAATTTCAAAGATGGCTTTATTTTAGGATATTGCTCTACTTTTAAAAATGATTGCTTTTGTGTAGCGTTTTTATTTTTTACATGTTTTTGATGTAATATCCCACAATAAAGTGTACGTATTTATATATATATATATATATATATATATATATATATATATATGTGTGTGTGTGTGTGTGGCATGGCATTGTATCAATCTCGATAAGCAACATGTGTATCACAAATCTGATACATACCTTCAACAGCAAAAAATGTTTAAAATTAATGGAACTTCTTATTACAAATTAACATAAAACCAATCCTTAATAGCATCAATTATGAACATGACAGCAGTGTACTAGCCGTATTCGGGAATTGCAAATCTCTCTACTTTTCGGCACCTTTTAGACTTTCTATAATAGTATTTACATGTAATTCATTATAGTAGTGTAGCTAAAATCCTTGAAAATGGCTAATAGTTTAGCTGAAAGAATTCAGAATCAACACGCATTTGGATGATTTCTATAATCATTAAATAGAGAAAAATATAAGAAAAAAATCAACTAAAGTACATTGTCTGTCTTGTTTACTAAAATATGTATTAAAGGCAGATTGCTGCCTATATATATGGGGTGTATATATATATATATATATATATATATATATATATATATCCCCAAAAATAAAATCCGGTCGAGCACTTCAGAGAGAACACATTTCTAAACACTGACTTCTACTGCTGAGCGAAGTTCTACGAATTGAGCAATCTGAGTCATTGGCGTTGTTTATTCAAAAATAAATACGTAAAAATTCACCTATCTGTTGATAGCTTAGGGGATAAATCTATGAGTGATGCCAAATCAGTTGGGTTTCGATCCTGGCTTGAGGCAGTCGGATGTACGCCCATAATGATGAGCTGTGATACAGTGAAAGAGTCTGTGGATGACAATATATATATATATATATATATATATATATATATATATATTGTGAGCGTGAAAGAATGAGTGTGTAGAAGACTTCACCTGGATGACAAGACAAAATATGAAGAAAGAGTCTAAGAGTGAAACATATTTCTGGCAATAGTATCGGCCTTAACTCTAATGAAGTGGTTGTGCCGATAAAATGGTAACAGAAGACTTGAATATTCATTAAATGACATTACATTTTACTCAACTCTTGACTTGGTCAGTTACTCACAGCCAATCTGTTGTATGCAGTCCTCGCAGGTCTCTCAATCGAAACGTCGTCCTTACATTCATTCTGCGATGTGTGACTGCCCAACTCCTTCTTGTTTATATACCCCCCTGCTCAACATTCTCGTTCCCATGCTTGTAAAAACGGATGCAGGTGTGAGGTCAGGTACTTCTACATTCGGTGACCAAGTGTTCACCTCAATCCACTCCTCCTCTGGGGTATTTTTTTTAGTCTGGTGTGAAATTTGGGTGCAATATCTACTACATCATACTACATTACCAGAAATTATCTCTAAAACACGGTGATCATAGTTTCTATCTGATAACATTTGAATTATTGCAGCACTTGCATGTAGAGCACATGCTATCAAGCAAACTTACCTTACTCAAAAAAATTGAAACAAAATATTTTTATTACTCTAGTAGTAAGTAAAGCCGTATACTTGTAAAATTGGCACTCAGTGTATTTCCGCTGCTTGTTGTAAAGTAATGATTAGCAGGCCTAGTCTCACTAGGCATTTTCTGATGAGTTTGTTCCTCCCGGTGTCCTGCTACACATGTGTTACAGTTATACTAAGCTAATTTTATTGCAGTAACCCATGCATGGGGATGAGATGTTCTAAGATTCCCGGTGGACTCATTTGGGTCTTTTTCGTTAGTTCGCTCCCCGAAAACACTAACCTCGAACTCTGGAGCGAGAGACTAATAAAACAATATTAACGCATCAGTTCCAACTGGTTACGATAAATTATAGTCTGGTGTGTACGAGAGAAAGATTCGCCAAGTACTGTGATGTATATGGTGTGCCGCGTATTTGAGAACTCTTTTGCGAGGCATAAACAGAAGACGACTTAATGTTATGTGGCATGCGCAAAATTTTAACAGTTTAATGTTTTCTTTTTCTTTTTTTTTCGACATTACATTATCATGATAGCTTCAAATTGTGAAACGAACCGGCAATCACAGCGTCTCTGAGATAGCTAGGAGGTAGATGAACAGAAGAACCCCCTCCCCACGAAAATACCGACGCATGCGACACATACACTAAACCTTATATAAATGGGGAAGGGGGAACCTCTTACGTAACGTGTTTCGTCCATAAAATGATTTTATTCAAATTACTAATGGTTTTATCGATGCAGTCATATATATCTTTATTTTTTTTATGTTGGATTCCGATCGACATTTGATCTGCATTTAATCTTTCTCATATACAGGATGTATCAAAAATACTTTTACAAACTTTGGGGCAGGTTCCTCACATCATATCAAGGACAAAAGCCCATATAAGCACATGCCCGCAAATACTTTGTTTTTGAGTTATTAAATTTAAAAAAAGTTTACAGTAGGTGGTGCTATGTTGTTATGTAGACTAGATTACATTTGTCATTCGTGTACATTTGTGGCTAGCCTATTTTCAGCGCTTAACGTGTGTAGTAGTGAGTTCCGTTTAACAGTGGCAGATATTCCTGTTGTGAGCAGGCAGATATGATTTTTACATGTGGTCGCACGAATGGTAATGGGCGCGAGGCTGTACGGCTGCATCAGATTGCATTTCCAGACCGAAGGCAACCGAATCATTCAAATTTTTGTTTATCGTTTCTTTGCCGAGACAGGATCCATGGCACCACAAACTGTATATTGAGGAAGACTGAGATCCATTCGTACGCCTGACCACAAAGAAAACGTTCTACAGGCTGTGGGAGACGATCTAGGTATTTTAGCACACTTCAAGTGGTCCTAGCATGTCGTACATCTCATACTTAGGGTACTTCAAGAGCAGCTCCTGTATCTGTATCATTTGAAACGTGTGCAGGGTTTTTCGCTCTCTGATCACTCACCATGGGAGAACTTTTGGTGATGGTTTATTACCCAAACTGCGGACCCGGTGTTTGTCTCTTCAGTCTTGTTTACGGATGAGGCAACATTTGTAAGAGATGGAATAACAAATTTACACAACCAACATTTGTGGGCGGATCGGAATCCCCATGTTACAATACACGCTAGACGCCAGCATCATTTTACAATCAATGTGCAGGCTGAAATTGTAGATGACTATCTGATAGGTCCATATGTTCCCCCAGCACGTCTTAGAGGAGCTGGCGATAGAGACTTTATTTCGAATACACTTCCAGATCTGCTAGAGGATATACCCCTGCTAATACGAAGACGCATGTGGTTCATGCATGATGGGGCTCCAGCACATTTTAGTCACATTGTACCCGATGCACTAGCTGACATCTACCATGAAAGATAGGTAGGAGAGGACCAGCTCCATGGCCCGCATGTCTTCCGATCTCAAACCTTTGGATTTTTATCTGTGTGGCCAACGAAAACAATTGGCCTATGCAACAGACATTAATAATGCAGCGACGCTTCATCAACGTATCATTCTGGTGTGCGAAACCATTCGACACCGTGAGGGAATATTTGAAAGAGTCAGCCAGTCAATGATCCGACGGGTGCATGCGTGTGTAGAAGCAAACGGAGGACATTCTGAACAGATGTTATGAGTTGCTACATTGTAATACAACAATCGCCTTTTGGACATATGTTTATGTGGACATTTTACCTTGTTTTGGTGTCAGGAACCTGTCTCAAAATGTGTAAAAGTATTTTTGATATGCCATAAAGAAATTTACATAATATCTTACATTGATTGCACAACTCGGAGTTTGATATGTTCTGAATTCGTTAGGTGCAATTTTTTGAGTTAACACTTATTCTATAATATTTATGTTTATCGCGAGATATTTTATTGTAGCAATTTTTGCTTGGTCAACAAAGAAGTATGCTGTCTAGTTATTCTGATGGAACGAACATTATACTTTTTAGGATGAATTTCCCCGATTGCTGCCTTCAGTTTGTCTAATTGGGACCAATTCTTGTTCAAACTGATCGTTTGGTTCTCTGCAAGAAGGTAATAGAAGAAGACTCTATTTCGACCCCACCATATTCACAGCATAACGTTCTGTAGTTGAAGACCAGTTTTGGTACGGTTAATAGTCGTTCATTTCGTCCGCCCACGTTTACTCACGTACCACATTGATATAAAGCATCCACATTTCATTGCCTATCACAATTTGTTTCATAAACTTAACATTTTCGTTACATATGTAGTATCCAGGGGTTGTTTTTCAGCTGAAAGCTTCACATTAAAGTGATTAATATGACCAAACAGGTTCATATGATTAAAAGAAAACCAATAACATAAAACGCGATGTGTATGCTGGCTATCTTCTGCATCGTATAACTTTGATTATTCCTAAGTAATACCTCGACTGCTCTACCCGGCCGTGAGACATTTTACGTGTGTTTGGATCGCATTTTGATTTTTTCCCCCAAATGTTTATTTCTTTCCATCTTCAACATTTGAAGCATTAAATAAAGCTAATTTGACGATTAAAAATACATGCCGTTCCAGTGGTTTTTGATTTTAACTTCCTACAAAAAGGCTATTTTCATTGCACGTCATAGTAAATGAAAATAATCTTTTTGAATGAAGTTAAAATCAGAGGCTATAACTGTCTTCTAACAGAGACAAAACGAACTTAATCAGCTCAACAAATGTGCATTTTGATATAGCTGTTGTAACAATAGAGTCAAAAGCGATGTTGAAGTTAAAACTAAACTCTTCTAATGCCACCTAACGATGAAAGCAAAACAAACCAATATAAAGTAAAAACGTCCAAAATCACAAATGTTTACATCGTCTGCAACTGGATTCAGTCGGCCATATTAGACTGACTGTTTTCTCGGTGGACTGTATAACATTCACAGCAGGTTTTTGCCAGGAAAAGAAAGACGAACGTCTTTCCAGAAATCGTGTCCTTTTTTTTTTGCTCACTTTCAAATACATAATAGCAGAAAAAGAATTAAAAAAAAATGAAAGTTTAGTCTTCGCTTTGATGAACGTAATAAAGCATGATGGGATGTCTGGCGCGATCCACCCTGATGCATAAAAGACAGAGACACTGATAGACTTAGAATTGTTTGTTGCTGCAGAAGCCTACAAAATCAGGGAAAAGCAAAGAAAAGTGCTGATCGTAGAAAAAATACACTATGTGGCACCTGCAGAGACGTTAAAATATCTTGTGCTTTGAATTTAAACATAAATTGTCAAAACAGCTGCTGGTTCCTTTTTGTTGGGATATTAGAAAATATTACCTGATCCGTCATATTCATGGTTTTGGATTTGGGTTACTCCCTCTTATATATATATATATATATATATATATATATATATATATATATATATAGATAGATAGATACTAGCAATGATACCCAACGTTGAACAGGACAAAATTTTTTTTTCTTTTATCTCTTCTACGTACCGCGTCCTTTCAGGACATAGACAATCATGACTCTCCACAGTTTTCTATCCCTTCAGTTTTTCTCTTCCTTTACTGAGACTCCCGTTCCCCGTTCCGCCATCCATTCACACAGACTCGTCAGGTAAGTCCCTGGCTGCCTTCTCTCTCTTATCCTCAATACTTCCCGTGAATATTAAGTTTTCCAAGTCTGCCTCTTTGTGTGTGTCGCAAAATGGTATTAGAGAAATAAGTTCTGATATTCGATAAGTTTTAAAATTTTCCTTCCGTTTACGGCATGTAAGAGTTTTCGCGCAATGATAATAATTGAGTGGTTGCGGATTCGTTTTTAGCAATAAAATTTTTGCTTTCTTTTACTTTAAATCAACCCAATAAAGACAAATGAATTCATTATGAAACAAAACAAATCGAATAATTTATTTTTTATACGAATAAAAGGTAAAAAATAAATAAATACATAGATATTCCAGAAATTAAAATGTAAATTTGTTGGATTTTCAAAATATAGCGTCAACATTATTTACTTCTCTTCATGTATTACTAACTTACTTTTACTCCTTGGCTGTGATTTAAATGCTAAAGTGGTTACCATTTCAAGACAGAAAATTGCTTTATTCGATTAACCAATCAATTTAATTAGAAAAGTTGTCTGCAAAACAATCACTTATTTGTAAACCTCCTAAAAAGGCCAGATTTGAAATA
>OZ010582.1:109199517-109254517 GCA_963932145.1 Acanthosepion lycidas | reverse complement strand
GTGACATAGGGTCATAATGCTAGATTAGTTTCCTTGTTGTCGTTCTATGAAAGAAGCCTAAGTAGATATTTAATAAAGCTTAGTCTGGCACAAGGACATAATCGTGTGAAAAGGATCAAAATCATTATTTTACAGAATCAGTTTCCTATAGATAGATCGACAGCTAGGAAGATTGGTTCACTGTGTCGTGCAAGACAAATTTTATCAGTAGAATCTATCTTACATATTTATAAGTCTACCATTCGTCCATGCATTGAATATTGCTGTCACGTCTGGTCTGGTGTTTCTGCTATGTACTAAGTAATAATCAGATAGGCATGTGACCGAGTGGTTATAACGTTTGCTTTCCGACCATGCAGCCAGGTTTCAGGTCGATTCTTCAGGAAGATGTTAATGCTATCGGTCTGGGGTGGGGGATGGTGATCCCAACGAACAGCACCTTTGGTAATTGTCTGAAAGCCATACCATGAGTTGAACCAAATCTTGTGAGTGAAATTGGGTAGACAGAACTATTTGAGAACCGTCGAAGGTTTAGTTAGCACGAAGTAATAAGTCATTGTCATAGGGATTTGAGTATACATGTCTTGTTCAGACTGTTGATCACGCCAGATAACGCGCTCTTCCATAAACTGTAAGTAAGGTCCGCTCAGTATAGTTGCAGTATAAACTACAGGTGGGCTCTGTGGGTGTTGAACAAACACAAATGTGCCCGAGCAACAGGGATTGCACCCTAGTAGACAGGTATCCTCCGATACGAGTTGCCAAGTATAAGAAGAATTAATAATAACATTTGTACAAGTATGTTCATAACGTTATCTTTTATTCTTTGTTTTAAACTTAATGGCCAAAATTATTAGTACCTATATACGCCCTTGTAACACATTTAATCGTCTGAGAGAACATTTTTTGACTTCCGTCAGCATGTCTGATGCTAACCTCTAGGAAAATGATCTCTTTCTCTGGCTAACGTTTTCCGCCTGGAATGATTATATTAAATCCATTGCTAGATCTGCTGCCACGAAAGTTGTTTCACTGTGTCGTACTAGACAAATTTTCTCGATAGAATCTATCTTACAAATTTATAAGTCTACCATTCGTTTATGCATTGGATATTCCTGTTACATCTAGTCTACTACTTCTGGTATGTACCTAGAGATTCTTGATAAAATACAAAGAATCTGCCATGTTATCGATCCTGATCTAGCATCTCGGCTTTAGTCACTTTCCCACCGCCGTAACGTAGCTTCCTTGTTCTTTTTCTATAAATATTTTCATGCTAATTGTTTTGATGAACTTTTCCATGTGGTACCTAGATTTTATGAACTTAAACGCAGTACTAGAGTGGCAGTTAGGTCTCATCATTTTATAATTGAAATGGCTAGATGTAACCGTAAGTTTTTTCCTAACAGTTTCTTCTCTCGCACTTCTCGCTCATGGAAATCTCTTCCTGCTTCTTGTTTTCCAGTCAACTTTGATCTTCAAAAATTTAAAGGCAGTGTCACTCGCTATCTTTTGTCTTTTTAATTCATGTTCTTTTATTGTTCACTCTCTTTAATAATGATTTCTTTTTCTCATATTCTCTCCCACTCAGTAACCTCTTGAATCTTAGTGGTCTTACTGCTTTGCTTAAAGTGAAATGATTAATAAAAGATATAGTTAGTGTAGGGTTCAAATAAATCTATCTATAAATACATCTATCAATGGCAACTCCCTCTTTCTCACTCTCCTCCACCATTTTTTAAAATAAAAGTTTTATTAAAAACTTCCTGATAGTTCTGTAAAACAATTCTTCACACACAAAAACGTATGTTTAATTACATTCTTAATTATGCAATAGAATTATGTATATATTCTCTATATGAGATGAAAGGTGGGTAATTGAATGACAAAATGGAAAAAAATCCTATGTAACGCGTTTTGCCCTTTAGAAAATGAAGACGTCTGTTTGAAGGACGAAACATGTTATAAAGGATTTTTTCCATTTTGTTCTTGTATTATGTATTCTTAATTGTATTCCGTCTTTTTCTTTTTACATGTCTGTTTTATAGAATGGTACTATAATCATAACCTAGCTATGAGGGCACCTTGATATAGTGTAATAGTTAGCAAGCTTGTTTCGCTAGAACAGCTACGACTAAGTAGTGAGTCCGATTCTCACTTGGTACCACATACTTTCGACCTTGTGCCACATCTAAGCTACGCTGAGAAAATCACCATAACCCAGTTATGGATTAAATAGCAAGGTAGACCGAGCTCTCTAGCTTTGAGTGACAACCAGTTTTGGAGAAGGAAGGCAATTTCTCTTTCTTTCCCAAGAATGCATTGCAACTCGCAAATAATAATAACAATAACAATAACGATGATGAATCTGCGTAGTGTCATTGTCGCCCTACTTTCTGAAGGGAAAAAAAACATGAAAATTGAGCGGTGACTCGGGGTTTCGTCATGCTTTTGAGGCTAGCCTGGTTGAGCATTACAAATGAGTCGTAAGATCCTCGCTAGGTGTTTCATATCATATCCGACATTAAGTAACTCAACAAAAGTTGACACCGGTAAAACCAAACAATCAGTTCACCAGCATAACCATAGAAGTAACTAAGAAAACTAATACAACATAAAGTTCTGTCCTGTTTAGTGGCTGAGAGTGTTGTAGATTTCATTACTAACGTCAGTGTTTAGATAAAAATCAGGATCCAAATGCTGATTATAAATGCTCTCTCCACTTGGAAAATTGGCGCAACGCAATCTTCTTACTATAACTTGTTATTTAGCTTTGTGCTAAACTAAGCTAAGCTTAGTAACCGTTTACGAACGCTGTTGTTTTCCATTATTGACCATTTCGAAATTTTAAGGACACATAATGAGGAAAGAGGACTTGAAAATTTTGATGCAAGAGGGATAAAGGAAAAGAACGCGTAACCTAGTTAGAGATCTTGAGCAAATGGATGGCGGAACAAATCTTAGGAGAGATAAAAAGATAATTTCTTACAAAAGACAGGAAATTGTGGAGAGCCAATGTTCTGAAGGGGCACAGCACGTAGAAGGAAATGGTTAGTGTTCCAATCCAGGGAAAATCAGCAAAATCGAATGTTGATTTTTCGAAGCTAGTAGGGATTCGCCATTTAGATGATAGACCGTTTTTTTTATCACTCGTTTGGCCTTGTGCCCAACCAAGCTAAGCTTAATAAATATGTAACTATAACGGTAGAAACCGTTTAAAACATTAAAAAGTCAAACGTAATAAAAGTAGATCTTCTAAAACAATATAACTACAAAACGCTCTTCACAAATACAACAAAATGATTGGGTGCAAAAATAAACCATAACAGCAAAAAAGACAATCTCCTGTCTGGCGTCATTTCTCGCACTCAATTCTGCGCACTCCTCGAAATTGACATCCTGTTGCGTAATCGCAATTAAGATAAACGATACGCCATTTTAGTAAATTGCATGATACGGGCTTTGTGTCTGTCTCATTTGCGGTAAATATTTTCTGCGGTGTTGAACATCCAATGTAAAAAGATCCAATCATGTTTGACTTTCTGTAGTGCAGCGTCGTCGGCTGATTTTCCAGTCGACACTAATGCTGTAAAGAATAGATTAAAAGAACTGACAAGATTCGCTAGAAGCAGCAGTTCTCGTCTGACGACCATTGAGCCTTTATCAGCGTGGAACATTGTCACCAGGCACTGAAAACAGCTTCTGGCTTTGTGTCAGAAGAAGTAAATCTTAATCAATAAAAGGAACAGATATGATAATAATAAATTTATTTTTCTGAAAACGTAGTCTCGCTAAATAGATCAATCAATCAGGGCCGACCGCAATCGGGATCATGGCGTCATTATAAACTCTGTACAGCATTAGTTACATAATAGTGGGGCTATAAACGGTTTTGAGCTGAGTTCTAGACTAGTTGCTATCCAAAGTTGAAGAGCCAAGTTTTTTATTATTTAATCCATAGCTGGGGGATTCATAACTTTCCCAAGGGTATTAGTGTGAAAATGTATGTAACGAAACTCGATTTTTCGTTCCCAGCCACTATCACACCAGCCATACATCCTAAATAATTAGACACCTTTTTTTTTTTTTATAATCAACTGTATTAAAATTTTTTACTAAATCCAATTCCACTACTGACATCAGTGTAGCGTAAGCAACTACAAAAAAAAAAAAAAAAAAAAAATGAAGAAAACTAGTCACTCAGTGTTATATTTTATACTGTATTCAAGAACTCTACCAATTCTACTAGTTTAGTTACATTATATATAGTTATTTTTTTTTTTAAATTTTACTAGACCGAAAAATAAAAATTTAATCAACCATTTAAGCAATACTAAAACTTACTCAAAAATTAAGTAAACTAAGTACTAGTTAACATCCCAAGTTGCTTATAAAAATAAATCGTGTACACGTAGGCATTTGATCAAGTCTTCTATGTTCCATGTTTTTTCAGGATGTCGGCGATTATAACTTTCCACAATTTTCCTGTCCTTTGTAGCTCTTAGTAAACTTTGACTTTTTGCTATTTCTCTTAAACTCTGTTCTGTCAACCATTTACACAAGCTCTTTAGGTAGGTTATGTGCTGCTTTCCTCTTGCTTTCAATATGTCCTGTGAGTGTCAAATTTTCTATACCTTCTTTCCTCTTTATGTGCCGTAGAAATTTCAACTGTCTCTTTCTGATATTAAGTATAAGTGTCGTTTTTGTGGCCATTGTCTCTAGAACGTCGTCGTTGCTCACATGTGCGGTCCATAGTATTCTCAACATTTTTCTGTAGAACCATATTTCTGGTGTTTCACTTCTCTTCATTTGTGAAGACATTGTCCAACATTCACTGGTATATGGAATGACTGATATTACATAACAGTTCAGTACTCTTTTCTTTGTTTTAACGAAATTTTCCTGTTTCTCAATAGTTTGCTGAGCTTTTGGAAGGCATGTTTCGCTATTCCAATGTGCCATCGGATTTCGGTATCATATTTTCTGCCCCCCCCCCTGTTAAAACTCTTTCTAGATATTGAACTTTTTGTACTGGTATTTCTAATTTGTAATTTGCATGTTGAACTGTTCGTTTTATTGACAACCATACATTCTGTTTTCTTACAGTTGATGTTTAGTAATTTCTTCTCGCTTTCCTTCACTACTTTCAGTGGGAGGTCATGTAGCTTCCTTTCCGTGTCTGCTATAAACAGTGTGTCATCTACATATTTATTGTTAAGAATGTGGCTGTACATAATGAACACTGGTAGGACTTCTAATTCTCTCAGAACTAAAAAATGAAATATTAGGAAAACTCAGTTTACACAGAAAGAATTACACCGCAGATCAAGAAAATTTGATAAAAATGTGGTTCTCTCAAAGAATCTTGAGAATGTCATGGGCAGAAAATATGTGAGAAACGATCCGATTCTAAGAAGAATCGGAACTATAAAGAAATTTCTGGTTTTCTTTTCTTACTTTCTATGCGATTGTGAGCTTCTATGCGATTGTGAGCTTTAAATACTACAAGACTTCTTTCTACATAATGAATAAAATAATAATAATAATAATAATAATAATAATAATCAATTTTCTCTTTTAGATTTGTAGGGAAGAGAGGCCCACCAAAAGGACGGGACGAGTAGAAGTGATCACCGGCAAGAAAACCGCTGAAGGAAAAACAATGTAAGTACCGGCCAAGCGGCTCTTATGAACATTCCTTTTGGAACCACTGTCGAGAAGACAACGCTCACTCTACAAGATTAGCATTTTATTTCTAGCTTATATTCTACTTAAAACTTTTTTTCTTATTTTTAACAAGTTTCTGTCTCCGGCATTATCAATATCTTTGGCTTCAAGTCGTTCTCTCATTTATGATGAAGTTAAAATTGTCTAGACAGTTTTTATTTTACATATCAGTCCTACACTTTCCATTTGTAATGCTACTTTTTCGTCCCTTTAATACCGGAATATGTGTCACGTTTATCAGCGTGGGGTGTAAAAAATCGATGTTCTATGTTCAAATTCAGGTTTCGTCTGTTGCGTCCATTTTCGAACTTATGCTCTTAGGAATAGCTTTAATCCGACTCCTCTCCTCACCCCCGCAGCGAAGACCGGCCTCGTCTAGTCTTAGGTAGCAACCGGTCTAAGAAAACAACGGGAAACAATTATATTTCCCAAGAAGGCATGGTAATTCGCGATAATAAAGAAAAGAAATCTGTGGAGGATCATAATCGCCCACATCTTTTTTTTTAGTTTCTGAAGAGTATCTTTCGCTATGTCTGTGCATTTTTCCGTACCCAAAGAAAGGTATGAACTCATTCCCCCAGCTTTGGGTTAAATAATAGGACTAGTAGCTGGAAAAAAGGAAAAAAAAAAAAAAGAAGAAAATCTACATTTATATTGTTAATGGGATTCCATTTTGAATAAGTAGATCACGTGATTGTAAAGGAAACATAAATATAGGAAGTAGTAGCGACGCGTCTAATTGATCACTCTTTCTATTGATCACTATCCGGATTACTTCGGAAGTGTGCTGGTTAAACACTCTGCCACCGTGCAGAGAGGATCCACAGATGAGGCTATGCCGAAGGGTAGAGTCTCGTCTCGGGAGACAAGCTACCCGACCTCGTTTTACGGGGTCTATGGGGAATTTTTGACCGACCCTACGGGCTCGGATACCCTACTATAAACTCGGCCTTGTGCCACATCCGACCGCGTAGGGCGGTTAGTGAATATCATAACTCTTTCTATTCTATCCTCTATTACTATACGTCATCACTCTTTCTACACTATCCTCTATCTCTATAGTATTCACTATACTATTTCTCTATATTGATCACTATACTATTTCTCTATACTGATCGCTATACTATTTCTCTATATTGATCACTATACGGATTACTATATCAGTGGCTACTTTTCGAGCGAGTATTATCGTCCAAGTGTTATTCGAAGGCGTCTGACACCAGTATTGTTCAACGGCGTTACTATAGTTGTATCTGCGAATACAAAGTCTCTACTACAACGAGCATTGCGAAAGTGACAACGAGTATTCGTTGACATTACAAAAGTGGCAACGAGTGTTCGTTGACATCACAAAATTTACCCCCTCCCCCCCCCCCAAAAAAAAACGTTTCGGATTTAAATAACCCAAAAGATAAGTTGTAAAAAACAAATCAGTCAACCGTACCCAAACAAAGAGTTAAATTTTTGCATTGTCTTGAAGACCAGTATTCAGAATTCTAATTCGTGACTCGTAGCTGGTCTTGGATACCGGCTGTTTGTTTCAGTAAAGAATAAGCAATTAACTCTGTCACCAGCCAGGTAATATAAAACCAGAAAATGAATTGCTATTCTTTCTATTTGCTTTCTAAAGACCTGAGCTGAAGTGAGATTATGATATCATATTTTGGGATCACTGTAACCATTTCCTTCAAACACACTATTTAGGACGATATCATCTTCGCCTACCAGTATTACCTTTACATTTGGAGTAATTTCTTTTCCTTACTCAGACTTATATGGAGAAAGATACAGTGTGGATATAGAAATCAAGAGTGGTGAGACGTCGTCTCACCACTCTTTGCTCAGGCTCTCTATAGGCTAGCGGAAGCTTGTGGATGAAGGATGAAACCGATACTTCCCTGTTCTTTTGTTTAGAGCTAACTAGACTACCCGTGACCCGCTGATAGTTCAGATTATAAAACATTGAAGTTGATTTCAACATTAAAATATTGTCTGTTTGAAGAAAGTAGAAATAAATAAAATACTTACTATATAAACAACTCGTATTTTAAAATCTTATTATTATCTTATTATTAAAATATTTTTTAAATAACATTAACGTAAAAATATATTTTTAATATGCCAAAAATATTTTAAAATCATATTCACTTGAAAATATTTTTTTAAATATACCAAAAAATATTTTTAAATATTTAAAATACTGTTTGTTTAAAGAAAGCTGAAATAAAAACACGCACTAAATGTGAGAGAGAGAGAGAGAGAGAGAGGGGGGGAGAACATGCATGTAACCATTTATGTCCACAATACGGATGTTAAATTAGGCCACCATCTGAGACGAACACATGCCATTTCCTTCTCTCTCCACTTCCTATACGATAATAAATTTACAGCTTTCTTTCAACCACTCTCTATATATGAGTCCTGGCAAACACACAAGCGTACAAAATTCACAGAGTTTTATAATAATAAAGATGTTTTAGTTTATTTATTGTCATAATAAAGTTAATGAACAACACTATAAAATAGCCGCAAATCTGCCTTCGGATCCACAATTATTTCCACTCAATAGCCCCTAGAAAAATCAAAAACATAACCGTTACCGCCCACCCAATAACTGTTAGAATAATACAGTAGATCTACCTATGATGCATCACTGACCAGCATATATAGTCGAGACAAAACACAATGCACATGGCATGACGATTGCGTTTAAGCATGTCCAGTTGTGTGTGTGTGTGTGTGTGTGTGTGTGAGTGTATGCAATATATATGTATAGGTACCTCCACCGGAACTTGGTACCTAAAGTTTAAAATTAATTTTTAAAAATGAAAAATCTTTCTTGAAGCTTTTTAGTTTTAATCTAAAGTTAATAGATTAATATTTCTAATAAGAAAATACTTTACTGTATTTCAAAAAAATAATTTAAATTGACGGAAAGGAGTTTTTGTTTTGAAATTGATGAAAAATCACTGATTTTAGTGCCATTTTTAGTCAGCACGATGTAATTTTCTTTATTAAAAAAATCTATATTTTTCTGAAACATTATTCGAAGAATATTAGTGAATTTAAAGTTTAATTAATCTAATTTCAAACAGATACTTTTATTTTAAAATATTGCAGAAATGCACTTTTTAACACGGAGTTAGGTGTTTATTTAAGGTGTTGATAGCTTGACTGACAGTCGGAAGTTTATATAATTTTTTTCTACGGAGACATATCTGTAAAAAATGACTTGAGGAATATAACGTTTATGCACACATACAAAAATTCAAAATATTTTTAAAGTATTGGGGGTCGCTTAATTATAGTAAGCTTTTCCATTTATGATTAGTAAATATAGATTTTAATTAATGACAATATTACCTAACCGATAAAATTAATACAGAAATGTAAAACATTCAAAAATTGATAAATTATTCTAATTAAATTAAAAAAAAAAACAAGAAAACCAATTTTTGTAAAAATTCATTATCAAAATAATAGATCTTATTCATAAAAACAGTAAAAAGCTTTTCTAATTAAATAATGTCTTATTTTTATTGCATTTTTTATTTTACAACTCAGAGCAGATTTCCGGGAACTGGGAGGGGGGGGATCGTGTTCTTTTTTTTTTTAAAGATTTAAATTCTTGAAGGAGAATAACTAATATACAAAAATTAATTTCTCAAAATTTAATAAAATTAAATATGTGGCAGGTAACAAATGTAAAAAAAATATTTTTCCAAAGATTTTCTTAAAAAAAAAGAAACATTTCTCAAATAATTTAATTAATTTGTTAATAAGTTCTGAAAGTTTCATTAAAATCCGACAATTATCTTTAGTTTTACAAGAATTTCCAAGTCAATGTGTTTTTCACCACAAAAAGACGCTAAAGTTTCTTATACTAATATTTGCTCTCCACGCTGACGCAAGAAAAACAAACATTTTAACCAATATTCCGAACGTTCTAAAAAGGATCTAAAAATATAATTTAATAAGAATCCTTTCTTTCCTCTTAATAATAAAGATTTTGGCGATAAAACATTATTTTTATTATATTTGAGACATTTTTTTTAAATAATGTATGCTCATTTCTTTTAGAAAATCTGTGGAAGTAACTATATATAAATAAAAAATTATATAGATCGCCTGATGATTGCATTTAACATGATCCAGACTCACCTCTGGGTGTTGTCTTCAATGTCCACTTTTATATTTACATACGATCTATCCCCAATATTGAGCACTCTAACCATATAAATATAGTATAAAACTATATTTTATAATTGTTCATTTAAAATACAGAATTTATTAGAAAATATATTACATTTAAATACAAAAGAACTTATAAAAATGACTTCAAAGGCACGGATTTTACTTCTCCCTACTTTTTATCCAGGAGTTGTCATTAAGAAAGGAATATTAGCCCTCGTGACACAGCCGTTCATTTCAATTCCATTCAAATTCTGTGTCTGTGCGCTTGTGTGTGTGTTCATGTAGATTTTATTTCAATGACTACCCTAAAATTATTTTTACAAAATTAAAATGTTTTAACAATAATTCTATTCATTAACAAACAATTTTTCAAAGAAGTTCAATAAAATCTTATTTCATTTTTTCGGGTTTAAATAATTAACGTTCTTTTCCTTCTTTTTTTTTTTTTCTTTCTTTCTTTCTTTTTTTTTTTTTTGCCTACAAGTTTATGATTTTTGGTTTTTCAGCCCAGTGTAGGGATTACCCAGACTGAATGGGAGAAGAAGATTAAGAATATATGATTCCAATGTTTTATTTTAAACTCAGCCAAGTGTGCGCGCACACACGCGTGTGTGTATTAAATGGCACAAGTACACACACAAAAATCACTCACACATAACACTGGCATATCTATAGTTATTTTCTAAGCGTAGCTTAGATGCGGCATAAGGCCGAATACTGGCATATCTATATACGGGCGTGCAAAGTCACATGCAGGCAGTGACAGAGAATCAGTTATTTTTTATCTTATATATATATGTGTGTGTGTAATTCAGCTTTGACAAAAAGTGTTGGCTTTTTTTATTTTTAACTAAGATTGTCAATTGAAAATTAAAGTGTGTGTTTGTTGGTGTTGTAAACGAATACCGGCAACCCAAATCCGAATCGGCGGAGGAAGCTCTTCATAAAAGGTCATCCTTTGTTACTTGACCCTACACTGGAGAACTGCACTTGGCCTGCCGGGATTTCAGGAAAATGACGATGGCCACAGGAAACCAGAATTATTCCTAAAAGTGTAATAAGCCTAAAATTCATGACCATCTCCCTAACCCCCATAATACTTATGATGGCTCAAAAGTCACCCCCAACCACCATTGCTCGAAGTATGCACCCTTACCGAAACAATAATTGAAACTCCCACATCCTTTTGGCTGACCCACGGGTCAAAACAGGTTCATATATAAGTGGAATATTTCAGTGAGGGCTTAATAGATGCCAAGAACAAAGATACATGTCACTCAAAATGATCACTGTCAGTAAGGAATATATATATATATATATTCAGTATATGTTTGTGTGTGTGTGTATGCGTGTATGTGTGTGTGCATACTAAATATATATATATATATATATATATATATATATATATAATATATATTATTACTGTCAGTGATCATTTTGATAATTTCTGTATACTATATATATATATATATATATATATATATATATATATATTGTGTGTATTTAGGCAGCATCTTTTCATTGATACACGTTTCATTAAATATTATAGACAAGTGTTGTCTATTTATTTTATGTAAAATTTTTTCGTAACATCTGATAAGTTTAATAACATTATCGTTGAACGAAGAAAGAAATTGACAATATTGATCCATATTTTTTTTTTTTTTAATACAACCTAAGCTTTCGGCTTACATAAGCCATTATCAAAGATGTCAATTACAACATATTAAACAATATACGGACAAGACAGTGATGATAGTCTGTCATTGTTTACATAGATGATTTCTAAGCAACGATAAACACGTGCATAAAGACGCTAGAAGCGAAAATCGCACCGCATCTCATGACGTCACACATGACCACACGAGAGTGAATTGAGAAGTATAAAGTATGGTAAGCCGTTGGTATAAACCAATGGTTTCTGCTACCATTTATAGACATTTAAGAATATTTGTAGAGATGCCATAATTGATTTTGTTTAGGTTGGGTTTCAACTGTTTGATGTATAATGCTTCAAGCATTTTTAGTTTTTGTCTATTGTTTTAATGTCGAAGTATAATTGTGTTTTCCACAAGTATTTTACGGAATTGTGTGTGCGGGCAGGCATGTTGTTTTAAATGCCTAAAAATGTTAAAGATTTCATTCAAATGTAGTGTCAAGCGTCGTGAAAGCGAGTTTTTTGTGTGACCAACATAAATGTTATTTAATTCGTTGGAGATACACTCTCCCAAAGGGCACTTGAATTTATAAACTATGCTGGTTTTTTGCAAATTATACATATATATACATACATATATATATACATATATATATATATATATATATATATATATATATATATATATGCATACACAGGGCTACTGAAAAATATAATGAAATAGAATATTTGGGTGGATAGATATTTGAAAACATTTCAGAACTACTTCTTATATCTGTATATAATATGCCTGCATATATATATATATATATATATATATATATTGGGGCAGCAGATCATTATTCAAACGTATATTGTTAAATGTAACAGACAACGAATATCTGTTATATTTGATTATGAGCCGTTCTAAGCTTGGTATATTTGTTTCAATTTCGAGAGGAAATAAAGGCAAATACTGTCCGACATTTGGATATTGTTTTGTATTATGCTGTTCCTAGATCTAAAGTTTCGGCTCACATGTCATCATCTGAATGGTTATATGGACATGTCAACAAAGACATTCACCACCAAAGATTCTATCCTGTTATGTTGACATAGAAGTTTGCTATGCGATAATAACGGTCGCGGAATAGCCGACACAGGTCGTAAATTCGCTATGCGGTTGTACGACGTCGTACCATGTGAGAGAACGAAATATTAACAACAGAACTATAATACCTAGATACCATGTTATGTGTTGTGACTAGTTTGAAATGTAAACATTAAAACAAAGTAACCCACACTCAACAAAATTACATTTCAATTGTAGAGAGACATGACCGCCTGCGCCCTGAAGGTACACTGCGCATAGAAAAATTATTTTGTTGTGATTTTGGAGCGCCAGTCTACGTGGTTTGAAGAAAGATGGCCCTCGCTAAGATCTACAGGCTTAATTTGCTTGAATCCATTTGTAATCATTGGTCTGAGAAAGCGGTTGTATTCAGCTGACAGTTTAGATATTTCTGAACACGTTTGGCACTATGCATGGCATCTATATGAAATTTCATCTGAATAGATGCATATTAAAGGTTCGGTCGGGCAAAAGCACAAATATAAATAATCTCGTAAAGATCTAAACATGATCCACAAAATTAGGTTACCAGGCATCACTGTACAGTAGGCGCTTCAACACGTTTTACGTTTGTCTGCGTTTTCTATTTTATGTTACATGGCATTTTAGAAAGAATTTAATATTCTTAATTTTATTTCTGTGAGCATAGATAATTTCTTTCCGGAAATCGGCACTTAATATAATTTTAACTTCGTTTTGCAGAATTCTTCGTGAATCAATCCAACATTGAGTATTGAACCTAGATGATAGTAATTATCTGCTAGACTAGGTTGGTGACAATTACTCCACGGCTTGGCACTCTTAGTAACACACAAGTACCGGTAATAATGATCAACAAACGTGTCAAACGTCTACGGACGTGATAGCTGAAATTGCAGGTTTATTTATTGTTTTAAGTTGTTGACATAAATAAAAGCTGTCACCTTTGAAACAAATTAAACTTGAAGTGTCTTGGATGGGAAAAGAGAAGAGAAGAGACATTTTTGAGTGGTTCGGGCGCCCCGCTGTGCAACGATTTTTCTAATTTATTTTTATAATTGTTGCCATTTTCATAACTGAACAATTAACAGAAAAAGTGGAACTTGTACTTTTGAATTTCTTCCTTATTTTTAGATTTCTTCGTTTCTACGTCAACTCTATGACACGTATGAATAGCAATAGACACTTTCACGTGCATCCTGACTATATAGGTTAGCTACTTAGCTAAAGTGCTACACAGAAACATACATTTTCATGTATATGCGTAAGTATCCAGGTAGAAGTCAATGTCCAGGACAGACTAATAATATAATAAAAAAGCTCAAACACTAATATTCCATGATTATAATTTATTACATTGGAATCGTAATCACGATCCAATTCATCAGACATACAAATTCAAAAAGAAATCGGAAAATATATTAATGTTTGAACTCTCTCTCTCTCTCTCTCTCTCTCTCTATATATATATATATATATGTGTGTGTGTGTATGTATATGTATATATAATTGCTCACTATAATGAGACTGATCATAATTTTGCTTTAAAAATACTATTCTAATTAAAATAAAAAGCAATTTACTAAGACGAAAATTTTTAGAAAGTTCTTTAATCGCAAGTTCATCCACAGCAAATTTGCGTCAATGTTCATACAACAGTTCACCTTTCTTCGCAGATCTTCTATCACAATGTGGGATAATTAATATAAAAAGTGATGGCAACATTAACAAAAAGAAAAATAAACTAAATGAAATCGGCTCAACTGTATACCCAAAAAACATATTTAAAGAAGGAAAAAAAATTGAAATTTCAGCGTCTCCTTTCAGACGATGAAAATTCAAATTTTTTTCCCTTCATGCGCATGTGTAGTCGCGTCAAGCTAAACATCACTTTAGTCCAATGAAGCCCTAAAGAACGAAACGCGTCACACGAAAACTTTTTCAACTTTGTCATAATTTGTTTCCCCACTAAAATTTTTCTTGATGTATAAAAAATTATATATTGTTTTTCCATCAAACGTTATTTTTAGTGGGTACCCGTGTGTGAAATAGATGCACCTTTTAATTTCAGTGTGTATTACGTCTATCGGCTTGTACAATTGAAAAATTTAAAGGGTATGTGCTCTCTGACAGGGTTTTCCCCTGCAAAAGGAGACGCAGGTTCGAATCCTACCAGAGTGCATATTTTGTTAAGATTTTTCTAGTGCGCAGGCCGATAGGAAAGGATTTCTTAACGAACTGTTTATATGAGAAAATCGTTCAATCGAGCTTATCTAATATTTTGAAATTATCTTCGAATACATTTTCACAACATCGCCCACGTGACGACGGCGTGATCATATTAAAACGGAACGCTGATCTTATAAAAAATTTCAGTAATCTGTTTGGATTAGTCTTACTCTTATGTCCATCGTCTTTTTCATGTTGAATTAAATATAGTCTAATGTTAATTATGTTTTATGAATATGTCCTGAAGATGGTCTATTAGACCGAATCGTCCGACGTTGACATTATATTAACATTAAAACAGCATTATTGCATATTAGGATTTTTGTTTGTTTTTCCGTATATTTTTCTTCATACTGTCGGATCTATATCCATATATTTGCTTACTCTGTCATACATCTTTCCTCCAATATATATATATATATATATATATATATATATATATGTGTGTGTGTGTGTGTGTATGTCAGTGTTAGCTCCTCCTTAATTCCCAAATTGTCACTAGTGTCCATTCTCCCTATACTATAAATACTGGGCGACTTCTCGTCTCGTTCTCTTTTTAATTTCTTCATTTCAGTGACTACAATGTAAGCTCTCTTAGAAGATCCGCGTCTTCCCATTTGTGGGAGACGCCATGAACATTATACACACATACACGTACGTACGAACATTCACCAAAGAACAGAAACAAACGTACACACACACACACACATATATATTATTGTCTATCTCCATTGTAAAATTGTTTTGTTTAATACATATGTTTGTTTATATATATTTATATCGGTCTTGTTTGTCTTCTTTATCTTCAGTTGGACTTAATTCAAGTCCGGCCATTTTCTTGTAGTTGGAGCTTTTAATATTCTAACAGGAGTTACACACGTGTTTCTAACACAACAATACGCAAACACATCCGGTCCTCTACACACACACACACACACACACACATATATAAAAGCGATATCTAAGGTTCAAAATTACTTTAAAAAAAAATCAAGACCCTCTTGAAATTTTATTTTAGTTTTAATTCCAAGTTGATTGATTAAATTTAATATTTACAATTAGCAAAATACTTTTCTGTATATTCAAATCGAATTGATTGAACGCATTTCCCTGATTATCATTAAAATCGATAAAATCTTCCATATTGACATCTGTCAACACAACACTTTAGTCATTTAAAAATGAGATAGACATTTCTGAAACGTTATTTAATAAAAATTAGCTGATTCAATATTTAATTAATCGGAATTGAAACAAATAGTACTTTCTATTAGCTTAAAATATCGCAGAAAAGCATTTTTAATACAGAGGTGGGTGTTTTCTTTACGTGTTCGAATAATTTATCGACAGCCTGATGTTTGGAAAATTTAAGTAAGGAAGAGATAATGAATAAGATATATTATGGACACAAAAGCATTTTTAATTAAATAATCTTATAGTTTTATTGAATTTTTTATTTTACGATTCAGAGCAAATTTTCTGTAAATGTGGGGAGGCCTGTTTAACAGCAACAACAAAAATGATGATTTAACTTATCTGAGGACTTGTAATTATAACTAATATTTAGCGATGCGAAAAATAATTTCTTGAAATTTCATAAAATTAAATGAGTGTGGGTAAACAGATGTAAAAAAACATTTTACAAAGTTTTCTAAAAATGAAACGTTTAAAAAATTATTCCGTTTATTTATGCATAAATCCTGAAAGTTTTATTAAATTTCGACAATTATCTGATTTCTGCAAGAATTTCCAAACCAGTCTATTTTTCAGCGCAAAAAGACGCCCAAATTTACAGTACTAATTAATGGTCCTGATTTGAACTTTTCCAATGTTCTAAAAAGGATTAGAAAATGGCATAAAAATCCTTTGATATTTTATCTTAATAGCACACAAGTTTTAACGATAAAACTTTTTTTTTTTTTTTAAATATTTTGTGCATTTTTTTCATCATTTATTCTTTATAATTTTTTGAGTTACCTACATCATATATATATATATATATATATATATATATATATATATATATAAACAAATGCTTAGAGGTACAAAATTTATATACAGTTTTAAAAACTAGGAGAATTTATTAATTTTAATTTTATTAGTCTCTAAGGCCCTTTCAACCAACATCTCACCAGGAGACAATCGTTGGATAATTAATTAACGAAAAGAACAGTAACGAAAATGAAGAGCAAAAAAAGCGGGAAACACGCTAAAATAACATACAAGTGTATATACTTGTAACGAGGGGAGGGGAAATAACGTCTAAATAATTAGCGAGGGACAAATTGCCCTACATCAAATTGAGTAATTTAGTATATGAGTTTAATTGTCAGTGTGCTGCTGGTTATGTGGGGCGTACAACCTTGCATTTGGAAACTAGAATTAACCAGCATGTACCTTCCAAAATACGACTTGGTAAGATAGATAATGTGTTATCTTTCCCCCATAAATATGGAATCGGCTATTGCTCAACACTTAGTTGAGAATATAGCCTGTGCCAAGTCGTATACAAAAGGGTGGTTTAAAATTATTCATACGGCTGGTTCCAACAACCATTTGAAGATTTTGGAATCAGTCTGTATAGGATTAGGGAAACCTTTTCTCTGCCGGTAGAAAGAATTTGTGAAGTCCCTTAATCTGTTGGGGGATATTTTATTTTAACTGTCCCTCGCTAATTTATTTAGACGTTATTTCCCCTCCCCTCGTTATAAGTATATACACTTGTTTGTTATTTTAACGTGTTTCCCCCTTTTTTTTGCTCTTCATTTTTGTTACTGTTCTTTTTGTTAATTAATTATCCAACGATTATCTCCTGATGAAATGTTGATTGAAAGGGCCTTAGAGACTAATAAAATTAAAATTAATAAATTCCTTGTTTTTAAAACTGTATATATATATATATATATATATATATATATATATATATATATATATGCTCTACTTTTGTATCGAGCACTATTTTTTTTAAATAATTACGAAAATACTAAAGAACCTTGGATTATTTACCTAACCAGTTCTTTCCTATTTTCTATATATTTTCACATATATTGTGTATTTTGGCAGCAATTCCTCTTTTATGCATGTTTCGTTGAAAACGACTGATGAGGTGTGGTGGTTGAGTTTTTTAAATTTAAATTTAAATTTTAATTCCTCATATATTCGTATAATCTTTTTCTTTTCAGAACATAAATTATATAAAAATTGTCCAAATATTTTCCAAGCGCTTTCGGCTATACTTTTAGCCATTATCAAGGATGAATTTTATTTTACTTTTAACTGAATATATGCATTGTTTTATGCATGTATCTAGCGTTATAGGAATGTCTTATTTTCCAAACACGGTCAACACATTGTGACCGTGTTCATAGTTGATGTTATTGAGTGTTGGCTTTTTAAAAAAATTAATAATGCTTCTATTATTTTTAGTATTTTTGTACATGTGGATAATGCTATTATATTTGTCATTTTCTTTTTAATAATACCAAACCAAGGCATTCTAGCATCACTTGAAATAGAAAATTTATTTACCAATATCATTGTTGACGAAACCATATATATAATCCTTAACTCCGTATATAAAAATAATTCTATTCCACGTCCATCCATCAAACCCAATATTCTCAAAAAATGATTGCATGCTTCTATGACCATGATGACAAAGGTTACACCCAAACTAATGGAGTAATTATGAGAAAACCTCTTGGTCCGTTCTTTTCTATTACATGTCCCACATAGAAAAAAAAACATTTTAAAAATGTTACTAAAGTATACGTCTGCTAGGTAGACGATATTTTTATTTTAGCTAAAAACAAAAATGAAATTGATAATCTCAAAACTACATTCGAAAAAGATTTTCATTCTTGGATGTTCTTGCGAAGTCTAGTAATTATACATTCATTATTTTGTTATATATATATATATATATCAAAATTTCATCCTCGCGTCCACTTTTATTTAAAGAACTTAACGTGAAACAAACGTTTGTTAATAACGGTTTTCAAAACAATCTTATAGATTACCATATTAGACTTTTTTTTATCTTTAAGGTAACCAATAGCAATACTAAACACACAGTAAAAAACAATAACGTTAACATTGTCTACAAAAATCAAATGCATAGTAAATATTACAACACGGCTGGCCCGGCTCGATCCTGGGACCTTTCCACGCTTGTCAGTACTGGCGTCGGTCAACTGATGGTTATCTGCTTGCCGCTTCGTTCCTTCATCTGCTTCTGCCCCACATGTGTTCTTTGATTACAGAGCATTGAAGATCGAATTTCGTCCGTACTCGAACGGTGGGTCGAACCGCGGCGAAACCGTGCTTCAAAAGGACAAAGAACGTTTTCGATGGCGTAAATGACACAATAAAATAACGAATAAGGTCGCCTGGTTAATTTCCAGTTGGTTTATATAGTTCTTGATACAACAAAATTAACCCTCACCGTTAAAATCTCTATCGTGTCACCTTGTCTTTTTCTTCTAAAACTTGAAACGGGTTCAAAAAAAAAAAAAAAAAAAAAGAAATTACAAAGTCGGGAATTCTCTTAGTAGCAGTCACACCGCTTCTTCTGGTTTCTGGTATTTAGGTTGCCTAAGCGCCTGTTTATATGTATTTCGCTCGATTCCTACCGCACCTCAAGATTCATTATCTTTTCAATTTTGGAGAACCGATACTGACCCCAAGCAAAGCGGCTGGTGGTCGGTCACTTATTCAAAATAATAAATTCTTTGCATTTATCAATTCTTTTCTATGCCCTTGACGTCAAAGAATTTTCTTTGTTGTCGACTTTTCAATATGACTGATTAAAAATCTTTGCCCACTTTGCATGTTTACAAAACCACATTTCAGATTGTTTACATTATCGGCTTGCGATTTATAACAGTTCCACTTGTTTTTTTAGCTGACAAGCAGTTACATTTTACATTTCTCAAATCATAATTTCAGATTGTTTACATTATCAGCTTTTGCGAACCATAACAATTCTATTTTTTTTTTCAGTTTACATTTTTAAAATCATATTTTGGACCAAACATTCTATATTGCGTTTCCGGTTATCAGAAAGGAAACAAAAACATTTCTCTTTTTTTTTCCCTTGCTCCATATTTCAGTTCATGTTTTCACCTTCCAATTCTCCAAATCCTATACGGGGTTTTCACATGAATCCTTTTAATCCTTTTCATATTATCAGTATCACAATAGTGTCTGATTAAGTCTTTCAATTACAACCAGTGACACTTTATAGTGTCACACTATAAGCAAGACGAATCGTCATTTAGAAACATCATAAAGAAATATACAGTCAACAAAAACAAGAAAATTAAATTAATTTAAAACCGCTAACCTCATCGTCAAAATAATAATTCCCCTGTAAGATCCAAATTACAGAGAACCAATATTATTTACGAATTTACATGTCCCTTAAGGAGACGTGTTCCTAACCAATCCAAATTTGTAAATAATTATATTGGATATACTACAAAACGTTGAACAAGTAGACTCTCGTTACATCTCACTGATCACAGGTCTCATTTAAATACACATGCAGATCTACCAAATTCTCTCCGTAACATACTCGTTGATAATACAAATATAATAGCATCATCCAGATGTACAAAAAGGCTAAAAATGCTGGAAGCATTATTAATAAAAAAAAAAAGCCAACACTTAATAATATCAACTATGAACACGGCCACAAAGTGCTGACCATGTTTGGAAAATAAAACATTCATATAACTCTAGATACATACATAAAACAATGCATATATTAAGTTAAATGTAAAATAAAATTCATCCTTGATAATGGCTAAAAGTATAGTCGAAAGTGCTTCGAAAACATTCGAACAACTTTTTTTTATATAATTTATGTCCTGAAAAGAAAAAAATACGAACACATGAGAAATTATATTAAAACACTCAACCGCCACACATTGTCAGTCGTTTTCAACGAAACTTGCATACATACATATATATATATATATATATATATATTATTATTATTATTTGTACATTCCTTATTTCTTTATCACATATAACACTAACCCACGATATATATGGGCGTATAATATATATATATACTCACAGATAAAAATTAGCTGTTATAAAAATTATTTACTGGGCTAAAGTGATCTCTTCTTCCGATATGTTCCGATAAGGAACTTAGCAACATTAAATAAACCCTAATCACCAATAGCTTCCCTAAACACACAATCGACAAATAAATGAAATTAGCCTCAAAGAAATTTATAAGAAATAACACAAGACCTCTCCCTAACGTAAACAAAAATAGACGTCATTAACTTATTCTATCGTAACCAGATGCGCTCTGATTATAGATTGATTTTACAGGATGAAAAGGCAATTAAAAACATAATTCACCTGTACATATCACGCAACAATCCTAATAAACGCCTAAGATCTATCATTTACTATAAAAAGTTTAAAACATCTAATTTAAGTATTACCAACAATACCGGGCTTGAAAAACCCCTTCTTTTTGTCAATGAATTCACACACCTCACTGGAGATTGCATCTACAACATTAATAATAATAATAAAAACAACAGTAAATACTTACATTGGGCCCACTTACACCACACTCTCGCACATTGACCTGTCACCTGTCGAAACTCAGTGCATTCCGTGCACCCATCGACCAGCACATCATGGACGACCAAAATATAGCTACCAACATAAAACAAATGTTAGTAAAAAGCACCAAAAATACTCTACAGCGCCCAATCCAAGTAAAACTTAAAACCCTAGAATAGGTATGTCTAATGTCCGACCCGGGGGCAATTACGGCCTCCTGCCAAATTCCATATGTCCCTCATCCTCTTTCATAGAATATATCACTTATGGCCCGCCAGTATTGTCAATCAGAGTATGTAAAGTACACGCCTAATAAATGCAATTACATGTTTTGCCAAAACATGGCAGTAATAATTAAAAACTGATTTATAAAACTATGAATGCTTTGAATTGGTTCTTTTTTTCCCCTCGCACTACACTCATAGTCTTATGCTAGACTAAGCTTACATCTATATATATATATATATATATATATATATATATATATATATATATATATATATATATATATGAAATGGACAAAGTCCGACAATTATTTTAAGACATTTTTATGTTTGTACATTCTTTTTATAGATACAAATATTTAATTAAATGCTCTGTTTTATAATAAACAATATTAAACAACATTTACCAACCTGAATGTCCGAGAAATTTTCACAGAAAATATTCGTCCTCTGACAGGATTCGAACCTGTATTCTATACGGAACCGTCATTTAGCTTGACGTGCCTTTACCGATTTGGCCACAGAGGAGCGTTCGGTTAGCAAAGTCGAATTCATGGAAGATTGAAGTTTAAATACAGTAAATATATATATATATATATAATGTGTGTGTGATTTTTATATTCCTTTTCTTATGTATACAAGAGTGCTCAAAAAGAGATTTTTAATGCACATTAAAATAACATTTATTTGATACATTCCTTTCTGGAAAGTTTGAAAATAGCAACAACAAAAGCCCCAGTAAAAACGGTATAGCTCGGGAGCATCCAATTATATGCGTGTGTATGCATGTAAGTAAATATTTCATATATAACTAAAATATATCTGTAAAAAGACAATATGAATAAAGACAAATTAAAAATTATCTTGGTCGACGGGTTTCGTTCTCTGATGGACTTTATCAAGGCAAATGTAAGGATTTTTATTTGCAAGAAGTATTTACAAATAAATCTAAAAATGTTGGTTTTTAAAAAAAAATTTAAATTTAAGAGACGTTCATAAATATTCATTAGGTTAACTGAAAAGTCTAAGCAAATTATGGAGGATGATAAGTGACATAATTTAATGTCTAATAAACGAATGTGGATATATAATGATGATTTTTTGCAATTAATATTTGAATTATTTTAGTATGGGATAAATTTATGTATTACATATTTCAAATAATAGCAGAACTTGAATTTAACCGTTTTCTTTTAATTTTTTAATATTTTCATAGTCATGTATGTTGGCTTGGGAAAGAAGTAATTCTCTCAGGAATTGAGATATTTGAAAAAATCCGTGTTGCAGATTTATATTTTGATAAGATTCGATAGCGGCAAAGTTACTTTCTATTTTAATAAATGTTGCATTCTATAGATTAAAGTTGTGGTTGAATTTATTTCTATGTCGAATTAATGCATTTGATAAATTGTGTATAAGATTCTTTTTATGTTCATAGATACGTTTTTTAAAATTTTTATAAGTTGCCTGAATGTACCGTGAAAACAAAGTCAATCAGAGGACGAAAAACGTCTGCTAAGGTAAGTTTTCCTTTTGTCTTATGTGTGTGTGTGTGTGTGTGTGTGTGTGTAGTTTATTAAAAACTAGGTAATCCGTATGGGTAAACCTAAGGAGGATAAAATCCAGAGAGCTCAATGTAAATCCAGAGTAAATAATTTAAATAAAAACAGACCACTTTAAGGTTCCATGTAATAAATTATTTCACCACAACCCTTTTAAAAGGACTGCGGATCATCAGACTTTACTTCCAAACAAAAAATAAAAAGAAATTTTACACATTTTTGACGGGCCGTATTAAACATATGTAAATTAACGAAGTGAGGAAGTGAGGGGAGAGAGAGAGAGAGAGAGAAGACATGAGTGAGTTAACAGATATTGACACATTTAAACGGTTATATATATATATATATATATATATATATATATATTTATTTGGGCAGCAATTCCTCTTTTATACAAGTTACAATAAAAACGACAATACACAATTACATGATCCGGCAGCCAACAAAGAAATTAACCGCAGTACCTTGTCAGGCATCTTTAATAATAATAACTATATATATATATATATATATATATATTCAAACGTTATTATAGTGTACATTTTGTATGAAGTAATAAAAATCTCGGATTAAAAATAAATCCATTTATTCCTTAGAAATATATATATGTGTGTGTTTGTTTTTGAATTCGGATTATTATATACTATACAGAAGTCAATTTTTTAAAACCAAAATTTTCAGTACACATTGGGGCTCGACTTTTACATGTTTGGGGTTTATTGCTGGGGTTTATTATATGTTTCTTGTTTGGGGTTTGTTACATGTTTCTTTGGGTTGAAATTCATATTCAGTGAAAATTACCAAGAGCAATTCTTTGTATCAGACCTAAAAATAAGTCCCCAGTTAGTGATTGCCATAAAAATATGTATTAAGATTATCCATTATCTCATGTCTATCCCTTTTTCTGTATCGTCTCATTCTCTCCTTTATCCATTCCAATTTGCGTTGCCACTCCATGTTAAGTGGACTCCTAGAAATTCTACAGGTGTTGACAACTATGATTATCTCATGTCTCGCCCTTTCCTATATCTTTTTATTTTCTTTCTTATCCATTACAATCTTCGTTGTTCGTCCTCTAGTATTCCATCGGATTAAAGTAATGTTCTTATTGATAGACTTATATATATATATATATATATATATATATATATATATATATATATATATATATATATATAGGGGAGTGGGGATTCTATACGCACCGCTCAACTCTTCTCATTCGGTTTTCTAACGCCCTTGTTTTTGTTTTTATCTTTGTTGTTTTTAAATATCCCACATTGAGATAAAAAAAAAACTTGTTAAGAAAGGTGAGATGCGAAGGTGGAATGAGAGATGCACAAATATTTTCTACTGTATCCTGTATCTGTCTTTTGCTCTTTCTCTTCATAAATAATTTTAATGTATCACAATTGTTGTTCTTTTCCATTCCAGCCTACCTCTTAAGTTTCCGCTCATCGTCTCTTGATATCCAGCCAGCAATCATGTCTCTCTCTTACCTTCATTCATTCATATCTATCTATCTATAAAGGAAAATATATTTATTTTTCCTTTTACCTGGGTTTCTTTTCATTTTTCTATTTTCCTTTACTCTATTCCCTACACACTTTTCTCGCATTTCCCATTGTTTTCCCGCTTAATGTAGGCTTCTCGGACAGAAACCATAACCATCTCACTACAGTAAGCAAGCAAATTCATATTCTAAAATAGAGTTGCCAAACTGAGCTAACGAACAGCGAATTCGGTTACATATGAAATCCCAACGTTGCTAAATTTTGAAGTGACCTTCACATTCTTTCTTCTTTTTATGTGCCGTGTCCTTTCAGGACGTAGGCAATCATGGCTCTCCAGTTCTCCCTATTCCTTGCAGCTCTCAATAAGTCTTGTTCCTTTGCTACTTCCTAAAGGCCATGTTCTGTCATACACTTGCTTAAGCCCACCAGGTATGTCATGCGTTGCTTTCCTTTGTCTCTCCCTCTATTCGACCTGTGAGTATCAGATTCTCCAAGCCCTTATTTCTCATTATGTGTCCCAGAAATGTCAACTGCCTCTTCCTGATGTTAAGTATAAGCTTCCTCCTTGTTTGTCAAAACCTCATCGTTGCTAACATGCTCGGTCCATGATATCTTTAGCATCCTTCTGTAGAACCATACCTCCGTTGCCTAGAGTCTCTTCTTCATCTTTGAAGAGACCGTCCAAAATTCGCTGCCGTAAAGGAGGACAGATATCACGTAGCAGTTCAGTACTCTTTTCTTCACATTAGTCGCCGAAATTAGCCCCGCTTATCTTAAAAAATGGTCCCAAAAGTCGAATGTAACATTTGGTAGCACTGGGCCTTCAAAAGTAGTCGAAGTCGCTACTTTGTTAGCTGAATCTATCAATTGTTACGTATTTCCCGTTTTTTTGTAACAGAGGTTAGTGTTCGAGCTCAGGTAAAATAATAATTTTAAACGGTGATTTTTCAAGACCGTCTTACTGTCCCTATTTGGAAGGCTGACATAATACAGTCTTCCTTCACTATTTGTAATTTCTCGAAATAAACACAATGAGGAAATATCGAGACGATACAATAAAAAACAAGTCAAAAGATTTTCTGATGTTTTTCCAATAATATTCTGTCCTGATTTGAAAAAAATACTTGAATGTAAATCTTCTTTTATGTGCCATGTTCTCTCGGGACGTGGGTGATCATAGCTCTCCCAGCTTCCTGTCTTAAACACTGTCTAATTACAATCTCCTTCAGTCTTTGTTCTGCTTATCCGCTTCATAAACTCGTTAGTAGGTTATGGACCATTTTGCCTTCATTATGCTATGTGAGTGCCAAATTCTTCAATCTCTCCTTCCTCATCATACGTCTTAGAAATTTCAACTCTCTTTTTCTGATTGTAAGTATTAGTGTCCTTTTCGTTCCCATTTTCCTCGTTATTCTAATGCTCTGTCCATGAAATTCTTATCAGTCTCTAGTAGAACCACTTTGTCATTTCAAGTTTCATCTTCATGAGTGAGGATGAAATTGTCCAGTATTAACAGCCAGATAAGGTAACAGATATTACATAGCAATTCAACACGCTTTTCTTTGTTTTTAAAGAAATTTTCTCTGTCTCTAGCCTCTAGAAAACATCCTTCGCTGTCCCAATGCGCTTTCGGATCTCTGCATCACATTTTCCGTCATCTGTTAGAACAGATTTCTGTATCTGTTTGATTCTGATGTCTCCTATCTGTTGCTCACACCAGGGGCTCTCCCTTTTTGCTAGAAGACCACACATTCTGTCTTTTTTTATATTTGCTTTCTTCTCATCGTTCTTTGCTATTTTGTCTAGAAGTCCCTGAAGTTTTCTTTCTGTTTCTATCATCAATATAGTGTCATCTGCGTATCTTGTGTTGTTACGATTATGTCCCCTCATAACAAATCCTGATTGGACTTCTAGTTTTCTTAGTGTTACCTTACTGTATAAGTTGAACAAATCAATGTAAATATGGAAACTTTCTGTGTTTCTGCGTATGCACTAACAGGATAAATGACGTCCAGTATTTCTGGTTAACTTATCTTCAGTTTATACCAATATGCTGGCTGATTTTACAACATGTCAACACTTGCTGGATTATTCATGGTCAAATTTTTGTATGGGACACTCAGTGAGGATCGAAATCACTACTCAGTAGTAATAATGGTTAACCGCACTAGCTTCACATGCTCAGACATCTGTTCAGTTTATAGGATGGAGGTAAAGTTTTAGCGAGAATTTCGTTAAATGTAGGTATACCACCGAATGGAAATGGTTAACAAGCTTTTTTCACAGATTATTACTAACGAATATTGACTTAGTTCACTGTATTTGTGGACTTGTGAATGAACTGAACTTAGTAAACAAAATGTTTGCCTTCTCGTGGGGTAATTATGGACTTGTGCCAAAATAAGATAAGTTTAGTAAATAAATATACGTGATCTGTTATCCATCTATTTAATATGAGCGAAAAAAGTACCTCAGACAAAAGTGCCTTAATTCATTTCGAAATACGTCTCTTTGGACCTCACACACTTTTCCACTTTTCAAAAGTACTTTTTGGGATCACCTACACCAATTTCTCCTTAATCTCGTCCACGATCTGAAATCTTCTTTTGAACGGTAAAGTCGCAGGTAGGTGACTATGGATGGTTGGGATTGTCGCATAACTTTACTCGACTCACTGTCACTACCTCCGCGAGAGATTGCTAGCTACTAATTAGTTACTAACTCCGTGGGAGATTGCTAGTTACTAACTCCGCGGGAGATTGCTTGTTACTAATTAGTTACTAACTCCGCGGGAGATTGCTTGTTACAAATTAGTTACTACCAACGCGGGGTTTGCTAGTTACTAATTAGTTACTAACTACGTGGGAGATTGCAAGTTACTACGTCTGCGGGAGATTGCAAGTTACTAATTAGTTACTACGTCTGCGGGAGATTGATTGTTACTAATTAGTTACTACCAACGCGGGAGATTGATTGTTACTAATTAGTTACTACCAACGCGGGAGATTTCTAGTTACTAATTTGTTACTAACTCTGCGGGAGATTGTATATTTGTGTACAGTAAAGTTCTATCTGATCGGTTGTCAGATTGCATCAAGACTACACAACCGGGTCTTAAGATATTCAAAATGGTGGATATCATAATATATTGATTTATTGTCATAATCTGTTAGACTTTCAAAGAAAAAAATAACTGGGTATCTCATAAATTATAGATTTTCTGGTTCAAAAACAGAAGTCGAGTTTTTAAAGAAAAAAGTTTAACTGACGCGCTAGCTATAACAGAGAAGCCTAAGTTTTGACAGCTACAACTTTATTTGTTTAATTTTGAATTAAGGCTGAATCGATATTCAGTCATCTTTTCTGCAATTCAAATTCTCCTTGCCAACAGAAAGGGGTTAAATTGATCACTGGTCTGCTTCTCTTTAAATATTCAATGATGGACATTTGAGTATTTAAGAAATATATAGAATTTATGTATATATTTATTTACTCTTCTTAGCTTTGTTTGGCATAAGGCCAAAACTGTGGCGCAAACACAATACACAGAATGTTCTGCTAGACTACTTTGTTAACCATTATCCTAAAGCCGAGATAAAGAAAATGTGTGTGAAATAAAGGGTGTGTGTGTGTGAATGAGAGAGAGAGAATTTGTACGTATGTATGTGTGGCGAAAAGAGAATGAATATAAGAGTGCGTGTTTGTGTGTGTGAGTGAGAGAGAAACTACGAATGTGTAAGCGTGTGTAAAAGAATGTGTAACCATATCCGCGTGTGTCTGTGTAAGAATGTGTGCGTTTCTCTCTATGTGTGTGTGCGTATGTTTGTGTATGTGTACTGGCGAGAGAGAATGTGTGAATAAGAGAGAATGTATATGAGGGTTTGTGTGTGTTAGAGACTGAATGTGTGATTATATGTATGTGTAAGAAAGAATGTCTATATATCTGTGTGTAAGAGAATATTTTCACACACACGTGTGTGTGTGTTTGTCCTGTTGAGAAAAGACTGTATATGCGTGAGTGTATGAGACTAAGAGTGCGTGAATATATATATATATATATTTGTGTGTGACAAAGAATGTATGATTATATGCGTGTTTATAAGAAATAATGTATGAATGTGCGTGTAAGAAAGAATGTATGACTATGTGAGTGTAAGCGAGAAAGTGTGCGTATATGTGTGTGCGTTTGTATGTGTGCTTGTAAGAGAAGAATGTATATATGCATATGTGTTTGTTTCTGATGGAATGTACACGTGTTTGCCTCTGTGTGTGTGAGGGGGAGAGAATGTGTACGTATACCCACGCACACACATAGGTACACACACACACACACACATATATATATATATATATATATATATACATATATATACATACACGTGTTTGTGTATGTATATACATGTGTGTATCTCCACACACTTATATAAGACGTTTAATTGTTATGGAGAGAAACAAGAGGAAGAACAATAAATCAAAGTTGACGACTAATTTTTTTTAACAAGCTCCAAATTGTCAGCCATTGATGCGAATGGTCCTCATTTTTCCGGTAAGCTCACTATTAACCTTATTTATTCCAGAGATACCAACGAGCAGAAGTCCTTCCTTTTGGGGATGACCTTCCGGTTAGATCAATTGCAATCAACTCTTGTTTGCATCGGAAGGTGGAACACAATTCTACATCGTCACCTCCGTGTGTTCTATTGACTTCACTTAAAAAAGAAAATGAAACATTGTCTGTAGAATTTAAAGCTATTAACCCATGAAAACACAAACTTTATTAGCCTTCTTTTCTTTGCTTCTCTCTATGATAATTAAATAATATATCCAGTAGGTTCCTTTTAACTGTGATACAAAAGAAATAGAGCAAATTGACCCAATTAGGCGACTGCCCGGTTATGTGAAACGACATATGCACATTTTAAATGCGCGCATTTGAGTTGTGTTTTGAGTTACGGGGAGTGGGGCTTTAAGTCAGGGGACACAAGTAAGAATTTGTACACTGTAACTAATTCACTTCATTTTCACAGTGGGGGTGGCAAATGCTTATCGGAGTACTGATCCAGTCTTTTTTCTTTTATGTGTCGTGTCGTGTCTCTTCAGGATGTGGACGGCCATGGCTCTCTCCAACTTTTTATCTTTTGTAGCTTTTAGTAATATTTACCTTTTTATAATCCCTCCATGTTCTGTTATTCATTTACACACGCTCGTTAGGCAGGTTACTCGCTGTTTTCTTTTGTCCGTCTTGCTTTTAACGTTCTGCGAGTGTCAAATTTTCCAAGCCTTCTTTCCTCATATGTCCTAGAAATTTCAAATGTCTTTCTGATTTTAAGTGTACTTTTTGTTTCCTTTTTCCTAAGGAAAATCTTCCTTGTTACTCACATGTTCAGTCCATAGTATTCTCTGTATCTTTCTGTGGTACCACATCTCTCTGCATCTGTGAGTTTCCTCTTTGTCTGTGAAGAAATTGTTCAGTATTCACTGCCATTAATATTGCATTGCATAGCACTCTTTGATTTATTTCTAACGAATGATTTTCCCGTTTAATCAATTTAAAAAAAATCAGTTTTTAAACATTCAGACAAAAATTAAAAAAAAAAACATAACAAAAAACAAAGTTTTTAAATTTCTATTTTAATAAAAGATTTCCTAACTTACTGATTTTTTAAAAATTTAATCATGGTTCACCAAATACAAGGCTCAAGAGCCCCTCAAGGTAGAGATTGTTGTAAGGGAGAGGGAAGGCGGAATTAAGAAATGCATATTATAATCACGTGTAGGATAGATATCGGTTGACTCTGAACTTAAAGAGACCAAGATTGTAGTTATCAAGGAAGTATCCTCTCGGGAGTTTGTTCCATAATTCTTAACTCTCATTGCTGACTGAAGATTTTATAAGGTGTAACCTGCTACATTCTCTTAAATGACTGCAGGTCACGAAAATCAGCGCAATTATCTAATGAAGGTAACGGATTGTTTTCGTTATCGTTTTGTATAAAATAATGTTGTGACTCCTCTCCTTATGTCATTATTTCCTAGTTAGACATACTGTCATTTTAGGATTTAGAATATTGCATGCACTAAGTAACACACATAATTGTGTCCATACTCTAAAAGGATACTTATAACAGTTGCACAGTAGATGCCGCCTGACTCGTGCTAAAGGGGGCAGGATAGAAATAATCAACCAAAATGTCATTTTGCTTTGTTCAGGCTGATCCAGATATACGACTTGGTTGCCCCCACATCAAAAAAAGATGCGAATATAATATACTTGATTTGTTTTAGCTTTCAAAATTTAGCTAAAAAAAAAAGCTCCGATTAATGCAATTAAGTAAAATATATAATGAACATTTTTGTTCATTTTATTATTATTATTATTATTATTATTATTATTCTATTATATTTGTGCTTGTCTCTGACTTCGTTAGTTAGCACGACCGTTACGTTTTGTCAATAGCTCATAAATAATTTGATCGCGTGGAAAATGGGGAAAAAACATTACTTGGTTTCAGTGAGAAAATGAAAGAAAGAAGAAGAGATAGAATCAGATTAAGCTGATAAAAAGATACTAGACTTTGATCTCAATCATAAGGCCTAGAACTGTGGCTACCGTGATAATTGCGCCATTTTTCAGACGCTTAATATCGAACGGCGGAAACCGAGTAAGGCAATTGCCAAAAATCCAATGACCATAAATTAAATAAAATAACATCATCCGCAGAATTATTTTAAAATTATTATAACAGAAATGTTCGCAAGATGGCGGTTTGGCCAAAAAGAAAGAAAGAAAAAGAAAAAAAGATGGAAGATAAGTGTTTAACGTTTCTTACCAATACAATAACAGACTATTCCGTTTTGATCGCGTGGAAAAAGGGGAAAAGACACTGCTTGATTTCAGTGAGAAAATGAAAGAAAAAATAAATAAAGAAGGGAAAATACAAGTATTTAACGGCTGTTTCAGTGAAATGGAAAAAGTTGTCAATTTAAAATCTTTTCATTTCTACCCACTTCTTAGTAATTAGCATTCGTTGATAATAATAATAATAATAATAATAATAATAATAATAATAAGTTAAAATTTCACGGTTTCCGATATAAATTTTCTGATTGTTAACTTTTAATGATTGAATAAGCTCATCGTGAGTTCTCCGAAAATAAAATATCCGTAGAAATTACCCCATCACGAATCTTTCTAGCTATTGTTATTAATAACAACTCTATTGATTTTCCAACTTTTTTTTTTAGTAAAGGAACGGTCATGATATTTACTTCTTTTTGGTACTGTTCAGCTGATGGGGGTGAGGTAATTGAGATATGAAGATTGTACCGCCCCAAATTTTTACGTAATCAGGGTTGCTTTCCTTAAAAATCTACGCTCTAATTCTTTAACCGAACACAAACACCGACTGCTGGCACTAGCAGGAACTATGCAACTATCTTAAACACGAAACAGTACCGAACGAGGTTTTGGTCGACATGTAACCTACATGCAAAGACTCCATCTTTCGTTGGCGTCGACTTAACTGCTTCAGCAACGGAAGCTTCAATGATTAAGCAGAACGCACCCTGGTGTTATTCTGACATTCCTTCCTCTCGTTTTTTTACGCAATGCCCATCATATTATTTTTTTAATTTTTCTGAGAAACATTTTATTGTTAAGATATAAGTTTTACAGGTTTTAATGTTGCTTTTTATCCCTCATTCCCGGTCAGTACATATTTCATAATTACTATTATTATTAATTTTACTCCATCTTATGATACATGCTTTTCATCGCAACACTCTTGATCAGTATACATTCAACGAGAATTATATTCTGTTTTAACACTTCGAAGCTTGTCTTTCATGGACATAAATCATTTCGATCATGGAAACCTTATTGATCAAAGTCCAAATCTGTTGTCATTCTGCTGCTTTCTCTCCGATTATAGACACCATCTTTGTTTTAAGCCTTCCTCTCCGATGGCCAAAGATGCATTCCAAAAGCAAAGCAGAGTATGAAGAGACAGGAAAATTTCGTTGAAAACAAAAAGAGTACTGAACTGTTACGTGATACCCTCTTGTATGGCAGCGAATGCTGGGCCATCTCGTCAAAGATGAAGAAGAGACTTGAACAACAAAAATGTGGTTCTACAGAAAGATGCTGAGGATATCATGGACCGAACATGTGAGAAACAAGGTTTTTGAGAGAATGGAAACAAAAAGGAAGCTTATATTTAACACCAGGAAGAGGTAGTTGAAATTTCTGGAACACGTAATGAGGAAGGAGGGCTTGGAAAATCCGATACTCACGGAACAGATTGAGGGAAAGAGGAGGGACAGGGGAAAGCAGCGCGCAACATACTTGATGGACTTCAGCAAATGGATGGTAGAACAGGGTTTGGGAGAAATAACAAAAAGACAAAACTTATTACGAGCTACAAAGGACAGGAAGATGTGGAGGGCCATGATTGCCTACGTCTTGAAGAGACACGGCACATAAAAGTAGACTTAGTACAATTATTTTTTGAAATTGTTTAGCGGAAGCATTTTCACGTTTATTATTTGATAGTCAATTTAGTAACATCTACTCTTAATCTCCCGCCTTAGAGAGATGGTCAACAAGCTAATCTTGAATACCAAATGCTAGTATAATGAATTCGGACTTTATTGTAACTTTGTGTCGCCCTCAAGTTTAATAAGTAGTTTGTTTTCTGGCTGTATTCCCAGTTGCCGCCCATGTTAGGGGTTCAAATCCGAGTAAAAGTATAAATATTAAGTGGATAGAAGATTATCAGGCAAAGGTTAATGCTGTTGAAGGTTTAAGATGAAGTATTTTTTATTCTTCGACGAATTATTCAGGCAAGTTTCCTTATCATTACTAACTGAAACGTTGAGATAAAAACAACAATTATAAGGATACTAGTTCTATTAATAATTGTAGCATGTGTTTTTCCTCCATTCGTTATTTTCCTTCATCTTGTTTCCTTTCCACTTCCTGTTCACTTTTCTTTTCTTCTCCTGTCTTTTTATTTTTACCCCATCTCTATTTCCTTCTTCTTCCTCTCTTTTTTACTGTTTCTTCCCCTCTCTCTTACTTTCTTTCACCTCTTTCTATTTCTTTCGCTTCTCTTTCTTTCAATTCTTTCTTTTCTTCTCTTTCTTTCTTCCCCCTCTCTTTTCTCTTTCTTTCCTCCCCCTCCCTTTTCTTCTTCTCTCTGTTCCTCTTTATTCCCTCTTCTTTCTTTCCCCCTTTATTACCCCTTCTCTCTATTCATTTATTTCCCCGTCTGTCACTCTTTTTCTCTGTATTTCCTCATCTCTCACTCTTTTTCTCTTTATTGTTTCTGCTTTTTTTGCCTGTTTTTTTTTTTTTTTTTTTTTTTTACTTGCTTTCACTCTCTTTATTTTTCATTTTCAGTTTTAACAGATGGGTTTTGCAACAGTGGAGTTGATATCAAAATGTAATGTTAGAGTCCATTAAAATAGGCATAGACCTCACCAGCCTGGCTGTTGAGATAGAATTATTTGTTATTTATCCAGCTTAGCTTACTCTCGTACCAGGCCGCAATAGAGCAGCATCCAGCGAGGATCGAACCCACTACAATAGCGAATAGGTTTTATTTGTTCACCATTGTCCTCTCTTAAGCGTCATATGTTCATTTTAAATCCTTAATTCTGAGAAATATTGAGCCAGTCATCTATTGCTGTCTACTTCTCACGGATTAAAAGAATTTATTTGTTATAGGATCTCATATTGTATGTTTTTTTTGTTGTTTTTTTTTTTAGTTTAAATAACAAAAATAACAGCTAATCGAAGAAGTAGGTGTCTAAACTTCTCGGTATCGCTTAGATGATTAAAAAATGGCTAGTGTTTATAAAAAATGAGAAGGTAATCTGATGGGTTGCTGAGGTTCGTTGTTCAACCGTAAGCGATGAAGAAAGAAATTACTTTTCTTTTAGTTCTTCTTATATATAATATATATAAAAAAACAAAAACGCGTCGATGAAAAACGTTAAGTTTTATCTTTATAAACGTCAGAATTTCCTCTGAGTATTTCCCCATTTTTTGTGGTGATTTATATCAATTAACTTGAAATCTCAAAGACGTCGGTATCAGTATTAAACGATATAGCTGTCAACATAACGTTATCGTATATGTTATGCATATATCAATATACGGCTTTCAGATCAGAGATAAAATGACCACCCATTACGCTTTTTTTCCCCTTTCTCGATATTTATTTATCTTAGCATCATACAACAAAAGAGCACATACTGGAAAAGAGGCTCAAAGAAGATGGTGTTACGCCACTGTTTAAAGTGGAGACGGATTTCCTATCTAGAAAATCCTAATTTGTATCTAGATTCGAAACACTGATGGAATAATATCTAATATTACAACCTTAAGACAAACTATAAAATAAAATTTACTAAGATTTTTTTTTTCTCATTTAACATCAAAAACAGGCAGTTGAAATTTCTAGAGCCCATAATGAGGAAAGCAGGCTTGGAAAATTTGATACTCACAGGACATATTGAAGGCAAGCGGGACAGAGGAAAACAACGCATAACCTACTTAGCGAGCTTGAGTAAATGGATGGCAGAGAAAGGTGTAGGAGAGATAACAAAAACACAAACATTAATTAAGAACTACAAAGGACCGGAAATTGTGGAGAGCCATATTCGGCTATGTCCTGAAGGGACACGGCACATAGAAGAAGAAGACCTAAGGCCACACGTTTGGCGTGCATAGTTATGTTAAACTTCAATATTTAGCATTTTTTTTTTTAAACAATAATGTTCACCCTGTACAAGGCTCAAGACCACACGAGGTAGAAAGTTACAGAGTAAGAGGCACAATTTTCTGGGAAATATGAGGAAGGTAGCGGTTAATCCTAGACCTGAACAGGTTAAGATTGTAGCGATCGAGGAAACATCCTCTTGGGAGCTCGTTCCTCAAAGCAGCGGTTCGTGGGAAGAAGCTGCTCCAGTTGAACTTAAACTCACCAATGTAATACGAATGGAATTAGGGTGTTTCTCTACAATGGGCGTGGCATGGTGGGTCTTAGCCGTGAAAGTTAGAACTGGTGGAACTAAGGAATGTAGTTCGTCTGTCATTTTCATGGAAATAGCGATAGAGTAGTGAGAGTCTTGCAGCATTTCTCCTGTGGGAAAGGGGTTCTAGGCTGGGAAATAATTTTTTAATCCATAAGGACGCTGAGACTTTTTGAAGACTGGAAAGTGAAGACTCGGCAGCTCCTACCCAGATATGGCGGTAGTACTCCATTGTCGGCCTGATATGGCTCTTGTGAAGGTAGAGGATAGCAAGAGAAATCAGCTTAACTACAGAATGATATAAAATGAGGTGAGTAAAAAATGTGGATAGGTCCTGTTTTACAAGAAAATCAGCATTTGAAATTCGAGTTTCTTGCACATTTAAAAAAATCTACCATTCGGATCGATCCTCACTGGGTTTCCCATACTTTCAGTCTTAGTCCACATCTAAGCTACGCTTAGAAAATCACCCCCTCTTGGGATTTTTCGAATCTATATGTATTAGCTTTTTTTTTTTTTAATTTTTAAACAAAATTAATTTTTTAAATTTTATTTGTAATTTTTTTAAATGAATATTTGTTTAATCCGACATAATTTCATATAACTATAAACATTATTTATAGTAGGTACATATATTTGACTTGACATCCCATATTATTTTCGTAAATAGTGCAATTAATTAACTCTCGACCGAGAAGACTTTATTGACGAAAAATGTTCCTCGCGACAAGAATCAATGTAAAATTACTGTTTACGTTTCGCTTACGGAAATAAAGCTAGCAGATAGAGATTGGAAAGGTCCCAACGAGAAGTGTGCGTTCCTTAAGTAAGTAATTGAGTTTTGCCTTATCCTGACGGTCTTCCGGAGCCTAATTGGTGAGGGCACGCTTCGTCTCTTTTAACATATAACATTATATTATATTATATTATAGATTTTGTCATGCAACAAATAATAATGTCCACCATTCCATTTTTGGGACGACGGAGATTAATGGGTTAATATAATAATATCACTAGGTACTCTTTCTCTCTCTCTCTCTCATTTTTTCTTTCTTTGTACTTATTTGTGCATACACATCTGTATATGTGTGCAAATTATGTACTTTTGTTATTAGATAACTCATTTTTGAACTAATATAACAATTCTCTACATAAAATAGTAATCAACCATAGGCATTCGTACAAGTAATTGCATTTCTGCTCATATTTGGTCTGATTGCATTTTCTGTTAGATAACTATAATCTGAATGTCATGCAACACTATTTCGTTTCTTTTCTTTCATTCATATTCTTTGTTTCCTTCTTTGTTTTTTTCTTTGTTTCTTTGTTTTTCTTTACCTTTTCTTTTTTCTTTCTTTCTTTGTTCCCAGTTTGTTTCTTTCTTCGTTTACGTTTTTGTTTATCTGTTTTTTTTTCCTTTCTTCCTTTTTTCCTCTGGATCTTCTGTTTTATGTCCTCTGTTTTCTTTCCTTTTTTTCTGTACTTTCTCTTCCTTTTTTTTTTTCTCTATCGCTGTTTTTTACACCCTCTCTTTCGTTGGGTTTTGTCTCTAGTTTTTTCTCACCCCTGTCTTTCTCATTGTGTTTTTATCTCTTATTTTGCCAAAATATCTTTTACTTTCATGGTTCTTTACCTTCAAAATGCACAAGTTTCTCGGGCTCCCACTCCAATTGCTACACCATAACCACAACATATTTCCAGTTGTTACTGTTATGTAACAAAGCGTCGCATTACAGCTTATACCATTGATGGCACTTATTCCTATCTGTATCACCTATCCTTATTATTTATTCAGGTGGTGATATTATATTCATCATATTCTAATGGCGGATTCCCATTCACCCCCCACATAGTCAGACGTACCTATCCGTTTCCTATTAACACAAATATGGATTTTCTTCAGACATATTTCTTCGTAAATCTTGCGTTGCCGATTTTTATTCTGATCATCATTAATCACCAACGTCTTCACTATCAGCATCACCGTCATGGATGTTGATAACCTTATTACCGGAACCGTCACTTCTCACACTGTCATAATTATTGGAAATAGACATTTTTCTCTAAATTACCGATTAACTATATCATCATCATCATTTAATATACATAACATTAACAGCTTTTTGGTGGGAAAATATTGAAAAGCAGCTATGTATTAGGCGGTGGTGAATAGTTCTTGGGCCGGGCCGACTCACTTCCCGGAATCTGACCAAATGACATTAATTTTAAATCTCTTTTTGTTTACACTGATAACCTTTCTTATTATTACAGTAATTTTTACTATTTAAATGAAAAAAAATATATGGAAGGATAGAGACTGTACTGTATTAGTGATGGAGATGACCAGTCATATGATATTATATATGATATTAAGTTAAATATTATCTAAATAAAAAATTTTAAGATCAAAGACTGTTTTCTTCTCCTCCTCCTCCTTTTTCATGTGCGGATGGTGTAATGGGTAGTGGCTTGGAATGGGAAATCAGAGCGCCAAGTTCAAATTCCAGTTGGATTCGTTACATTCACTTACGTGCAAATAACCTCGTGAAAGGTATAAGTCCATCTCCTCACCACTACTATGGGTTAAATAGTAGGACTTGCATCTGGAAAAATCATTCTTATTCTCAAAGCATTGTAATGCAATATTAACTTGTAAAAAAGAATTATTCTTAAAATCTAAAACACGTTTCGGCTTTAAATAACCCTCAGTGTTGATAAGCCATAAGAAAACAAACTGAGCAATGAAAAAAGTTCTTTGTGGCGTATACTTCGAGGACATGGGTGATCATGGTTCTTCACTGCTTCTTCACAGCTTCATATCCTTTGTCACTCTAAGTACATTGTGTCTCTCCCTGACTATCCTTCCCACTCCCTGCTCTGACATTAATTTATATAAATTCGTTAGCTGGGTTATTTGTTTCCGTCTATGCCTCTTGCCGTCAATATATCCTGTGGGTTAAATTTTCTAAGCCTTCTTTTCCTCATTATGCGTGCCAGAAATTTCAACTGTCTCTTTTTGATTGTAAGTATTAGAGCTTTTCTTTCCCATTTTCCTTGAAACGTCCTCGTTGCACACACGTTCTGTCCATGGCATTCTCAGTAACTCACTGTAGAACCAAATTTCAGTTGCTTTAAGTCTACTCTTCATCTGCGAGGAAATTAAAAACCAGTCTTACATTATTATAGTAATTATTATTACCTAAATGAAAAGGTGAAAAGGCAGAGACTGCACTGAGTCACTGGTGGATGGCGAAGAATGGTCATGTATTATTACAGGAACTGTTATTACTATTTAAGAAAAAAGATGCAAGAACAGAGATGATACTGTTTTATTGTTATGATGGTAGTATAAAACCTACCATCCATTAATAAAACAAATCAATAACCTGGATCAAAATTAAACTATTTAAAAACGTATAGTATTTGATCAAAGTTTCAGTTGTTTTGTCTTTTAAGAACTCATTTGGAACATTTCAATTTATATTCGTCTTTTGTTCTTGGTCCTTCAACCAAATACACAGCTTCTTTGCTTTGGATTTGACAAACGTCCAACTCTCTGACCAAAGTGAGTTGTACTTATTTCGCTGGCAATTGCCTTGTGCAGTTCTTGAAAATTAATTAGTTCTTGAAAATTAATTATCGTTTTATCTGCCATGGGATCACAGATGCAATAAATAAACGTACGTGGAAGGGATGATCTGTACACGTACCAACATATTTGATATCAGGAATTTATATCCCCATACGATACAGAGCATAACAATCGATTAATTATTGAACGTTGTCTTCTGGAAGAAAACTAGAAACATTCCAGACAAACTATAAAGAAGTTACTCTGCGACCTTCAGCACCATTTTTGGCATTCTCTTCTGAAGGCAGCAACTAGTCAGTCGGAAAGATGCTGAGCATCTACAAATGCTTTATGTCGGAATTTATTTAATATGAGGATTTATCGTTATTATATACCTTTACTTCGGACGAGTATCTTTATCTTGGTTCTTATACTCACGAAGTTTAGGCCGTTATAGTCTCCGGCCCTCTTCAGGTGTTTGTCGTATTCGGTATGCCTTCTCTGTATGGTGACCTGAAAGCTTTATTCATTTCATGAAACTTTTCTATCACTTTATAGCCTAGTTCACCCTTTTGTCGTGTGTTCATTTCTTCAAATGCCTTTTCCTTGTTACTCATCCCAAAGATTGAACTCACGACTGCCAGGAACTAACGCTTTAATCCACTCAGATTATCTCTTGGACAATCTATTGATGCTATTTTTGAGTCTTAAACCTAATTTCTCTCGTCAGTTGGAGGAATTTTTAGTGTTCTTTCTTTCTTAATCAGAAGCTTCAATATGGTGTTCATCTCGATGCTATGTCTACTGAGAAAGTTATCAGAGCCTAATATATGCACGGATTCTTCCAAACATCTTATCTTCTAGTGTTGTTCTCAATATATTATTTTACTTTATTCCAGAGGGGTTAATGAGCACTGTTTCCCTTCATACATGATCAGCTATGCATGCTTTCACTGTCTTTTCCCGGAATATAGCGTTTTCTTGCTTCTCTACTCTTATTCATAGGGGATGGCTAGTCTCAGTCTAATATTCCTTGCCACAACTGCATGGAGTAGTAGTTGTACAGTTCTTGCTGATGTTCTCTTATGGGTAGCGCGCAAAGGTCATATGCTCTGGTTCAGTGGGAGAAACGCACCAGCGACATCACGGTGAATAGATAAGAGAGTATTAACTAACACGAGATATCCCTTAAACATAGAAAGCAAAAGGAGAACAATTTTATCCTGGGGTGAGGGGATGAATGACTATTTCAATGCAATATTCTGAGAGGCTTACCGAGTACAACAGACACTTGAAAAAGTTCGGGAGCCGGGGTACAATCGCAACCAAGATAAGTATATTAGGCCGAATATAATGGTAATATTAGACCTTTCCTTATAAGGAAACATTCGGCATCCATTGACTGAGCAGCCAGTACTATCGTCAGTTTATAGAATCTTTCTATTAAAGTAACTTTTCAGGAAAATAGGTTTCTCAAGTTCACTATTATCGTTCTTTCCAGTATTGACGAGGTCTTCCTTCCTAATCTTTTCTTTGAAGTAGTGTGGAATGTCAACTACTTGATTATGTCATTCTTTCTCTTCGAGCTATCCATTTTAGTTGTTGCAAATTTTGAAAGTCCTCAAGTGAGGGTTTTTTTTTTTTTTTTTTTAGAAGTAGTTCACGGGGTTTAAGTAGGATGGTCCTCTTTAAGACCTACAGGATTCATTCGCTCGAAGCTATTTTTAATCATTGATCTGAGAAAACGGTTGTATTGAGCTGACAGTTTATATATTTCTGAACGAGTTTGGCGCCATGCATGACATCCACATGAAAGTCTTGATTTGATGAAGCTATTTAAGAACATGACTCTAGTTTTTAGTTCTTTTTAATGTAAAGACATAATACTATTATCTATAAATTGTAAAAGAAAATTGACGGTTCTCATTTGAATGTATGTTGCAGTGAAAATAAAGCTGTCTGTCTTCATTGAGATTTCTATAACGTAACAGAGGATAGGGTTATGGTCGAGATTGTGGGAAAGGGTTGATGAGCCTTTTTTGTTTCGTTTGGTGGTAGTGACGTTTCTTTCTTTCTTTGCTTTGAAGACTTTACTTCTCGAGTCTTTCAAACTATCTCACCGATTTTGTTGAACGAAAAACTACTCTGCATACTTAAAGCACGTCTAAGTGATTAACTTCATTTACTTTCAACAAAGTTGCCCTTAGCCACCGACCTTTTCGCAAGGATTTGAAAGACGGCGGCATAAAACACAAGTTTTATAGATGCACTGCATATTCTAATCTTGTTTATTCTGTCATTCCTGTTAACACCATTTCATCAAGTCGTCAGCGAGTAGGAAGAAGTCAAAAACAATTAGAAAACTAATCATTTTTAATATAAATGTTTTGTCTAAGCAAATTCCTCAGAAGCTGGCGTCATTTTGAAACTGCAAATGTATTTTAGACGTTTCTACCTCGTAGTGAAAAATGTAATAATTCGCTCGTGTTGTCTACCAGATTTAAGTGTCTAATACAGGGGTTGTCGGACTTTTTCCCCACTATGTAATAAACGGGGACAGGGAGGGTCTTAAAATCAGGTTGGGGAATCATATAATTTAAAGAGTCAAAAAGCGCGAAATTAATAAAGGCGGGGGTAGTCTTGTTAAACTCAAGGGGGGCAGAAAATTTCCTAAAAAGTTTTCCCGCTTTATTAGGCATTTAATAATACAGTCTTTGTCGATACTAGTTCGATACCTGTTTAAATTGTTTTTTAATTTAAAATAATACATTTATTAGAAAATATATTCAATATAATTACAGAATGAGTAATAGAAATGACTTCAAAGTGCTCTACATTTCAGCTTATACTCTTTCCCTTGTTACTCAGGGTTTGTTGTTAGACATAAAGGGAAATTACCCCTTGCAGCACAGGGGTCTATTTCGATTTAATTCAAATTATATGTGTATGCATGCATTCGTGTGCGCATGTAAATTTTACTTCACTCACAGTCCTAAAATATTTCTACAAAATTTAAAAAAGCTTTAAAAATAATTCTTAAAATAAATAAAATAAAATAAAATATATCTTAAAATAATTGTCGGACTTTGTCCATTTCATAATGTGTGGCGTCATTTGTTTACAGTTGGATACGCTTTGAGCAGATATGAATATATGAGAGAAAATCATGGAGAATTGTAGTTTAAAAACAGTAAAATCGACCTTGCTAACCGAAACGCTCCTCTGTGGCTCAATCGGTAGAAGCACGTCAAGCTATATGACAGTTCCGTATAGGATACAGGTTTGATTCCTGTCGGAGGACGCATATTTTCTATGAAAATTTCTCGGACATTCAGGCCGGTAAATCTTGTTTAATACTGTTTATTATAAACAGAGCATTTACTTAAATATTTTTATTTATAAAAAGAACGTATAAACATAAAAAAGTCTTAAAATAATTCTTTTTATTAATGATTAATTTCCGAAAATTTTAATAAAACCTTCATTATTTTATTTTTTAGTTTCTAATATGATTTTATTGCTGAGCCATGAATAGGAGTTGTCCAGACTGAGTGGGTGGGGAATGTATTATACTAATGTCGTGTATGCCCGTGTGTAAATTAAATGGCATAAATACTTGTAAGTCATGCATAGCACAAACATAGAGATGACATACGCACATGCATAATCAAACGCAGTGTATGACGGACAGAGAATCAGCTCTTTTTTAATAGTATATTAAGCCATTTTCTTCCAGTTGATTTAAAAATAGATTCTCGTCACACAGTTTGATCATCGAAAAACTCTTCTTTTGATCGAAAGTGAAGAGAATGTGCATCCTACGACCATCTAATATCAATGGCAGTGATGGCTCGTGGCTAAAATTATTAGAGGCGCTGCTTCAGAAAACTCTTAGCCATTGTTTTAATATTGTGTAAAACGAAACGAACACAAAAAAAGAAAATTTATATATGAACTTGATCAAATCTTAAACGAAAAAATATTTTTTTACTTATAAGTTGTTACAGTTCAAGCTTGATCCATTCATTTAAAAATGAATCCATTCTTTTTATTTTATTTTCAGCGAAAAGGCTTATAATTTTCTCCATGATCGCTGGATGACTGTTGAGGAATTTTTCTCCGTTGAAAGCACTCTAAGTGCATTTAGCCTTTCAGAATTCATAGTGATCCTAAGAAAAGTTTTTATTCTTTTTAGTATTGAAAAGCGGCATTCTGGCTCTGATCAGGTCATCGGAATTGTCAAGAGGATTTTTATCAGTTTCGTAATTTCACTAAGAACACCATCTAGATTATTTTCAAAGACAAATTTCAGCAGCTCAGTTTGCAATATTCATGCATATCAGATCTGCAATAGATCTTCTCTAGTGCAGATTCAAGCTTTTGTCAATCATGGGATATACTTCAGTGGTCAGTACTATCTCTTCTGCAGGCAGTTCATTCTTCAAATTAGTGAAGCTTTTCTTGTTGAGCAATTTAGCAGCTTCTTGGGGATGGATACACGTTGTAGTGATCTTGAGAAGAATGTTGGAATAGCTATAATGTTAGAGAAAAATATTCTTGTATTCCGTGTAATACTTGCTGCATTTCCTATTATTAAATTAAGTTGATGTGCATAATAGTGAATGAAATGTGCACCACTATAAACTGCTTTTATTTTTACTTGGACTCCTCCTTTTTTGCCTTTCATGACATTTGCACGATCAAATGTCTGAGCTAACAGTTTTTGCCCATTTCCTTGAAGGACTATGTCTAATTGTTCTGGAATACGATTTGATATGCCATGTACAGTTTGATTTTCTAGAATAAAGAATCCCTCTCCAAACGTACCATAGAACAATGATCATTTCAGTCTGTTCCGAAATATCTGTTGTATCATCAGCCATGACGGCTACAAACGAAACTTCCCTAATTACTGTCCTTATATCTTAATGGTAGATTTGTAACAGACAGTCAAGCATTAATATTAATAAATAGTATTAATTTGGAAAATCTTTTGTTTCTAAACGAAATCCGGTTTTAAATTTTGTTTCGTGGTAATTCCAGGAATTAAAAAAAAATGAGGACGAGCGGAACCTTTCCTCTTCAGTTAGATGACCAAAATGCAAATATAATTTGCTACTAAGGATATGTCCTTCAGAAATGCTCTCCTTAAATAGTCCAAGATACGACCTAATATTTACCGCATTTGCCTAAAGACACTAGTATGTTATCACCTACTCACATAAAAAATACCTTGTGTCGTATTTGGCGAATATATTTTACAGAAAATAAATGCTGCAAGAAATTCGAGGACAACGTGGTGTTTAACGCAAATGCTGATCCCCTGGTAAAAAAATGTTATCTTTAACTACAGGGGACTGGGTTATTTTGTATGGCATAACATTGAGGAAATATCTCGTCAGCTGCATCGAAATAATCACAACTTTCATTGCTTTCATCTATATCTACGAATAGTCTCTGTTATCTCTAACCTGCTATGCATTCTTGGGAAAGGTAGAGGAGTTGCGTACTCCATGATCCAGTGTTGCCACTCTAGAGAGCCTAGTTTATCCTGTTATTTAATTCATAGCTGGGAGGGAGGAATAGAAGAGACAGATTCATGCATTTCCTTAAGGCATTATATGCAAAAGCAAACGCAACAGCCTAGCCTGAAATTTGAACTCGACCCGCCGTTTTCACTTTCCGCTTTTCTTCTGTCTATTCAGTCGATATTTTTCAAAAAAGACGGCGCTGGCGACTTTTACACATACCTAATATATACAATAACCCGTCCCATTTATAACAATGAAAGGGTATCTTAGCCCTGAACACTCTTCTTTTGTGTAAACGTGAATATCCGTGTCGTATCTGTTATATATAACAATTATGGTTCGCTTCATCGTGTTTGTATTTTATCCTAAATTAAGATATTTGAATATATTTATCTTGTTCTTGTTGTAGAGCAATGGTCAACAAGTTAACTCTGGAACAAAGTCAAATAGAGAGAAGTTGGAAAGGAAGATCGTGTTGAGATGTGTCTATCTGCCTGTTTGTCTTGAAAATTCGCATTTGTGACTCTAGTTTATTAGCAGGACTTGAAACACCATTCCCTTGGCCAGGTGTTAAATACGCAACTATCTGTGACACGAGTCATCTATTTTTGCAAACTATTCGTTACTGTAATAAATGTGATCCTCAATGGATGCTACAACAGCCTTGTGTTAAAGTAAGGTGAACTTAGTAAATATTTCCAGTTGTATATAGGATAACAGTCATAAGAAGTGACAGTCAACTGAGTTCGAGTCTCACAATGGGTTTGTGGTTAAACATTTTTTTCATTTTTAGTTAAAGAAACTTTAAAGAAGAATTTTAATTACAGAATAAAACTTTTTGAAAGGAAATAATTTACCAATATTTTTTTAAAATATTCATTGATATTTGTGAAAATCTGTGATCATTTTTAACTGCTCGTGTCTATATAATAAAACGTAAAATTGAAAAGGATGGAATTGGTCTATCAAAGAAAGTTACAATATCCTTAAATTGTTTGAATATCTAAAATAAAGCATCAATTTTCATCAATATTTTTTTGTTATTAATGTTGATGTTGTTATGACAGATGCACTCTTTGTCGATTTCAACGCATGAGAACTCAACAGTTGAAATTTTAAAACTGAACCGCAAGACTACTCCCACAGATGATATGATTGTAGCAGTTTTGGGAAGAAATGATAACAGGAAAATGCAGTGCAGCGTGCTACGAAGTCTCCAAATAGCTCTCCTTAGGTTTTAATGTAGAGTTTTCCTTCTCATAGACATCCTGCCACCCAAGGCAAAACAGTCCAGTCTATATTGTTATTTAATCCATAGCTGCAGGAAGATGGATTAATACTTTTTTCATGGGCAGTAGTGCGAAGTGAACAGAACATAATTGTCAGCGAATATGAACTTCCCCGATTCAACTTTCTGCATCGATAACCATTACACTACTTGAACATGCATATTATTATTATTATTGCTACTACTACTACTACAATAATGATGATGATGATGATGATGATGATAATAATAATAATATCATCATTATGTTTCAACTTCTGCTATGATCTCACTACCTATCAAATCTGTGGGAAGACCCAAGGCAGGTAGTGGTGTGTTTTTATGGCTACATTTCATGATTTATTTTCTAACTCCCATAACATCACTAGCATTCTTCTTAGTGTGTGGGCTGTACTTATCAGGACAATTTTTTGTATTTCTCTTAAGGTGCGGTTTCCAGGGATTTTTTTTTCAATGTGCTGTTTTGTTTCTTTTTTATCATTCCAAGCACACCTCCTATGACTGGTACTATTCTTGTTTTCAATTTCCATATTTTTTCTATTTCGATTTCCGGGTCATTATACTTCGATAGTTTTCCAAATTCTTTGGTTGCTATGTTACAATCCGCTGAGCAAGCCATATCAATTTGTAGGCAAGTATTTTCTTTTCGGGTTTTGTCTGGCCTATTTGCTTCAAACTTCCTGTCTATAAAGATGGTGCAATCCCATAGAATTGTAATCTCTTCTATTTCTGTAACCGGTGCGAGGTAATGTTCATACCGGTGTTTATTATTATTATTATTATTATTTCCTTTCGTTTCCGTTGTATGCACAGTTCTATCCGAGTCACAACCAGAGACCTAAGGTCAGAAATGTCTGCATGACGTTTTTTACTGATCATTTATGTAAAAAAAACAAAAACAAGCAAAAACCTAAGATTACATACATTTTAAAATAAATAAAGCTCTTCGTAATATGTGAGTTGTACTTGTGAGTACAAACTTTTGTATTTCTTTAAGGCATGGGCTACCAGGAATCCCCTTATCAACTCTATCGGAACCTTTTCAAATCGATCCGAGGGCTCCAACTACAACTCATGTGCCACAATTTTGAGATTTCCATTTCTAGATGCTTGTATTTTGATAGTTTTTTTTTTTTTTTTTAAGATCTTCAAAGAATCTGCAGGGACGGCCGTGTCAATAAGGAAGCACATTCTGCTCTTGTGGTCTTTGATCACGATGTCTGGGCGACCAGCTTTGATTATTCTGTATGTGTGTATTGTAAAGTCCCGTAAAATTGTTACAGGTCCCATCCCATCTGTTTTATTATTATTGCTGTTATTATAATAATAATAATTATTATTGTTGTTGTTACTTTCTGTTGCAGCGCGCGCGATATTTTACATATTACGAGCGTTAAATTTATTTAATGTTAGTGACATGCATTACAAATTTGTTTCGTCGGGGTTACTTTATTTCTTTTTCTTTTTAATCATTTCGCCCCAAGCAAATGAATAAAGCCACGAAGATGCAAAGGAGGCGTTACTGAGTGTGAAAGAATATGAGAAATAAAAGGATTATTAAGGAGAGGGAAAAAATAAAAGAGCAGGAATTAAAAAAAACAGACGATAACGATTGATATTGCATTTGAATTTTTGAAGATCAAAATTGACTGGAAAGCAAGAAATCGAAAGAGCGTTCCACAAGCAAAAGGTTCGAGAGAAGAAATTGTTAGCATAGAACCTACGGTTACACTTAGCCATTTCAGTTGTAAGCTGATGAGAGCTGGCCGCCAATCTAGTACTGCACTTAAATTAGTAAAGACAACGTACCAAAAAGTAAAGCTCGTCAGAACAATTGCCATGAAAATATTTATAGAAAAGGCAGAGGGAAGCTATGTTACGGCGATGGGAAAGTGACTGAAGCTGAGATGCCAGGTCAGGATTAATAACATTGCAGATTATTTCTTGTATTTTAGCAAGAATCTCTAAATGCATACCAAAAGCACCAGGCCATGTGTGACAGCAATATTCAATGCATAGACGAATGGCAGACTTATAAATATTTAAGATAGATAGATTCTAGCGAGAGAAAAAATTATCTATCGCTAAACAGTGAATCAACCTTCCTAGGAGGAGACCTAGCAATTGATTCAATATCATCTTTCCACTTCATGTTGGCGGAAAACATTATCTCAAGAAGGCTGAATGAGTCACTCACGTGGAGGTTAGCAGCAGCCATACCGATGGAAGGCAAAAAAGTAGATTAAAAGAGAGCAGTTCGGTTTTGGAGACGTTAAAATTATTAGGTTGGTGCAAAAATAATGACGTAATAATGTCGTTAAAAAATACTTAAAAAAACGACATTATTACGTCATTATTTTTGCACCAACCTAATAGCAAGCTATTTCTTGCCTCAGTTAACAGTAGATTGTAAGTCATTTCTGAGATCAGCTGCCGATTTGACCTTATCGAACCGATCAGACAAAGACAAGAATAAATGTCATCAACATAGATACCGAGTTAAGGACTGATGATAGCAAGGAAGTCGTTGATGAAAATTAAGGTTCTTATTCTTATCTACACGACACACTTAACCTAATCAAACAATCTAAACTCAACAATAATAAATTAAAAAATAATTAGTCCAAAATTAAAGCTGTATTTCTTGGTGTTGAGAACGGATTACCATTTTTACTTGCTAGATTTTGAAAAATAATTAAACATAAAATTAAAGAAAGAAAGAAAAACGGAGAAAGTACTTTCGGTTTTTAATATGCAGGGTAAATATTTGGGACATATTTCAGGAAAAATAGCATTTTTCAACGCATTGAAATAGGGTAACGAAGAACTGATGCGTGGCATTGCCTTTAAGACATTGAGCGGTCTAAACAATTCCCTTATTACACAAACAATCTTTGCAAGTATCTCTTATCTCTTAAATTACACGTGACAGAAGCAACACGCAACCACAGGAAATTTAGTATTAATTAGCAGTATTTATGATGAATATTTCTCTGAAAGAACTCTTCATGTCTGCTTGAATCACACTCAGGATGGCGCCTCAGTGACAGAAAACTGCACTCAAGGGACCTTGTCTTATACGAAAATGTCTCATTCAAAGTTGTGTAGTCTTTGACGATTGCAAATTAGTTATTTTACGTGGAGCGTAGCACTTAAAGTGTTCCCAAAAGTTTAGAATTCGCTTTTTACACTAGTAAATAACATGTAAATATATATGTAAGTTTTCAAGTCTAGAGTTAACCGTTATCTTCCCCAACACATCCCCATAATCTGTGCCTCTTACCGCTACCTTAAATGGCTCTTGGGCCTTATACATAATTTTTAAAAAAGCATTGCCATACTAGATAGTACAGAAGACTTCTTTTATTAACATTTTATATTGTAGTAAAATGGTGTTAGTCTAGGCACAAGTACTGGTAGTTTTTATCTTCCAGAAACCTCAGTTTCTTATAAGATTTGAGAAATATTTTTTATTGGGACTATTTGGGATGAGATGAGTATGTGTTATATGCCATAAAATGCGGTAATTCTGAATATTTTTATCGGTTGTTGTTTGTTGTTATTAGGTTGGTGCAAATATAATGACGTAATAATGTCGTTTTTTGACGTATTTTTAACCTCAAAAAACGACATTATTACGTCATTATTTTTGCACCAACATAATATATTAGTATCCGGTGAATATGGCAGATGATACAAAACCTTCAAGTAATAACAATTTTTACCTCATCAATAAATAAATAAATAAATTGTCATCGGTAAAGATCTCTCTTCCAGGAACTTAATTCTTTGCCTTTCGGTTCGTTTATGATAATGGCGTTGATGACTAAGTAGACCAATTCTTGGATGGAAGAGTCGATGGCATTGACTGCATGGTATTGTTGCTGAAGGATGAGGTTGATTTTTTTGTACTTTTTTCTCTTGTCAATTGATTTTTTCCTTTTCTCTTCTGGTGGCTTCAAAGTTTTTTGTTCTGATGTTAATGGAACACCACTAGTTGATATGGTTTCTGACTTGTGGTTCAAGTCTAGTGGCTTTCAATGTTGTTTGGAGTTCGTACGTGTGATTTCGAAGAGGGCAACTCCGTGGTCTCTTCTCTGAAGTGAACTCGCTGAATAAGACTTGACGTGGAAACCTTGACTCTTTTATTCTTGCTACAAGTCCTGACTATCGAAGATGGTGTTTCATGGTGAGCGATTCAATGTTTGTACTGTTGGCTTTTTCCAGGATTTTGTTGTTCGTCGCATAGTATTCGCAAATACAAATGCAAAACTTTCAAGCAATAACAATTTTTACCTGGCACCGATAAATAATACTAGCATTATGATGATGCTATATTTTCAGTATTATTAAGTTTGGCAAAATTTATGCAGTGGTAGTCTACTGCATTAACTGAGCGGATACTTGAAATTCGCATATAAAATACGAAGATTTTAAGATATTTTTTGGTGAAAATAGTGGAGATTTCTCTTTTTGTTTTTTTTACAATAATGTTCCCCTGTGCAAGGCCAAAGAACCACTCGTCATTGTGTATATATTTATTACGGTCTGAGGATATTCTTAGGCAGATGGTTAATATACAGCATAGTGTGTAGAACTGGGGAGAGATCCTAGGAACACTAGCATGGATCTCAAGTGCCTAATGGGATTGGCCATTAACAACGACTTTCAAAGACCAACCTGAAAGGAAAAAGTTGATAACTGAGAAGACTCTTTCAGAAATTCCATAGCTGGTGAGTTTTTCGTAGTGATCCCCTGTGCCACACCTTTTTAATGGCCTTCGAGATATTTAACACTGCGTTAGTCACATGTGGTGTTTTGTTACCTAATTTAAAAAAAAATACTAGTTGGCAACTTTTTTTCTTTTGCTTCCTCCCACTATTCTCTTGATTCAGTGAAGGTGTGTAGCACGCGATGTGGCGCAGTTGTTGCTCAGTACTCGTGGTAGGTAGAGATCGCTTTGTTTTCTTCAGAGTGTTATGTCACCCCCACCTGACTAACAAAGGTACGTTTTCATGATTTATATTTTGTTATATATCATATATATATATTTTATAAATATATTTTATTACTTTTTCAGTCCTATAATTATGAATTTAATTAATGTAATATTCATGGAAATATATTGTGGCTATTTTTGATTAATAAAACTTTTCTGTATTGTTATATTAGTGTGTTTCACCTACAATTTACAACATATTTATGCAACAATTTTATTATAATTTTCATTTTAATGAATAACTATATCTTCAGTCCAAGTTTCGATTTAATGTATATTGTAACGGAGTTTGTTATGTTATTTTTTCAGTCGTACAACAATATTTTACATAATTGTAACACTATCAGCACTTTTGTATTTAGGTGTGTAAACACCTCAGTGTTATATCCATTTTCGGAAATCCGAGGTACACTAACGCATGATCAATACGATTACTCTTTATTTCTAAAAGATAAAGTTTACTATACACAATCAAACCCTTTCGAGTACAGCCCTCAAATTTGGTTCGCATAATTTTGGGAACATACATATTATACATATATAAATGTATACATTATACATATCTGTATAATTATTATCTGACCACAATTTTGACTTAAATAAATGCTAGTCTTATCAAAAGAGAAAATAATTTCCTCAGAATATGCACTGATCTCTTTCTACAGTCAACCTTAGACCAAGTTCATATACAATATCACCAGCAACCACAAAACTAATCGATAAACAAATAGAGAAAAAATAACAAAGATCTTCTTGGGTTTGGCTAAATTTCAAATCCAGCGGATGTTAGTGGTCTCAGTAGGAAATACACTAATTCCCTGGGTGCAATATCTGATAAAGATCTTTATTACCTCTTCCCCATTTCCCTACACCCTTCTTTCACACACGTGTCTGTCTCTTGTTCTGGCCCAAGGACGCTTATTATAAGGGGTAAAACGCGTTGCTGAAAATTTTTTCCACATAATTATTGGACCCAGGGAAAGATTTTATTGTATATATTTTTTTAAAATTCTTCATCATGGGTAAAGAGTCACTGTGCTGCTTTTATGTTATACGGAATTATCTTTGCTCGTAACACTATTTTTCGATGTAATATTACAACTTCTCTTTTATTATTAATGTGCGGATAAGTAAAATATTTGTATCTCCTAAAAAGCAATTTTACAGAAAATCTTTTTCCCTAAAAATATTTTTCTCGTTTCCATATTCTATGACGTGGCGTTGGAAATTTGAAGAATTGAAGACAGAGACGACACGAAACGCAATATCTGGTACCGGGGAGCGCCAGTATATTTTAATGTTTACTAAGCTTATCAGAATACAAGAACAAATGCGTGGACATTGAGTAGGAAGATTGTTTAGCACCAAACTTGGGAATTGGGTAAGGACTATTTACAGAGAATATGAATAGTCAAAAAGTAGTACAAGAATCCAGACTCTAAGGACCGAGAAAATGATAAGTGTTTGCCTTCTTGCGCAAAACGAGTGAAGTAATCAGCTAACAGATACACTTGAAAGACAAATAGAAAATATCATTTGTACATTGATGTAGGTGCAACGTAATAGGGAATAAAAGACTGGTATTATTTTGAAGGTCACATATCTTCGCTTTGTCAGATGGTTTTGCCATTAGCCGTCTTTATTTTAATTTTTTAACGATAGTGTAGCAACAAACTTGAGTAACCCAACGCCATAATTTATGGCCGACTTCACAGAAGTATAATATCTTAAAAACTTCCTTGCTAAGCAAAAAGCATCTGTTAACTGCTTTAGATATTATGAATTTTCGTCTGCTAGAGACATTATTCAACATTTCATGACTAATTGGGGGATACGTTTTCCTTGTTTACTGATATGAACTAGTAAGTAACTTATTCGGTCGAAACTAAGATTACTTCCTGGTCCGCCTTCCCAATTAATGCCAAGAGGAACCCGGCAAAAACGTCTCTTGTTATTAAGAATTAAGCGTTAAGATTTGGCTAGAAATTAAAAACATTATTTTAGCGTAAATGCTCTGCTAAACCAGATCTCTCTCTCTCTCTCTCTCTCTCTCTCTCTCTCTCATATATATATATATGTGTGTGTGTGTGTACACATATACACAACAAATCAAAGTATTGATAAAACAAATTTTCTCTCCAGAATCTATCTTACATATCCATAGTTCAACCATTCCTACATACTTGTACTATTGTTGCCACATATGGTCCGGTGCTCCTGTTATTTATTTAGAGTTTCTTGATAAAATCCAAAGAAAAATCAGCAATATTATAGGTCTTGATTTGGCTTCTCGGCTTCAATCACTTTCCTACCGCCGTAAAGTTGCCTCCCTGTGCCTTTTCGTTAAATACTTCCATGGTAATTGTTTGGGTCAGCTCTTCGCTATGATACCTAGACTTTATGAGTCTGAGACTGGCGTCGAGATCTCCTCAATTTATAGTTGGATTGGCTAGATGTAACTGTAAGTTCTATGCTAACAGTTTCTTTTTTTGCATTTCATGCTTATAGAACTCCATTCTGGGTCCATGCTTTCCAGTCAACTTTAATCTTCAAGAATTTAAATGCAATGTCAATCGTTATCTACTGTCCCCCATATTACTCTTCTTTTGTTATCCTTCTTTAGTATCGTTTCTGTTTTCTAATTCTTCCACGCACACCCAGTAACCCCCTGTATCTTAGTGGCTTCATTGCTTTGCTTGGAGCGAACTCGATTAAGAATATATATATATATATATATATATGCGGCAATAATTTACTCAAACAAGTTTTATTGCATACAAGAAGGTCTGAGTTTTTTTTTTCTAATTTGCTGCACACCCAGGTTAAATTTGTCGAGAAACTGTCCAAAGTTGATTGATAATGACCAAGATGGTCGAAATTCTTCTATGTGAGGCGCCCTTTGTTCTCAACTTTGTTATATTTTCAACAACGATCTTTATCACGTGACGATCTCTGCGAAGCTCCTTTGATATCTCCAATGTGGACATTCCCTCACTCAACTTCATTTTCTCCTTTTCAGCATTTGTTAGATCCTTTTTATTATTCATGTTTCAGCATATATTATGGAAAAGAAATAGTTTTTATTAGTTTTCAGAGGCCTTAAAATCGTATTAGTTTAATCTGCATGACTTCAGATTGTAGTTTTTATAATAAATCCAATAACTTTAATAAAACACGGTGAAACTACATATAAAAATGTAATTCGAATTTTATTTTAACATCTAAATCAATCGTTTAAACTTACAAAAATTGTTTAAAGCAAATTCAAGTTATTGAGGTTTATGTCTGACTGTATATATAAAAAAATGAATTTGGGCACCTCGAGGCGGTGTAATGGTTAGCAAGCTTGTCTCGCTAGAAGAATTACATCTGAGTAGTGAGTTCAATCCTCCTACTTTCGGCCTTGTGACACATCTAAGCTACGCTTGGAAAATCATTATATAAAAAATGAATTAGCTAAATATTTTCCGTTAAACTTAATAAAATTTGCTACACACACACGCATATGGTCATGCGAGCCGATGAATTTGGGATGTGAAATACATTGCGCGCTCAAAAATTGGATATAAGCATTCAACATACTTGTACACACATAGATTTTTATATATATGCACAGACACGCATACATTCATTTTAGTGTGTGTAATTGGTAACTCAAACCCGTTAGATTTGTGGCTTATCACCAATATCCTTGTGTATCCGTGACTTAAATGATGTTTTTAAAATAAAATGATCTCGTAATAACCTCATATAGAGTATCTGGATATGTCGGCTCCACGTCTCTAACAT
>OZ010582.1:109119517-109197017 GCA_963932145.1 Acanthosepion lycidas | reverse complement strand
TATGTGTGTATATGTATGTGTGTGTGTATATATATATGAGTGTGTATATGTGTGTGTGTATGTATATGTGTGTGTATATATATGTATATATATGTGTGCGTGTATATATATTTGTGTTTATATATATATATGTAATGTGTGTGTGTGTATACACACACACACACACACATATATATATATGTGTAATGTGCGTATGTATATGTTTCTGTATATATATGTATATATATAATATATACATACTTTGGGCACCTCGAGGCGGTGTAATGGTTAGCAGGCTTGTCTCGCTAAATCAGTTACGTCTGAATAGTGAGTTCGATCCTAACTGGGTGCCCCATACTTTCGGTCTTGTTCCACATCTATGCTATGTTTAGAAAATTACTATACTACCTGGTACACATATTTCATCAGCGTCTGTTGTGAGATTTTCTACTTCTCATTCGCACGTGTCTTTCGTACATAGATACACACATGTGAGTCATACGTACTATATTTTAATAAATTTTATAAATCCTTTCAAGATGTTTCATGAATACACGCACACAAAAAAAAAAAAATTCTCACTCTCCTTCTGACGCTCAACATCTCCAAACAGGTGAGCACATAAAAGATTTTTTGTACTTTGATTTCCTGAAAGAAAGAGGTCATTTAGTCTCTAGATTACACTGAAATTTAAAAATGTACGCAGAGAGATAACTTTATACACGTCCGTCGTCGTTGTCGTCTTCCGTCTTTGGATTTCATTAACCAGCGTCACTTCCTCTTTTTTTTTTTTTCTTTTCAAAACAGTCTGCAAAGTTTCACCATCGGCTGCTTCGTTGAGTTCTTAATTTCGTCCACAGTCTGAAATCATAATTTTGTTCCTGGGGATTTTAGATTTGGACAATGAAAGAAATCTCGGTAGCCACATCTAAACGGTGGAGGGTTGATGCGCAGTTTGGCCCAAAATCCCTACAGAGAAGTGACGTGTGATATTCAAAATGACTTGATAATTTCCGGACAGTTTGCGGATACTTTCTGATTCCTGAACATGACTGTCCGATTTCTTTTGATTGAAGCCCGCATGTAGTCAACATTTTCGGATGTTCTGGTGAGTGAAGAACTCCTTGAAAATGGCTCGCTTTCAACGGATTCTCAGCTAAATTTGAATCCTCGGTACCAATTTTTTTTTATCTGAGCTTCGCTCATTGAATCAACCACCCAAACTTTAATCATTTCAATGATTTTCTTGGACAGACTTGATACGTATACGCTGATCTACTCGCTTCGTCATGGTCACACAGTAAATTCATTCAGTGGCGTCCCACTGCCGACTAAATAGTTTACCCAGGATAGTGTATGTTCAGATATGCGTAGTAAGGTTCTCTCTGATTAGTTGCGAAGATTAAGGTCACACAACCAATTCTAGAGATTTTCAAAATAGATGGATACTTTCCAGACAAACGTCCTAATATTTATGTGAAGAATTCTTATCTTTAACTGTTTGACTAGTTTTTCTTTCATTTTGTTTTTGTTTCTCTTCCTCGCAATGCTCTGATAGTGTCTATATTCTGTCCAAGCAACACGGATCAGGAATAAAGAATAGTCTTTTGAAGAGAACTAAATTTGAATCACCTGTCGTTGAATGTGTGCGTAGCAAATATTACTGTTATCATCGGAAAATGGTATCATCATGTCTATTTCAAATTCCGGTCAAGTTCTTTGCGTTCAATTTCACACAAATACATTTGGGAAGGCTTCTCGCCTTCATCAATTATGGGCTAAAAGCTGGGGTTCTCTAGCTTTGTTTGGCGACCTGTCTAATCTTCAAAAACTGTTCAGTGAGTGAGGCAGACCCCCATATCCAGTAAAATCCTACTTCCTATGGAAATCTCTATAATATGGTGATGGCTCTATAATTTACAGAAGAATCATTGGGAATCTGTCTGATTGGGACATCTATTGGCTACATGTGGCAATAAATATTTTACTACTTAGGGTAAAACACTTTTTCAGAAGAAAATTGCTTGATCTGCTGCTAGGAATATTGGTTTCCTGTGTTGTGCTAGACAATTTTTTCTCGACAGAATCTATCTTACATATTTATAAGTCTAACATTCGTCAATGCTTTGAATACTGCTGCCATATTTACTCTGGTGATCCTGCTCTATATTTAGAAATTCTTGATAAAATCCGAAGAAAAATCTGTAATGTTATTGGTCCTAACATGACGTCTCACTTTTAGTCACTTTCTCACCGATGTAATTTTGTTTACCTGTGCCTTTTTGATAAATACTTTAATTAAATTGATCAGATGAAGTTTCCTCTATGGTACCTAAACTTTGTGAATTTAAGCGCAGTATTAGATTGGCGGCAAAGTTAAAATGTCTAGATTTAAGTTTTTATGCTAACAGTTTCTTCTATCGCTTGTGGAACTCTCTTTCCTTTCCAGTCAACTTTGATCTTCAAATATTTAAATTCAGTGTCAATCGTTATATTGTCTTCTTAATTCTTGCTCTTTTATTCTCTTTCCTTAATAGTGTTTTTTTTTTTTTTTTTTTTTTTTTACATATTTTCTAACACTCAGTAACCCCTTGTATCTTAATGGCTTTATTGCCTTGTTTAGCGTGAAATGATTAAAAAAAATGTTAATTTTGAGTACCTAACCAGAACTTTATTCGCATGCCAAGTTTTTCAGATATTTTTTGCGCATAGCGTATTCCTGTCCAAGGTAAATATTATATGATATTACTAGTAAAATAATATCCATCTGAGCAAACGGCGTGGACTTCGTTTGTGTTGTAGAGAACATTCTTGTATTTCAAAGATCTGGAAATTCTGTTAATTTAATAAATAACATGCCAACAGGTATATCACAGAAGGGAATGTCGGATTTCTCTTAAAATGAACTTCATTCTTATCTCGAATTTTTTTTCGAGAGGATCTGGGTGCCTTAAGCAATGAGCGTAGTTAAAGATATCACCCGAGCATAGAATGTGAAATAGAATCGAGTTATCAAGATCGGTTCAGATTGAGACCAGATCAACGTACAAGTGCAAGAGTAGCTCAAATATATTTCTGAAGATATCAGAAATAAAGTATTTTATAATTATTCAGTTATTTTCCATTTTCCTTGGACATGAACATGCTATTTGATGTCACATCACGTGTCCCCTAACCCAGGGGTCGGCAAACTTTTGATAACTATGTGCCGACTAGGGTTTTAAAATCATTCAGTGTGCCAACAGCATACGTATTTTTATACAAGTAAAGGTCAATATACATGTTCTACAATTTTATATAGTAATATATAATATATATACTTTTATTATATATTAAAATTGAAACAGCTGAATATCTTCTTTGCGTTATAGTAGTTCGGATATCGTGATGTCATTTGCGGCTGCATGTCATTGGAAATTGCTTGGCGTGGCACGTGTAGCACGCATACCGTAGGTTGCTGACTCCTGTCCTAACCTATTTGGCTCGTAATGGCACCGCAGAGCAGCAGTGGTGTGTCTTGTATCCGAATCTGTCTTGCACGTTTATAAGTCGGACATTCGTCTGACCATTGAATATTGTTGCAACATCTGGTCTGGTGCTTCTGCTCTGTATCTTGAGATTCTGGACAATCGGGAGTCAGTTTCACAAGACAGAGTTTCGTGGGAAGAACCACTTGAGTGGAACTTACATCTTACCGTGGGAATATGAAGGGAATGAGGGTGGTTCGCTACAATGCAACGTGTGTGGCATGGGGGGTGGTAGTCGTGAAAGTTAGCTCTAGTGGAATTAAGGAGTGCAGTTCATTTGAACATTCTCCATGGAAATAGCGATAGAACAGTTCGAGGCTTGCAACGTCTTGTCTGTGAGAAAGGGGTTTCAGAGAAGAAAATAATTCGTTGCCTACAAGGACGCGGAGACGCTTTTGGACTCTATAGAGAGTGGAAAGTGAAAACTGGGTAGCTGTGACCCATATATGGCAGCAGTATTCCATTTTCAGTTTGATCTGGCTTTTGTACAGGTAGAGGATAACAGGGGGAGTGAGGTACTTGCTGGAGTGGTACGGGGAATCGACCATTTTCCCAGTATCTTTAGCGATGAATCATTCCACTTGAGGTCTGGGTTGAGTTTAAGTCCCAGTAGTCGGCTTAAGGCACGTGGCCTCCCCGAAGGAATATCCGTTTATTACAACTGGTCATCACATTGGGTCAAATCGGCGATGGTGAAAGGTTACTAGTTTGGTTTTTGAGTCATTGAATGTGACCAGCCAGTTTGTTCACCATTGAGCTGTTAGAGCTTGGTCAGTGGAGAGATCAGCTACTAAGTTCTGGTTATCGAGGGTTTTGAAGGTGCATCCATGTACTGTTGTATCATCAGTATAGATTTCCATTAACGGAGAAATCCTTCAATAGCTAGTAAAATATTGAATATTTTTATTACAATTTTCCACATCATACCTCTGTGAATTATGATTTTCTGGACTTACCAACATTAAATGCAAAAATAGATCAAATATTAAATGAATTGATAAGGAAATGAGAGTTTTTTTTTATCACATGTAAGACTTAACATAGAAAATCTTGTCAAAGCATATGAAGCACAGGTTTTACACAAGCAAACATAAATATACAATGTAACATCTTCGCTAGAACAATTACAACTGAGTCGTGAGTTCGATCCTCACTGGGTGCCCCATACTTTCGGCCTTTTGCCACATCTAAGCTATGCTTGGAAAATCACTGGGGCAACTCGGCGTGGTGTAATGGTTAGCAAGCTTATCTCGCTAGATCAGTTACTACTGAAAAGTGAGTTCGATCCTCACTAGGTACCCCACACTTTTGGCCTTGTGCCACATCTAAGCTCCGCTTAGAAAATAACTACAATGTAGCATCTTAAAAATAAATGCTTATTTCAAGAGACTTCTTTATTACTTTTTTTTATTTTTATTTTCAAATTTTCCCCTGAAAAGTAGCCAGGTGCATCCCAAGTTAAAAGAAGAATAATTTATGAATTATTTTTATTATATTTAAAAAAAAAATATTTTTAAAAAGATAGACACCAAACACATTGCTTCTGTATCTTACTAAAGTCTTTGATATTTTAAACTGGATTCTAAATTCTTTAATATTTAAAGAATCAGTTTAAAGAAGAATATCTTTCAATAGCTAGTAAAATATCGAATATTTTTATTAAAATTTCCACACCATTCCTCTGTGAATTATGATTTTCTGAACTTACCAATATTAAATGCAAAAACAGATCAAATATTAAATGAATTGATAAGGAAATGAGAGTTGTTTTTTTATCGCATGTAAGACTTAACATAGAAAATCTTGTCAAAGCATATGAAGCACAGGTTTTACACAAGCAAACATAAATATACAATGCAACATAAAATAATTTCTTATTTCAGGAGACTCATTATTATTTTCCTATTTTAAAATTTCATGACTAACTTTTCTTTATTAAAATTTAAAGTGCACCACAGAATTTTAGTTATTCTACAAGTCCGCTTTAATTTAAAAAAAATAAGGTTAGTAAACACTGGTTTAGAATATAAAGGTTGGAATAATGATCCTTGTGAAAACTTGACGTGCATCTGTCTTCAATTGCAGTTCTAAATCTTTATATTAAGAGGTGGCGTCAAGTACATTTCTCACAAGTAACACAACTGGTTTGGGAATCTGCAGTTGAATTCTTGCTCGCTACTACAGGCAGGCGCTCAACACTGACGAGTGTACGCATTTGAGAAAACGGGATTCGACAGCTGTCAAGCAGAACCTGAAAGATTTGAAGACAAAAAATAAGGAGCCGAACGCGCATGCGTGATTCGAAGGGCAGCTGCACGCCCACGACGCATACTCATCTCCACACGTATATAAATGAATATAAGCACGCATGTAAACACATGATTCTACGACCCATGGATACACACATACCATAAAAGATGTTACCACAATCAACATTATAATGTTTAAGTGTTTGGGATAGCTGTGCTTCAAGTTCAACAAGTTTATAAACTTTCACAGCATTGGAAATTGAACCAGGAATCTTGGTATATCCATCTGAGTTATAAATAACAAAAATGTTGGATCAAAAATAAATCCATTAATTATTTAAAGATTACTTTTTATTTACGTTTTGAATACGAAATCGAGCAGGTATGAGATTTCGAGAAAATCTCTACGACCAACCGTTTTGCGAGATGGTTGAGTACTTTCCGCGCAGGTCTCACACACACACACACACACACACACTTTTATTTTTAGTTTTAAATAGTTAGCTTCGCTGACTGTAAGATGATTAAATTTAAATGTAAATTGTTCATTTTAAATACTACGTTCATCAGAATATACATCTTTTGTTTTTAAAAGGAGGAGGGATTATAAAAATGGCTTCAAAGGGTCGCACATTTTGGTTTACCTACGGGTTGTTGACAAACAGAAATAAATGGAAATTAACCCTCGCGACACAAATGTCTATTTTAATTTCATTCAAATTCTGTGTATATGTTTGCGTCTGTAAAATAAAAAACAAACACACTTTGAAAACTAATTCTATTGATTACAGAATAATTCAAGAAAAGTTAAATAAAATTTTAGGCACCTCCAAAGAAAATCAATGCCTAAGGTTTAAAATGAATTAAAAAAATGAAAAATCATTTTTGAAGATTTTATTTTAGCCTTAATTTTAAGCTAATAGATTAAATTTAATATTTCATATAAGCTGTATTTTAAAGCGATTTTTTTAAATCGCTAAAAATGGATGATTTTCGACATGCTTACAAATCTCTCAGCAAAATATAATTCTCTTTATAAAAAAAAATCTTTCAGAATTAAAATATACATTTCTGAAACTTTATTTGAAGAAGAGTAGCTGATTTTAATCTAATTTGAAACAAATATTATTTACTTTTTTAGTTTAAAATATCGCAGAAAAGCATTTTAACACGGAGGTGTATGTTTTTATGAGATGTCGACAACTATTTCGATAGATTTTATGTTTGGAAATTTTTCTACGTAAATATATCTGTAAAAATATTTGACGAATATAGCGCGAGCGCCTTTTTTTTTTTTTTTTTTAACTAACCAGTAATCTTAAAAATCTATGAAAATATTTTAAGTAATCTAATATTTTATTGAATTTTAGGTACTTTGGTTTTAAATTTGCTCTAGTTGCGGCACTTATTTTCTTATAATGCCGTGTATGGACATCTGTATTTACAAACACACACACACACACAAATTCTTTTAAAATACTGAGACCCCTGAATTGTAGCAAACTTTTCTATTTATGATTAGTAAATATATTTTTTACTTAATAACAACATCACCCGACACTACAAATTATTACAGAATTTTAAAAGATTTAAATGAAAACAATTTTCGTAAAAATTCAATTCATTATTCATTGAAAAAGATTCTTAAGATAGTGTCTATAATATCTTTTATTCTTAAAAGCAATTAAAAACTTTTTTAATTAAATAATGCCTAAGTTTTAATTTATTTTTTGTATTTTACGATTCAGAGTAGGTTTTCGGTAAGGTCCTGTTAAAAAAGAATTGATGATTTGAATTCTCCAAGAAGTTCCTCTTTTAAGTTAAACATTTAAGCCCTACCCAAATGAATTTATCGAAGTTTCATAGAATTAAAGGAGGGTAACAAATGTAAAAAAAAAAAAAGAAAAAAAGATTCCCTACATTCTCAAGAAAAGAAAAAAAAAGAAACATTTTTAAAATAATTTTATTCATTTGTGAATAAGTCCTGAAAGAACTTATTCACAAATGAATAAAATTATTTCATTATGTTCAATCTGACAATTTATTTTTGCAAGAATTTCTAGATCAATGTTTTTCACGGCAAAAACGTGCTAAAATTTATCATACTAATTTATGCTCATCCGCTGACATAAGAAAAAAAATTGACCAAAATTTTGAAGATTCTAAAAAGGATAAAAAAAGTATAATTTAATAAGAAAAAATCCTTTTGACTTTCTTCATAATAATAACATTTTGGCGATAAAACTTTTATTAAGTTTGGAGCATTTTTTCAACAATTATGTTCGTTTTTTAGCGAATCTTTAGCGGTACCTAAAATTATTTAATTTTTTTATAGGATTGAAAAATCATTATTTTTTTATTTCCAACATTATGATTTTATTGGGTAGGTCAAAGGTAACCCATATTGAGCTGGAGGTGAATGTCATATTTCGTATTCAAATTATATATATATATATATATATATATATATATATATATATATATATATATATATATATATATATATATATATATGTGTGTGTGTGCGTGCGTGTGTGTAAATGAGTTTGTATGTACATTCATTATTGGCACAAACATATGTAAGTCGCTCACTCGCAACACAGACATGCGCACATAGATTATATGCAAAGTCACGCGCGCACTGTGTGTGACGGACATACCATCAACTCTTTTTTTTATATTATAGATTTTTATCTACATTCATAATTATGAGACTCTTCATCTCCTCAGGTGAAATTAAGAGAAATATTTTGCTTCTCCACCCGTGTTCGTGTCAGCTTTTAGCCCAACCCTCTCTCTTTCTTTCTCTCTCTCCCCCCCCCCGCATCATACATTCTTACAGTTTATTTAGTTTCGGCTTTTATCACTTTTCATCTGCAGATGTAAAAAGATCTAATTACAACCGCTTCCGGCAAAAAAATATCATACGCTTCATTCGAAGGTTTGACTGATTTGTTGATGAAGTTCGCTATACGTAAAATTGATGTAAAAGTTTCCATCGTTATCATTTGCACAAATGTTAGAGAAATCTTAGATGTGTAATTGAAGATTACTCAGTTCTTTATCGGTTTTGTTGTGCAATCAGTCGGATGTATTACGTCATTTACAGGGCTTGGGAATAATTCAAAATAGTTTCCTCAAGAACTTAAATTTATATCAACATTCAAATTCTTATCTTTTTCATTTTGGAAAAGTCATTTTCGGAAAAGACAGGAGTAATGAAAAGTAAATTCCAAATGAATTCCTTACGACAATTCACAACAAAGAAAATCTTGGCTAGATCTAGGACAACCTTCAGCATTTCAGTTTTAAAAAAAAGTTTTTCTTTCTGTTTCGTGGGATTCAAAAGGAATTATTAAGAATCATTAAAACTTGGAAAGCTTACTACACAACAGCAGAAACAGGGGGAAAACAATCCTACTAAATCGATGTTTAACATGTAATAAGAATGTAACTCGAGATTGTCTTAGAAATATAAACAGAAAAAGGTTTGTAGCAGACGGCAGGTGAAACGTTTTGATAAACAGCAAAAAACAGGTTCGAATGAATCAATGTATAATAGAAAAGTAATTCTCTTCAGAAATTCAATGAGCACTTGTTTTGTTTTAAAAAGAAATCAACAAAAGTGCTTTTGCTTAGATTCGATAACAGATCAGATCAAAGTAATGTTCAACAGAAGAGAGGCGAATTGCCTGAAAGGCTTCTTGTGAATGCTTTATTTTCTTTAAGCCTCTCATGTCGAAAGACAGTAGTTTAGTAGGTCATATGAAAATACGATCAATAAAATACTGCATGTCTTTTAAATGGAAATGAATCGGTCGCAAATAAGAGTAAATTCTTTTATTGCAATTTCAGACAAAATAAAGAACTTTGCAATATTTTCTGCAAAATAGTAATTTCTATCTTTTTACGGACATATGACAGACAGCAATAATTAATGGTTCATTATAGTAAGAATTCTACATAATGCACACCGTATCTTGCATACAAATAGGTAGTGAATTCGAATCTTACTGGTCGTTCTACAATTGTGACGTAAATATCACTCTAAAGTAATCACTATACTCTACTGTATAAAAACAGAATATAGATACCACATCACTATAGGCGCCAGTTATAGAGCTATACGTAGTGAATTTGGCTTGTAGACTATTTGTATTGTAAGCACGATCCTCTTTGGATGCTATGTGCCATACTAAATTAACATTGTTGTATCGGTTGCCTGTCGTAAATTATTGCTAGTTTATAAGTTTGAATATCATCATAATTGTGCCATCTATTTGCATTTGTCTGTGAATATTTACTTTTAATTTTTTTTAGCTTTTCATTTAAAATGTACTTTAATTTTGTTTCGACTTTTTAATTTAATTTAATTATTATTTTTTTAATGAATGACTGGTAATGTTTCATTTATATTAAAAAAAGAAAGAAATAACTTGAAATCCTTTAAAACTCACGACTGAATTTGTTGAATTGTCATTCTTTTTAATTGTATTTTATATTTTCTGAGGTTTCTTACAATTCTTATTGCTGATGGCAGGAGCTCGTTTGTTTCCCCACCGTGTCATGTCTCCTAGCGAAAGGTCGGAGTTTATGTCAGTGGGAAAGTTACTCGTTTTGGTTTGGAGGGTGAATTGTTGTTACTTTTTCTCTCTTAAAATGAGATGATTACGATGCTTGATTAGGGCCACTTATTACCGTGAGATAAAAATGGGGTTAAAAGAAAGAAAGAAGTAAAAAAACAAATAAAATAAAAAACAAAACACAAAAAAGAAAAAAAAACAAAAAAAACAGACAAGATGAAAAATGGAAGACATATTGAAAACCAAGTCGAACATAGACGGTCATGTAACTGCGACGCCAGTAAGGCTATCTTAGTAATTACACGTTATCCGATATATTCGTCTACTTTTTTCTTCCTTTCCTTCATTTTTTGTTTTGTTTTTGTTCGTTAAACCTCAAAAATGGCGTTAAGTTTGTATTATCGTCTGCTCCTTCGTGCAGTACAGAGAAGTGGTAAAATCATAACGGAAAAATAATGGCGATAAAACGCTATAACTGGAGAATAAAAAAATAACAACAACAAAACAACAAATCTCGCTGTATTTTATGTTTTGGTAAAATTTAGCAATAAAGACAAATTAAGAACGTGTGAGAAATTGTGAAATAATTTTCAGGCTTTTACAGAACTTAATGACAGGGATTAGGAGAGATAGTGAAAAGACAAAATTTACTAATAGCTACAAAGGACTAGAAATTGTGGAGAATGATGATCGCATACGTCCTGAAAGGAAGAAGAAGGAGAAGAAGAAGAATGTGCTACTATAACTACACGATAGCCACCCAAATAGTGGTGATGAATAAGAATTAAACGGCAAGATTAAGCATATCAGTTCCGCCTAACTGTCAGCATTTTTGGTGGCCACTGACGTACCTACATGACATCGGAAACTCCATTGATAAAGCAAGTGAATTTGAAACTTGTCCAAAGTTGCCTTTGTGTTCAGAAGTTTTGCGATGTAACTTAAAGACTGAGGAACATGTCGACCAAAAGGGTTGTTGATTTAAAAAAAAAAGAATGAAGTGCTATTTTTTTCTTTTGAATGGAATAATTTTAATTTCTTAATAATATTTTGTCTTCATATCAGAAGTGTCCGGCAGCCATGTTTGGAAAACAAGTGATAGCAAATCAAGACCGGCGACATCTTTCATGAATCTGTCAGTGGCATCCAGAGCTAGCACTGAAATTATCGAAACTTCATCAATAGTGAAAAGGATTTGATTTTTGAGGAAGGGTGTGCAACCTGTAATATCGGGATATAATGTAAATACTCGTTTCAGTTACAGTTTAAATTAACAATGGACAGTTTTGTTCCATGAAAGCAGAGAGACTGCAATTCTAGTCCGGATGGTATATTGTTGTTACATAGTCGCAAAGGACTTGTAGTGAGTGCGAAATAATAATAATAATGACTCCCTGTACCTACTCCCTTCACATTCAGAGGACGGAGGAAAAGGACAGGAAGGAATTAACGATCCGATGTGAAATTCTCTTTTTGATATAAAATGAGAAAAATTAAATTGATAAAAGAGTGTCTGAAGTCATGTGAAATGTTTCGTCTTTGATCATCGCATCCAGCGTTAATGTTTTCGCCATTGTAAAATTACTCGCCAATTATATTATCAACTTTTAACCAAGCATGCAGCACTTGAAAGAATTTTCTTTCAACAATCTAAAAACCTAAGTATTTCAAACTCTCTCTTCGTCTACTTTTGAATGTATGCAACCATATCTCTACTGTGGGCAACGAACATTCTTACATTTGTTTTTATTTTTTAATATTGTGTGAGATCATTTAATCTGTTGTATGAACATTTCCTTTTCATGACAATTCGTTAAAACTATGGGCTTTTCAAATTTTCTGATTTATTTTCCTGAATCGAGCTACTAACGCAGATTGTAAATTTGTAAATAAATTCTTTATCTTGTTACATTAAAAAAATCCGAGTGTTTCCACGTCATTATCATCCTTCACTAACCTTCTTGGCGTGGGTAAATCAACTGTTCATTTTAACCCCTAAGCCCCACGCCGCTATAGTTTCGTAAAAAAGACATAACAACACGAAATGATTCCTGAAGACGAGATACTTACCCACGAAAATAAAATAAAAAAACAAAAAAAAAAACATGACGCGTGAAGACGTGATATTTGAAAAACGATGATACTGACATTTTGGATTGCTCGTGTAAGTGAAAAATAAATGTGGCTTTCCATATTTAGCAACAAGTGCCATAGCAACATCTAGATTATTTTGCATTGTATGAAGATGGAAGAATAACGGGAAGACGGTGATGAATGTCAATATCTCTCATGATTATGAGCGTGATAATTTCTAATGATTTGCAACTGGCAGCTTTCAATTTTTACGTAAGCCTCCACTAAGCATTATTGAATGACTTTTCCAACCTTATAAATAGGGTTTAAATCTTGTCTTATTGCTAACTAATAACTGTAAAAAAAAAACAATCATGCGTTGTGAGTCTCGTTCTGACATGTCTTTAACTTTCGGAAACGTATTGCAAAGAAAAATCCCAGAAAAGATTTTTTTGAAACCGTGGCAATGCAGTCCGTGATGACCATTAATTTTTACAAGAGAAATCTGATAAAATAATAAAATCAACAAATAATGACATATTTAAATGTTATTTATTTGTAAATTATTTGAATACGTGTGATAAAAAATAATCTCCTATGGCGATCGTTTGTCTTATTTTTACTATCTGTTTTTGCTTACCTAAAGTTATATTTATCAACTTTACATTTTCTACTCTTATTCATTTTCAATCAATTGATATTTTAGGTTATAGTACTTTCAAAAAGGCAATATCAATGATTTTATTTTATGTTAAATAATGACTTCATAATATCTGAGTATTTTAGGCTTAAATCCCGATATATATTTTCATTTTTTGTTTCTGCTATCTTTTGCAAAAATTAACAAACTTTTCGATATTTCTGTTTGTTTATTTATGTACTATTTCGTAATTCGTCTTTCTTTCTAGTGTTTTTTGTTTACCTAACATTTTATATATTAAAAAAAAACCGTTATTTTTTTTTTTTTAGATCTTCTGAAATACGTAATGTAAATGTTTATATACATATATTATGTTCCAAAGGTTGTCATAGCCGGGGGTGATAGTGGGGTCATGCTCTCACTGTCTATAAAATGCCCACGTGGCATGCGTCTCAAATAGCCTCTATGTTGTAACCGAGGTTGGAAATGAAATGGTAATCTTTATAACATCAACATCAACAAAATACAATACTCGCCAGCGGCGTGAAGTAGGTAAATCACTGGTAGTGATGGACTATTTAGCATATTACCCTTACTTACAATAGTGTCCAACGTATTTATGAGTATTGGGACGTACACATTAGTGTTCATAGGTACGGTATATAACACTGATAGCTAACTCCAGTCCCAAGCCAGAGAGGGGCGAAGGCAGAAAACTGGCGCCTCATAACCAGCTACACGAAGCTCGACAGACCAGGAAGCTGATTTTAAACCTCCGCTGACTTGCGGTCATATCGAAAACACGGAAAAGTCCATGGAAGTAGATTCAGACAGAAAACCCAAAGTGGAGGCCCGAAGACAGTTGTCTGTCAACACTGACAAGTATCCGGCAACTCCTGCAGCCAAGCCGTCCCCAAATGAAATGACCCTTGGAGCCTGTCGGTACGACCGAAAGAGGTGGGCATGTTGTCTGGGCAGCGTACAGCCTCCATATACCATCGCCAATCTCGGAGAAGGAAAACTTTGAATTCAAACCACTTGTTGCCTTATAGGTTTTGCCTCTTTAACATGTGAAAGGAGGGACGGGGTAACTTTAACATTCCCGGTTCACAAGGAAAATTTTTCAAGCCTTCTTTTCTCATTATGTGCTTTAGAAATTTCAACTATCTCTTCCTGGTGTTAAGTCTAAGTGTCTTTTTTGTTTCCATTGTCTCTAAGACTTCGTCGTTGCTCACATGTTCAGCCCATTGTATTCTCAACATCCTTCTGTAGAACCACATTTCTGTTGCTTCAAGTCTCTTCTTCATCTGTGAGGAAATTGTTTAGTATTCGCTGCCATATAGGAGGACTTTATATTACATAACAGTTCAGTACAGTTTTCCTTGTCACGAAACTTTAATTCGTTCTTTAATAAGCATCGAGGACTTTTTACATTTTTGATAACAATAATTATTGCTCTAGGTATCTGTTGAACACTTTATTGACAAAGTTTTGCACACCTGAACATAAGTTGAATTACATCATTTTATGTATATCAATATGTTAGGGGAAGCTAAATTCCTTCCCTAAAAAGGGCGGTAACTCAAAATTCAGTTGAGTTACTTCTCTTGTCTGTCAAGACGGAGACGCCACTTCTGAAATGAAGATAGCGACCAGCTGACACGCAAGTGTAATTCATTGTTTTCAATCCATACTATCCACGCCCTGTCGGTTGGGGCTTCAGAATACGCCGATTGCACCTCTGCAGAAGGCTATCCCCCATGAGGCTTTGGGGAACGTAGAACCACCTATTGCTGTAGTTCCAAGGTTCACTCTGATACAGGGTGGTAACACCTGTTAGGCTTCCAGCCACGGGCAAATAGTTAATCCCCAAACTGGGGTCAAATCACTATGTAAGTTTTAAAATAGTTTTTTTATTATAAAAGTACCAGCAATACATTTTTGAAGAAAAAAAAATATCATTGGAAATACATTTCGACAAAAATCTTCTTTACAAAATACGTTGATGAAACCTGATCTACAAACTGATTTCTTACAAATACATATTCTGTTCATACGAACCTATCCTAAAAATCTTGTCTGTATTAAGTAAGCCATTGAGGTTGATATGCCGTAAAACAAAATAAACGAAACAAAACAAAACAAAACTATCCTTGCTGTTCTCAGACAGTGAATAAATAAATGTTGTTTATGTGTTAAAATAAACTTGTCTTGTATTTTTATTCGTTTTTGTTCATTCCAACAGCCTTGGATATAACCAACAGTTATTATTATTATTACCTATGTTCTGTCATATAATATATATATATATATATATATATATATATATATATATATATATATATATATATATATATATATATATACGGTGCTCCCGAGTAAAAGGATTTCAGTTGTTGATATTATAATTTCGATAATATTTTGTGAATAATTATGCTTTGGTTGCCTCTCTATCCTCTTGTATTTTTTGCTGTATCAATTGTGTACAATTGTTCGTATTGCGTCTCTTCATTTTATGGATGAAAATTTGTTGTGTAGTGATTGTCGGTAGAATGCTCACCTTTTAATTCCGGTAACAATTTTATCATTCGCACCTGAAATGAAGTGCTCTACGGTGAGCATATGTTAAATTCAGAGGGAATTATACCGTTTTTTTATTATTCATTTCACTCCAAGCAAGGTGATAATTAGTAAGACGTAAGAAGTTACTGGGACTGGAAGAGAACGAGAAGATTTTAGTGAGGAAAGAAAAATGAAGTGATTGAGGAAGACATAAGACGCTTAACGTTGCATTTAAACTTTTGAAAATTGTAGGTGGCAGGGAAGAAAAATCGGGAGAGAGCTCTACATGCGGAAGTGAGAGGAAAGAAACTATTAGAATAGAACTTACGGTTACATTTTGCTATTTCAGTAGTAAAACGATGAGATCCAATAATACGGTGTAATTCATTTGGTCGACGCACCAAGGAAAAGAGTCCATTAGAACAATATATCCTCTTCTCTTAATATTATTCTGAATCTTCGCATTCATTCGCCTGTTGCTTCTCCGTGACTTTCTATAATTAGTCCTAGGTATGATGATAAACTATATCCGGCAGCAAGGCCTCTTATTGGGAGATTTGAGGTTTTGAGAACTGTGGAACGACCTGCTGTTGTTCCCAGGTCTACCCTGACCAGCGGTGGTAGCACCTGTTAGGGTCCCAGATATGGGAAAATGGTGACCCCCTCCCTCCAAGAAAACACTATGAAAGTATAAAAGTATATTTTATGGTAAAAATATCAGTAATACATTTTTCTATAAAAAAATAACTAACAATACATTTTTAAAGCAAAATGACCTACAATACATTTTATCTGTAGTTGAAAGCGTACAACTGCATTCGAATTATATTTAGTTGAAACCATAAAATTGTGTTCAAAATATTTATATTTAGACATTAAATTAACCTATAGAGGTGTTGATATGCCGCTAAATAAAATCAACAAAACAACCAACATGAAAAAACTCTTTCATGACATTAATCCATATAATATCCTACAATTTCTTAAAAAAATCAAACTGTATTCCAAAATATAACTTCAACACAACTACATAAAACAAACATATTACCGCCTCTAGTAATTATGTCCACACAAACACGTATATACACAAAAGCTGAGTATCTTCTACCATGTATTCAATTGTGAAAGCAGAATGACATACCGTACTTTTATTACTTCAAAATTCCAAAGAAAATTAAATTTCGGCATTAAATGAACCATAAGGAGTTGATGTGCCGTTAAAAAATAAACAAACAGACTTTTAATCGTGACTGCTGCAGAAATATTATTGAAAATATATTGAAAAAATTATATTCGAAAAACAGATATTTTAAATTCTCTATTTCTCCGTTCTCTCCTTTTTTTTTTCTCCGCGCCGATGCTATTCTGAAAGGGTCTGCGGGAACGAAGTTCTCTCTTTCTCCCCCTCTTTCACCCTCTCTCTCATTATTTAAACTATTTTTACGCATGTAAACTTAATATTATGTTGATTAATTAGAACAAAAATAAAATTTTATTTAAAATTGTACCAATATTCCAAGGGTGGAAAGGCGTTCCTTTCTTCTTTCCAACTATTGTTTTTAGACTTTTCTTTCTTTCTACCTACCTACCTACCAAATCGCATCTCTGATACATTTCTTTCCCGACCATAACAACGGAAGAATTTTCTACTCAGAAGTAGTTACGGTGTCTTATATACACAGAACGTTGTACAATAATTACAGTGAGATTATTGTGGACATTATCAAGGCAAAATCAATATGCACAACAAAATATCACCTCGTAATTGTTTACATTATTATGATGTTATGATAATCGAAGGCCATCTAAAAACCAGATCGGCAATCCACAATTTGGATTGTAAACAAACTCATTGACATTGGCGTCTCTATGCGGTTAGTAACTGTACAATTATGAGATCGTTAAACTGTCGCTACAAATGAGATTGCCGCAAGGTTTCACTGGATTTTCTAATAAAAATATTAAGGTGTATAAAAAATATTATTCCAAAGCTTATATATCGCTCCACAACAATAATAATACTAATAGTAATATTTTAATCAATTAATAAATTTTCTAATCCGACATTATTTCTTACGATAAACATTACATTGAATGGATACACGTATTTCAGTAGACACGTGTACCTACTAAATAATATAACGTTTACAGTTACAGTAAAAAAAAAAAAATCAGATTAGAAAGATCAATTAAGCAAATACAAGTTTTAGCTAGATATAATTATTTTAGAAGTTCAGGTACTTTTTTTTATCATAAAGAGTTTTTTCTCTAATTTTCTTGATCATAGATTCTCTTATATGCACATTTGCTATAAGGTAGAACACAGTAGTTTTATCGTGAACGCATTTTTATAATTGGAAATCTTTTATGTTTAAAAACTTTGTTCTCTAATATAGGCGCTACCGTATATTAGTGGGATAAAACCTATACGAAACTTTATATATAGTTTATATTGTCATCCACAGACTGTTTCGCTAGACGTCTGATTGCTTCAAGTCGTGACCGAAACCAGACAGATTTGGCACGGCAGAGAAAAAGGGAAATTTTAACGTTAATTTTTTTTATTTTTTATTTTTTTATTTAGCAATCATACAATTAATTTGCAGTATTTATTGAAAGTCATATGCTTTGATTTATGTATATATTTTTGTGTATTTATGTATGTGTGTATATGTGTGCATGTATATATATATATATATATATATATATATATATATATATATATATATATAAACATATATTGATAAACAAATGGCTTCTTTTAAGAAAGTAGTAAATAATTTAAACGTATAGAATTATTTGGAAAATTAATACTATAATGTTGAATAAAGATTCTTCATATAAGATGTTAATAACACTAACCAATCAATATAAAAATTAAATTGAAACACGACTGCAATTTTGTAGCAATTTTACAGGTTTTCGGTGTAATATCCTAATATATATCGTGGATCTATCTTTTTAATATTTTATATTAAAAAGACCTACCTGGATTATCCTTTTCACTTACGGATTTAATATTATTATTCTCTCTCTCTTTCTATATATATATATATATATATATATATATATATATATATTTATTTATTCTGTGTATTTAGGCAGCAAATATTTTTAAAGGCAAATATTATTAAAGGCAACAGAGATTTTGTGGCGATTAAGTTTAATGATCGACTTTTTCAAATGACAAGTAATTCTTCTCAGACAAGGTGGAAATTCTGTTAGAAATCGTCCGAAGTTCATTTCAGAAGAAAAGTACAAGGAATATGGGTCAAACATTCAACTTTCTTAAGTAACCATCGAACTAAGTAGTGACAATTGGTGAGTTTCGTCACAACACTCACTAGTTATACGTTACATAATTAGAATTAATATGAAAAAGTTTTTTTTTTACTTATGTTTACTTCGAAGTTTTGTGGATACATAGATGTAACCACATCGTCAGAACAGACTTAAACTGCTGATATTTCTCGATTCTTTTGTAATTTTATTGTGCCGTTACAATTTCTTACGATTATTAGGCCATCGTCTCTGTATAAGACTATGTCTTTTTGATTAATGATGTGTGTCAATTTATTGATATATGCCTATGAGTTCGGATATTTCTGCGCTGTGTTAGTTGCCCATTGTTACCTCAAAGGTATGGTCGATATTGGTATTGTTGTTAATATTGGTGTTGGGTTTTTTGTCCATATTTTGTTGTCGTAGTAGTGTTTGATAATGTTTAGATCTTTAACATCCATTAAGCGAAAAGAAAAATAACACTCATACAACAATAAAAGTACAAAAGAATCGACAAATATCAGCAGTTTAACTCTGTTCTGACAAATGGCAACATCTATGTAGTCACTAAACTTCGAATTAAACATGAGTTAAAGGGAAAAAAACTTTTTCATATTAATTCTATTAACACTCTATCTCTATCTTTGATATTGAGTACTCTACCACAAAGCATGCCTGCCTTAAATGCCTCTTTATCAGCAAACCACTGAAAAACTAGCAATTTTGGCTTCAAAAACAGTCTTTCAAGTTAACACTATATATAACCCGATTGAAAATAGTTCAGTCTGTTTCTCTCAGGGTTCAGAACAATGACAATTCCTTGGACGAATAGACAGTTTTTTATTCCATTCTTCTTCTTTATGTGCCGTGTCCCCTCAGGACGTAGACGATAATAGCTCTCCACAACTTCTTATCTTCTAGCTCTTACACATTGTTTTTCTGTTATTTCTCCTAAGCCCTGTTCTGTCATCCATTTACTCAAGCTAACTGAGTATGTTATGCGTTGTTTTTCTCCGTCCCTTTTGCCTTCTATCTGTCCTGTGAGTATCAGATTTCCTAATCCCTCTTTCCTCATCGTTGCTCACATGTTCAGTTCACATTATCCTCAGCACCCTTCTGTAGAACCACATTTCAGTTGCTTCAAGTCTCCTCTTCATCTTTGTGGAGATTGTCCAGCACTCACTGCCATTAGTGAATCTATTATTTGTTGATGCACGAGGCTGAACGATAACTGCACTGTGAGTTTCATTCTGACATGTGACTGTTTTAAAGGAGGAATCCCAACGGCGGAAAAAAGTGATTTTGAAACCGGGGTATGAAGTCTATGATGACCACTAATTTTTTACAAGAGAAATTTGAGGAAATAAAAAAATAATGACATATTTAAATCTTATTTATTTGTAAGTTGCTTCAATTCTTCATTTATTTATTTATTTTTTTTTTTGATAAATTCATCGATCAATTTGTTTGTAGAAAGAATGAGCACCACGCTCTATTTTCATCTTCTTCAAAAGTAAGAGGTAACTGACTACATTGCTTTTTTTTTCTTCATATTTCTTTTCACGCTCACTCAACCATAACCCCTGTCGGCTATTCCCAAACAGCTTTGTCAGTCTCGATAAAAAAAAGTCACTATAAGGTGCTTAACAGCGCCTTTAAAAACAGGACACTTCCTGTCTTTATCCTCTTTTATGTTTCTTTAGTGGTAACACCACGAAGACCTTGTTACCAAGCGTGGGGATATTTTTCTTCTCGTTGTCTGAACTTACACGCACACACGTGTATCACCAGCACAATTTTTAACTTTCAATATCTTCTTCCTTTTTTCATGCATATTTTCTCTCTTTTTACTCAGTTATATAAAAAGAAAAAACATAAAATATCGCCTTGTTGAAATTGTCTTCCATTTCTTTACACCCGTCATTTACATGGGCAAAATACCGTTGCCATTTCTTTCAGTCTAACTAGAATTATTGCCTGCAACATTTGGTGACTCCTACGCGATCTCAACATGCAACACCCCCTAAACTTCATTCATTAAGTTTCTCCACGTTCTGTGTGCCTGTGCATAGAACTAGCGCGAGAGTGGTATAAAGAATTTCGGTGGCTTGTCTATTTACACTACATTATTTCGCAATTTATCCTAAGAAATGAAGGAATGAGAGATAAACAAAAATTTCAACAGTTTAAAGAGGAAAGAAAAAATGGTCAATAATTAATTTTTTATTGCAGAAAAAATATTTATCTTGGAAAAAAAATCTAAGACATGCGTTGTATACATGGCTTACTCATTACTGGATCCCAACCATGTTCACCATGAAGAAAATAATAATTGGTAGATCATTGGAACCAAGTGACATGAAAGATAAAGGGTGTTTCATTAAGACGGATCAAATTCAGCAGTAAATAAATCAGTATTATTGGTGAAAATTTATTTATTTTCCTATTAGATCATGTTATTTAAGTCATGACAATTATATGTGAAAAATAATATCGCCCAAATGTTCGCCAAATCTGAAAGAAAAAGAAAAAATCATTAGACGCTTAAACTTAATTAGCATTTGAAATCAGTCCAAGTTATTGAAACACCCTTTATATATGTTTTTTGTAGGTCCCACAATTATTTATAACAAAGGAAGAACTTGTCTCGAGCAACTCCGGATATCATTGTTGGTATTATAATAAATAATAAATATTTGTTTTCGCTTATGTTTTTAAGTGATTGTATAAAAATACATGTTTAGATTTAGAAAAAAAAAAACACCCCAAAAAAAGATGGCTAAAATAAACATCAAAAGATGCTGAATTTTAAAGTTATTCACTTTCTAATAACGGTTAGGGTTTTTTAACGCATATTATAACGAGTTGGTAGGTACTTCGATGTGATGTAATGTTGAGCAAGCTTGTCTCGCTAGATCAATTACAGTTGAATAGTAAGTTCGATCCTCACTGGGCGTTTCATAATTTCGGCTTTGTGCCGCACCTAAGCTACGCTTAGTAAATCCGTATAATGAGTTGGTTAAAAAAATTGCTACATTATGATTCAAATTGTGATTTGAAACTGAATCGAAGAACTTTAGTGGTAAATCTATATATCTTTTATGCCATCTACTTTTAGGATGTAAGCGATCATAGTTCTCCACAACTTCCTATTTTTATTCTTCTATGTAACTTTTGTGTCACCACTTTACCACCCCTCTTCATTTTTGTCCTGCTAACCATTCACTCCGACAAGTAGGTTACTCGCTTTTTCCTTCTGCTTCTCTTGCCTTTATGGAGATTACAAAGGTTGCCTGTGTGTATTTTAGGTGAAGGTGCATCTTCAATATGTAAACAAAGAAGATAGAAGCATACAAAATTTGCGTGGTGAATTCCTACCACGGACGGTTATTCTTTTTATGGTGACTGTAGTGGAACAAAGTTCTCAATGTCTCTTGGTTATGTCCGTTTTCCTTTTTGGCTCAGAAGTAAGTTAGGATAACAATGGTTAAATGGTCGAGTTCAAGTCAGCTTTGTGCCGAGCTGGAACGATCAATTCACTTACTTCATGAGCAGAGCTGCCAAAACACGTCTGAACGATGTCGCTGGAAAGCGGAAAGAGAGAGATCATGTCCTTTCCGGAAAATGGGTTATAAAATCGCGCATGTAACCAAAAACCATTTCCGGTTTCTTTATAACTTGCATCATAGGAAAATAGATTTCTTTATTATTATTATTATTATTATTATTATTATTATTATTATTATTTAGTGGTTTTATTTAATTTTCTCACACCTTCAGTATGCCACGTGAGTGTTAAATTCTTCATACCCTCTTTCCCTTTTTGGTGAAACACTCTCTAATCGTTTGCAGCAGTTTCCTTGTATTTTATACGCTCTTTAAAACTTCGTCGGTACTCCCATTTTCTGTCTGTGGTATCCTCAGCATTCTTAGGTTGAACCCCATTTCTTTTGCTTCAACACTCAACTTTTTTTTTTATCGGTAATGGGATAATCCCACTTTCACTGCTATATGGGTGATTAGATATTACATCGCATTTCAGCGCTTTTCTTTTTATTTGTTCGTTTCTAAGAAAATTTTCTTGTATCTTAATACTTTGCTTAATTTCTGACAGCCATATTTTTATATTCCGATGTGCCTTCAGATTTCTGTGTAAAACTTTCACTTGTCTGTTACGATACTATGAAGATTGTTAATTTTATTTACCTGTTTGATTTTGACGTTCCCAATACGTTGCTCACATCTTGGGTTGTATCTATTGCTGGCAAATCATCAATTCTGTTTTCTTACAGTTAATGATTAATACTTTATCTCAATGGCAACTCATTCAAAATGTTTGCATTATTTATAATCGGACTAATGTCCTCATCTTTGTTGTTGTTATCATAACATTTAATACCCTGCAACCCTTATTAGATATCTGTCAATCCAGGTAATCTTCAGTGAATTTCAGACTGAACACTTTATTTAATCTATGGAGTTAGATAGTTCTTTTTTCGCTATCTCTGTATAAGGATATCTCGTCTTTTTCTTTTCTAGAACTGCTTAGTTATTGCTTGACTTGTTTCTAATGAGTTTCTACTATGATACCTAGCCCAGGGATTGAACTCATAACTACTATTACATCAAATAAGTTGAACTGTAAATAATAGTAGCTTCACATCCCACAAATACAGACAGAAATCAAAACGTTTAGCGTAGGATTGCACTGGGTCACAGGCATGGGACAGACAGTAAGAATTGAACTCATTAAAGTAGTTATAATATGCATAATCATTATTTCCAGGTTATTAATCTTATTATTTTCCTGGTGTGTTGTTCACACAAGCTAATAATCAGGTTGCTTCTTGTTTGTTTTTTTGTTGTTTTTATCTCTTGAGGTAGCAGTATGAGTGATTGGATTTATTTTGTTGTCTACTTAAGCTGCTAGTCATTTGTCAGTGTTCTTTATTTAATTGTTAGAAGCATTTTTGTTATCTGCTTACTCAGCAAGCTCATATCGTCTTCGGCTTGGGTGATGAGTTGTTTAAAATGCATGTAATGTCATGTTATGAGACTAAATTTTCCACACAAAATAACTGTTTATTTAATTGGACTCTGTCAAATTAACGTTGACAGGGTCGAAGGTATATGGTTCCAGATCTTTCTTTTCAAACAATCAATCCTCTTGTGAGAATGTGAGAGATTCTCAGTCTCTCTTTGTATTTTGGGAGTTTATATAACTTCTTATCCAGTTGGCTTGTGTGTGTATATTTTAAGTTTAGCTGGTTTCACTTCTTTGTTTATGTTGGTGAAGCTACCAGCTTCTTTTTGAGGCCCAATTCTGCACTTTGTGGTGTTGGGGTTTATTTTCAAGATCAACCTTTAAGGCTTCTGGGTCTTTTGACTTCCTGAGATGATACAGAGTACAAATCTTAGTTTGGTATCTCTTAAGATAAACCGCTTACATATTGTGGTCACCACAGATCAACTCTTCTTAAATCAAGGCTCCTGATGGACAGTAAATTCGGTTTAGAGCTCTGGTATCTCCTGGCATGAATTACATACTACATATGTCTCAGTTTACTACTTGCTTCCATTGTGTGTTTGCATCATGTTTCCTGTTATACAGTAGTAAATGTTCAACTGTTGGAGGATTTTACAGGTCACCTGAGAAGAAAAATACATTTCCAAATATACTTTGTCTTCCAAGGTTTTGTGCTGTACTGGGCTATACTTAATAAATATCAGTGGGTGGCATATTTCCAGTGTCCCTTTCACTTTTCAAAATGTCTATGAAGTCTGCTTTTGGGATTATAATCAGATACGTCATTCTCTTTGATCTCATCCCCAATCTAAAATTTATCTTTTGGTGGTGATTTTAGCTTTGAAAAAAGCCAGAAATCACATGGAACCAAATCTGGACTATGGAGATTTTAATTAATTTAGATGATACAATGTTTTCCCAAAAGATTCCTACATGAAATATGAAGATGCTGTTATCTCTGTCACTGTGAATGCAGTGGTTACAAAATAGGCAATCACTCTTAATGATATCTCATTGCTAACTGAGTAACACTATAGGAGAGTGTCATTTTGCATATATTCAGTAAAGTCCTCTATGAATAGTTACCATGATGCATCATGAGTGCACAAATGGTTCTTGTTATGATATTCAAAATAGTTGGATATGTTCTGGAGAAACAACTTTGTATAAGACATTAATACTCATTTCTTTGGCTCTGTTAGACTTTGGCTTTCTAGAGGAGGTGATTAAAATGAATAAAGAAAAAAAATCAACATTTAAATACAGTCAGATGCAATATACACTCGAGAAATGCCAAAAAATATATTGCATGAAATCAATATATCAATATATATATGTCTGAAACTGAAACATATATAGAATATAATCACGTTTATCCTTCTGATTTTACAACTGTGATGCAGATTGTTTTGTCTTTTATCATTGTTTTATTTCAATTGTGTTTACCATCAATATTTCCATAATGGTGTCCAATTAATTCCTGTATCTCTAATTCTCTTTTTAATTTGCAGAAATTGTTAGGTCAAATTTTGCTAGCACCAGTTACAGCAAACCATGTCCTGAAATTAAAAAAAAAAAAGATCTATCAAGATCTTGCCTGAGAGATACAACAATTGTGGAATGTCATCATCATGCTAATAATGATTGGAGTATTCAGAATAATTCTGAAAGCTGTTGAATGGAAGAATTTGAAATGATTCTGACCACAGCAATGTCAAGAATATTGAGGAGAGTTGAAAAGACTTGCAGTTATTTGGTATGACAATCATATGAAATTTTTAAAGTAAAAGTTCAGATAATTGTAATAATCAGTCAGTCAGTTATGTGCCATGTGTGATACATGACTGACGAGGCAGATTTTTTCATGCAGTAGGTTGACGTTTCTTTCTGCGGTAGACCAGTTGCCATCCAACCCAGTATGTCCTTCTATTTACCCATAGCTGGGAGGAGAAGAAGAGGATTCATACCTTTCCCTAGGGTATTAGCATGTAAGTGAATGTAATAGATTCGACTGAAATTTGAACTCGGCTCTCTGATTCCTCAATCTGAGCCATTATCCATTACTCCACCATGCCTGTAATAATAACGAAACAATTTTTATTCTTTTAATTTCTTTTTTAAAGAAATTTCCATAAATTTTTTTACCAAAATTTTTTGTGCTTATTCGTGTCAATTTTATAATGTCTACTTTTCTTCCTTTTGATTCAAGTTGAATAAACAAAGTTGATTTTAACTCAAACAGGTAAATAGATTTACTTCTGCACATGCCTCAAAAATATGGCTGAAGGACATTTTTCTATCAACTGTTTACATAGCTCTTGATATCACAGGTAGGGTTTATTAAAGTTGAAAGCTTTTATTCATTTGAAAATTCTGATAGTAACAAAACAATAAATGTAATAAAAATGGACATATCAAAATTAAACAAGAAAGAATAACACAAAAATATATATAGTTACTGTAAATTGAAAAACTTAGTTGGTTTCATTACTCTCTTGTCAAATGTTTATTGAAGACTAAAATGAAAAAATAAATACTGCACAACTAAAAAAAAAAAAAAAAACAAGATATTATATACATGTTAAATATGTAATCATCATGATGACTATATATTCAGTATTTTTTTAATCATTTCACACCAAGTAAGGCAATAAAGCCGCTAAGATGCAAGGGATTACTGAGTGTGAGAGAATATGAGAAAAATTATTAAGGAGAGAGAACAATAAAAGAACAGATATTAAGAAAATGAAAGATAATATTTGACATTGCATTTCAATTTTTTGAAGATCAAAGTTGACTGGAAAGCAAGAAGTCAAAAGAGAGTTCCACAAGTGAGAAGAATGGGAGAAGAAACTGTTAGCATAGAACTTATCGTTACATAGAACCATTTCAACCGTAAAATGATGAGACCTTACTGCCAATCCCGTACTATTCTTAAATTCATAAACTCTAGGTACCGTAGCGGAAAATTCATCAGAACAATTAGCATGAAATTATTTATAGAAAAGGTACAGGAAGCTACATTATATATAACAATGCATATATCCTTACATACAGATAAACCTCTCATCTATGGATCTCCTCCACCCCCGTCAACAGACTTCGGATTCAACAGACTAAATCTGCAGGCAAAATAAAAAAAAATTACAGGTAAAAAAAATCTTCCAAATCATCAGTGAAGTATTTCAAAATTTGCAGCCTTAGCAGAATTAGTTATCAAAATGACCACTTAGTGGTGGTAGTAGGCCTTTCAGTTGTAAAAAATGACGGGTACGTGAGAAAGTAGCTGTGAGAAATCTATTATTTTTGCTATTTTGATTAATATATTAATTTTTTCTGCCCTCATCATGGTATCAAAGCAGAAGGAAAGTATAAAAAGGAAGTGTACAAATCTAAGTATCAGTGACAAATTAGCACACAATATTTTGCATCTCAATGACTGGTGTAAATAAATGGAATGAATTTCAACAAAGGCAATATTTTATATTTTGGTTTTTATATAACTGAGTCAAAAGAGAGTATGGATGTAAATAAAAGAAAACATTACAAGTTAGCAATTATGTGGGTAACACACAAGAAATGTGTGTGGGAAAGAGTTCAATTTACTGAGGGGAAAGATATCCCTATGCAGATGGAACTCTTGAGGGCTATCAAGAGCTGTTCTAGCACAAAGCCACAAGTCATTGTGGCCGATGTCTTGAGCATACTGGGCTTGATCAAGCTAGATAATACACTCTCTCCCAGAAACTGTAGCTAAGGTCAGCTCAGCATATTTACAGTATAAAACAGAGGTGAGATCTGCAGATATATATATATATATATATATATATATATATCTATACAATATATATACATGTGTATGCATATATACATACAGACATATATGTGTGTGTGCGTGTATCTTCATAAATTAACATAAATAAATAAGTAAAATTAAACTTCACTTGAGAAATAAATCAAACATTCTGTTCTGGAAGCCATTTTGACTTCTGAACACAAAGAAACCAATTTATTCCAGTTGTTGTTGAATTATATTAATTAATATCAATTTTTATTTCATAAAAATGTGTTTTATTCTTTTCTTTTCTTTTTTTTTTTTAGAACTGTAGATTGATCAGGAAAGCATTTTCATGTATTTCCAATCATGCTAACTAAGCTTTGACACATAATATAGAAATAAGAAATAAAATGTTTATGCTTGAGAGCGAGAAAGAGAAAGTAAGATATAAATAATTACATCAATTTGAATGAAGTTAAATCACATTTATTCAATTCCAAATAAAGAAATATCGAACAGATGCACTCACTCCCTGTACATCTGGAGTCTGTCTTTCATGTATGTTGTTTTAACCATTTCAGTCACAGAAACTTTGAGGACTAATTAGAGACTAATTATATAAGAAACTTGAAGTGACATTAATGTGGTTCTGCTAAAGGATGCTGAGAATACCATGGACCAAACATGTGAGCAACAAGGAAGTTTTAGAGAAATTGGAAACAAAAAGGACACTTATTTCTTAACTTCAGGAAGAGACAGTTGAAAATTTTAGGATTTATAATGAGGAAAGAGGGCTTAGAAAATTTGATATTCACATGATAGATTGAAAAGAAGAGGGACAGATGAAAACAATGCATAACCTATTTAGTGAGCTTGAGTAAATGGATGGCAGAGCAAGGTTTAGGAGAGATAAGAAAAAAACCAAATGTTTCAAAGGACAGAAAATTGTGGAGAGCAATGAAGGGATATGGTAAACAGAATAAGAAAGAATGCTGCTGCTGCTATTACTGGAATAATGTTTGTACTTAAATGCTTCATTTTTGCAATTTCTATTTCCAAGTCTTTATATTGTGCAAGTTTGGCCATTTCTTTTGCTGAGATGTTTTTATCAGATAAAAATGGCCATCTCTATGAGATTAGTACTTTGTGTTGTTTTTTTTTTTTTAATGATGATTATTGAGTCAGAGAGCAACATGTCAAGAAAGTGAGCCTGGGGCTCAAATTTACAAAGCCCAATGCACACATCTTGGCAACTAGTCTGATAAGAGTATATCAGGCACATGCATCACAGCCAAATACATACAGTATGGTGACTTTTTCTATGTACCACATCCCTTCAGAATATAAGTGATCATAGCTCCTCATAACTTTCTGTACTTTGTAACCCATAGCAGTTTTTATCCCTTTGTTAAGCTCCAGCCCTACTCCTGTTCCACCATCCATTCACACACAGTTGTTGTTGCTCACTGCCTTCCTTTATCTCACTTATACCCAATATGCCTCATGGGTGTTTTCTAAGCTTTTCTTCCTCATTATGCATTCAAGAATTTCATCTATCTTTTCCTGATTCTGAGTAGAAATGTTCTTTATGTTGCCATTTTCTTTAAGACTTTCTTGTTGCTTACTCACTCCAACCATAGAATTTTCATTATCCATCTCTAGAAACACATTTCTGCTCCCTCAAGTTTTCTCTTCATCTGCGGGCAGATTGTCCAGCATTCACTGCCATATAAGAAGATGGATAACACAGAAAACTCCTGCACTCTTTTCTTTGTTTCTAATTAAATTTTTCTGTGATAGGTTTGATAAAAGGCAGGGCTCAGTTAGAAATACTTTCATGTTGGACAACCCAGGCCTTTCAAACATTCTCAAATTGAAGATGTGTGCAAATATCTAGATGTGACTCTCAAGTTGCCTTGGCTGCCTCATCCTTCAAACTTAAAGAACATTCCCTCTTAACACCTGACCATAATATTCCCCAACTATTTCCACTCATGAACAGAGATGTACAGTGCATCAAACCCTAGAGGATATGCCCAACTTGTTAAGGTACAGCAACTGACATACATTTTACTGAGCAAGATATCCATTGTAGCCTATTTTATAGTTCATTAAGACAAAATACAGTATGTCCTCCAAAAAGTGAAATAATTTAAAATATGAATATCTGAGTAACTACATGTCCCAGAAATGAATGGAATTAAATAAAAGATTTATTTATCAAAATTCAAACAAGATATTTAAAGGGATGTAGATTTTATAACTGAATTCACAAAATTTCACAAATGTTCAGTATGCACACTGCTTGTGACACAACGCATGTCAAGTCAGTAATCCAGCTCCTGTCAAACACACTGTAGCATGTCTTGTGTAGCATTCTCCAGCACCTCAGTGATTCTCTGCTTAAGTTTCTCTAGGCTTGTAGGAAGAGGGGGATATAGACCTGGCCTTTCACATAGCTCCATTGGAAAAAATCACATGGTGCTAAATCAGGTAAACATGGTGGCCATTTCAACAGCAGATTGTCATTATCACTTGCATACCTGGTCCATCTTCCTGATAGATAAGTCCACACAGTCAACTTAATTTTTACATATTTTGTTAAAACTTGAGACCATTTCAGTGAAAATTGTCTATGCTGTTAGATTACAAAATGATGTCAATTTTTTGGAAGACTGTGTATATATATGTTAACACCACCAATAAATTAAGATCAAAACTCATGAGACCCATACTTGGTGTAACATCAGGTAATTGAGACTTTCATATAAATGTCATGCATGGTGACAAACCTGTTCAGATATATATATAATCTGTTAACAACTACTTTCTAAGATCAATGATTAAAAATGGCGCCTGTAGATCTTAGCAAGGACCATACTTCTTGAGACTTAGTGGAATGGTACTACAGAATCACAAATAAAGAACTGTACCAAATAACAGAAACCACACCACTTGAGAACTTTCAATACCACCAACAACTAAAATGGATAGCACATGTAACTCAAAGAGAAAATAATGACATAATCAAGATGTGGACTTTCCACACTACTTCAAACAAAAGGTTAGCAAGAAAACCTCCATTAATACTAGAAAGAGCAATAACAGTTAGTGGAATTGAGAAACTTATTTTCCTGAAAAACTGTTTTAAGAGAATGATTTTACAAATTTTGACTGACGGTAACACTGGCTGCTTGGTTAATGAATGCCAAATGTTTATTTATGAGAAAATGGCTAATATTACTGTTATCATCTCAACACTCGGGTTCAATACACTCTTCGTTATATTCTTATAATTATATAGAAAGTGCTCAAACGAGCTACATTCTAACCTTCACGACTAAGACTCACCATGTTACACACATTGTGACGAACCACCCTCATTCCCTTTATATTCCACTGGTGAGACGTAAGAGGTTGTTTTCTCGATCACTACAATCTTACCCTGTTCAAGTCTAAGATTAACCATTATCTTCACCACACATCTGCATAAACTGTGCTTCTTACTCTGTAACCCTCTACTTTGAATGACTGCCTTGTACAGGATAAAAATCCCTGTAAAAATAAATAAAAAAACTTTTCATGACAACGGTTTGGGTTAATATACTCTTTATTATTACTATCATCTTATTACTGATTTTACTTCATCTTATTGTTGCTTTTTACCACAACACTCTGGGTCGATACACTTTTTGAGAGTAAACATTATGAAATCGGAAATCAAAAAACTTAATCATTGTAGCTTCCATGGCAGAGATTTCTATCATATGGGGCTACAATGATTAAACATCCAACGAAATTTGAATTCACAACCCATATCTCGGAGAACCAATGGATGCTACCCCTGAGCTTGATTGGGAGCTCCAGGTGGTGCTTTTGTGACACTCGCTATCTTATCAACATTTGCTTTTTTCTGCCTACATTTATATACATTATAAATTAAACTAAGCACACCTGACTAGTAAAGGATGAACAATTTTTGTGGATTTTGACGTCACTCTGGATTCTTTTTTTCGTTAAAATCCGTGAATTTGTTTAGTTTATGTTAAGTCTTGAATAAACACTATATAAAATTCACTATTTTTTATCCATAATGTTGAATGTGTTAAAATTATTCAACTTTTTAACAAGAAAAATTTCAAGTTGATGTTAAAAATGGCTGCAAAACGTTGTTTTATTTAAGATGGAACCATCTATTATGACATGTCTCTAATTTGTATTAGGTTGATGCAAAAATAATGTCGTTTTCTCACATATGTTACTATGTGAGAAAACGACATTATTTTTGCACCAACCTAATATTTACATACATTGTATTTATTTTCAATTTTTCTAATTGAATTGTTCACCTATATTGCATATGATCCATTATTGTACATAATTAGCCTATTAGGTTACAATAAAATTTGAATTTTATACGATACTACCTTATGAAAATTGTGATGTAGTAGAGTGTATATGTGTGTGGGGGTGTATCATACGTCCGGGTGGGGGGAACAAGACCCCTTGCATTGGCCCTGGATGAGAGATATTGGTTGTGGATTCAATTTTAGTTGGAAGTGACTTCTTTCTGTCTGATTTTCCTGCTCTTTACTCTAGAGGTCGAAGAGTATGGTATCGACCCAGAAATTGTGTGATTATGCAACAACAATAAAATGGAGTAAAGCACATAATAAAATGAAAATTATACCCAATAATGAAAAAAAATGCTTCATTTATTAAAGAAAAAAAAAAAGAAAAGAAAAATAACATACGAAAGAAAAAAAATCAAATCAAACACTTACTTTGTTTTTTCTCGTTGCTTGACGCCCGCTTGTGCTAACGAGACACAGATGAATGGACGAACGAAGAAAAGGAGCAATTTCAGTATTAAGGTCAAAGAATCGGTGTTGCATACTGAGGACGCGTGGGAGCTTTGCCAAAATAAAAATAAAGGAATGTCAGTGCTACTGACAAGATTTAAAGGCCGAACCAAACAACACCCCTCTTCTTTTTTTCTTTTTATGATCCAATTCACAGAGCAACAACCCTAGTTGTAGTGGACAGTGGAGTTTTTAATAGAATAACTAAATAATTCATCCCACTTGGCACACAGTCTGTAGAACTTCCTAAAATAAAAAGATAAAAAAACTTGTAATAACTGGGGCGATGTGAGTGTCTGCCTCAAGTTGATATCTTATTTAAGGTTTTTGACAGCACATTTCCCGTCATTCCCTATCTCCCACCACTACAAGAAAAAAAATGTCAGGACTAGTTTTAATGACGGAAAATAGAATATCGACATTCTTATGAAGGGACAAGAAAGGGTACTAGTTGTAACCACTCAGTATTTATTTATATTTAAATTTAATAAACGATTATTTATTGCTAGTTTATTTTGTGATGCTGATTTATTTTGTTTGCTGTTTTCTATATTTTTTCTCTTTTTATTTAATTTCATTTAGAACTTACGATTTTATATGGTTAATACGATTAACAAAAAAAAAAATGATGTTTGAGATACATTGCGTTATGGTTAAGAAAGTTTGTGTTCGAAAGCAAAGCAAGGATTTTGAATTTTGATTTACAAGTCAAGAAGGCGGTCCATCCCCACTCAAAGGACTGATGCAACATAATCTACCTTCCCCACGTTCTCCCATCTCATAGCATTGCTACTTAAGAAAGAAAAAATAACCAAATCCAAAAGAATTTAAAAAGGTGTCTTTCGCGTTGAAAATAGTTTCATTTTTTTTTCTTTCTGTATGCATTTTGATTTTAAAATATTAACATATTTTTTTTTGTTCATAAACCACATCAAATAAAATGTATTTTTAATCTGAGATTTTACTTTTGTCTAATCGAATCTGGTTGCTTCCACCAGAGATCAAGTGACAGCAAATCTCTCGATACTCCAGCACCCGTTTCAGTATTCTAAGTTACCCTGAGTGAAAATAATGATAACTCCTCATCCAAGAAATTGCTAGATAAATCGTAAGTTCTATTCTAATAGCTCCGTCGCTTGCGCTTCCCACTTGTGAAATTCTCTTCCGGCTTCTAGTTTTCCTGTCAACTACGATCTTCCAAAATTTAAATGCAACTCCAATCGTCATCTTCTGCCTCTTTGATTTCTTTTCTTTTATTGTACTTTATACTCAATAACCTGTTCTCCTTTTCTTTCATTCTCAATAAACACTTGCGTCATTGTGGCTTTATCACATTGCTTGGCGGGAAATGATTAAAAACAAATTTCGACCGAATTTCTCAGTATTCTAGTTAATTTTTAAAAAAATGGTTATTATTTTGTACCTTTTAGTTTTCTCATCAGTCATATCTGGTAGTTTTAACCGGGGATCAAGTGACATCAACTTTTCGCAATATACTAAAACTTCCTTCAGTATTCCAGGTCATTTTTAATAATGCTGTTTCCTCATTAGCTTCGATTTTTCCTTGGATTTTCATTTTTTTTTTATTCAACCTCGTTGCAAGGCTATTTTGATCTATTTCAAGTGTTCCAGTAATAATGGAGACTACTGCCACCTTCAAAATCTTCCATTTCTTGTGTTGCGTAGCAGAATCGAGTTATTTTCTCAGCTCCTTGCTTTCTTTCAATTTTAATCACTGTTCTGTTGAAAGAATAATATCCATAATCTGACAGCTCTTCCTTTGTTCAACGTTGTTGTATACTATGCTTGGCACAAGGCCACAAGGATCAAACAAAAAAAGATACTATCGCCACCTGCGGCAGAGTATACAACTCACATGATTTAAGAATTTCAATCATTGTGCGTTTTTACAGGCCGACACAGCCTTAGGAAAGGCCCAGGATGCTGGGAATGTGCATTTTTATAGAGACTGGTAAACAAGCAAAGCTAGAGAACCCAGTCTACCTTGTTATTGTAACCTATAGCTGGGAGAACAAATGGATTCGTACCTTTCCCAAGGATATTTGTGCGAAAGTGCATATAATAAACACGACCGGAATTTCCGAGTCACTAACCATCACACTACCGGCACATCCACGAACTCGCTAGTTGTATTAGGTTGGTGCAAAAATAATGTCGTTTTCTCACATGTTACTATGTGAGAAAACGACATTATTTTTGCACCAACCTAATAGTAATAGCCAACTAGACTAGCTCGTTAGCCATTACTCTCTTTTTAAAACTTTAACTTTATATTTGATCCTCTGATTTATTCAGTGATCCGTTTGACAATGTATTTGGAAAACAACACTTGATTTGGGAATATATCATTATTTGGCATCTGTCTATATTTCTGAGATGAGATATTGTAATTATTTACACTATTTACATTGTTCAGACTGTTGCCCTCATGTTTGTTCACGACGTTTCGGCCGTTGTACGCCTCGGCCTTCTTCAGGTGATTGGAACTTCGAACTGGACAACGGCCGAAACGTCGTGAATATGGCAAGAAAGATGAGGACAAGAGTCCGAACAATGTAAATAGTGTAAGTCATTATTTGTTTTGCCTCATCTTTGTAAAACTCCCTGTAGACAACCTTTCCCACCTATCCACCACTTCCACTATTTCTGAAGAGACTTGTTGTCACTTGATATCTGGTGACGGCACGAGGTATTCTTTTTTAATGTCACGTCCCTTTTAAGATGCAAACAATCATCTCTCTCTCCTTAGATTCCTTTTCTTTATTATCTGTGAATTGTCATGCCTTCTTGGGGTGGGAGAATAGTGGCATGGTTTTCCGTTGCCTTCTTCACAATTTAGAATTAAAGGTTTTCCTTCTCTTAGACTGGTTGACATCCAACACTATAATATCCTGTCTACCAATACAGGTATGAAAAAAATACTGTTTGATGGCTATCAGTTAGGTATGGCTGTAAGTGCTAGACAATTTCTTCACAGATGAAGAGGACCCACGGAGATGTGGTTCTGCAGAAGGATAATGAGAATTGCCATAAATTGAACATGTGAGCAACTCGGAAATTTTCAAGAAAATGGAAGCAAAAAGGACACTTATATTTAGTATCAGAAAGAAACAGTTGGAATTTATGAGACACATAATGAGGAAAGAGGGCTTGGAGAATTCGAAACGCATTCATCTGAATGTGAGAGGGGCAGAGGGAAACAGCAAGTCACCATTGTGTAAATGGATGGCAGAACAAGCAGTGGGAGGGTAGTAAAAAGACAAATATTGCTTGGAGCTTCAAAAGGATAGGATATGGTGGAGAGCCACGATCGCCCACGTCCTAAAGAGATACAGCACACAAAAGAAGTTCTTATTAATACAAGTAGAGAGTGTTCGATCAAACAAAAGCTAAGAAAGCCTGTAGGTCGGTCGGTCTTTTCTATTTGCTAGATAGGAGGAGGACAATCTTTCTACTCCATTAATTCCATCTCGTTGTGCACCGTACTAAGCTGTCTACTTAGAAAGAAGCCCGTACTTGTGTATTTCCCATTGGAGCCAGAGATCGGTAGGTCTTCTTGTATCCTGAATTCTGATTTTCAAATCAAGATAACAAACATACATGCCCTCATTTTTTTTGGAATACCATCTTCCCACCTCTATTCACTCTATTTGGCATTCTGTCGTAAAAATAACGCTTGTATTACTAATTACTGTATTTATGTGAGATCGGAGAAAAAGACAACTTTCTGTTTGTATAAGTCACGGGTACTGCCAAAGCCCAAAACTGCGCACTTTCGTCACTTGAAAACAAATTAAAAAAAAAAAAAATCATCCCCTGATTTTAAAAACTTACAAAAAACAGACAATTATCAAATTTCATTGAAATTTTCAGCATTTATTCATTAATGAATGAAATTTATATTGAATTTTTAAAAAATGATTTTTGGAAGTATTTTTTTCTGATCAATTATACTCCCTTTACTTAACTCATGGCTAAACCGTATTAGTGAATCTTCCATGTTCATGATTTTACAATTTTTATCAAGATAAATCCCCGAATTTATCTTATAATTAAAAAAATTACTCATCGATCGTGAACACATGGGAAACACTTAAGAAAATAATTAAATCAAACTCGATAAAATTATTTTTGTTGAGAGTTGCTTTTTAATGTAATGTTAGACACATTTGCTTTTAGAGAGACTAAGTATCGGGGGATTTTTTTTATTAAAAATAAAATTATCATACATTATAAACTATTAGGTTGGTGCAAAAATAATTTCGTTTTCTCACATAGTAACATATGTTAGAAAACGAGATTATTTTTGCACCAACCTAATAGTTCTCTAAATAAGCAACTTAGAAGTTTGATCAGGTTGCCTACTTAAGTTGCTTAAAAATAAAAATAAAATAGTTGCTTTTTTAAAAAAACGCTTTTACAAATGAGTCTGAGCAAGGCGAATCCAAAAAAGTCAGGTATCGCTTTGAAATTTGAATCCTTAAAAGAAAGAACTTTTCAATAAAATTGGCAGAATTCTTGAACAGAGCATAACACTTAATTATTCTTTTTGTTTAATTTTTCTTTCATTTGTTTAAAAAGTTGCTTAAGCCACATTGATGCTTGTAAGTAGTAGAGATGCTTCGATATAGTTGCTTATTAAAAATAATTGTGTACTTTTATCATTTATGCTGTGATAGCAAGCGTTGTTAGAATTGCCAAACTGACTGAAGAAGTTTTTTGAAGTCGGGAATAATTGTGAATTTAAAAAATCAAAGATTTTATGACCAGTTCAATTAATAACTATTAAATAACAATATAATTAGTTTTAAAAGTATTGTTGCGATCACTACTAGCTCAACTAAAAGCAATGACAACTAAAATTTTGTAAATGACGGGATGTCATCATTCTGCATGTGAAAATTTTGGTAAAAGGGAAAAAAATGAATAAATAAATTTAAACATGGAGATATTTCCATGTATTTTTTTACATAACTAATAAATGAGTGACAATATATAAAAAAACTGAACAATATATAAATATACTATGCAGGTATACAATACACATAGCTGGAAAAAGAAAAGAGTTAAAAAAAAAAAAGAAGCATTTTAGCTGTAGTGTGTTTGTGTGCGTGCACGCAGGAGATGTACCACGTGACCGGGTGACTGTTCCCTAGAAGGGAAGACAGGACAAGTCTTCTATCGCATTTCTAGAATGAAAAGAGGAAGATTATATCCGAGCTTTTATAGTCTTGAAATAGTGCCAACTAAAGAGCGTTTTGGTAGACCAAATATGGGGTAATTGAATTCCCATAGTATTTTTACTCTTTAAACAAGCTGTAACTTTAAATTAGTAACCCCAACACTAACAGTCGCTCCCGTCTCTGTACGGATCGGATTATAGTCCCACTACTGAAATAAATGTTAACGTTGAGTACAAATATATTATCATATAGACAGACACAGGGATTTGCGTATGTGTGTGTACAATACTTGAAAGTTTACTTCAATTTTTAAAACGATATTTTAAGCAGATGCTGAAAGCTTCTCATACAGTTAAATAAACACACAGGGAGTATTGATTCTTTCTTTCCTAAATAAATACGGATGCTGGCAGTCATATGTGAATGTGAACTTTGTTAAATTTCGTCACTTTTATTAATCGAAACGAAAATAAAAATAAATGCTAATTAATATATTGTTTAAGATTTTTACTCAGTTATTAACAAAAACACAAACGACTTTAGGTTCAATTTAAAAAAAAGGCTTCGGCTTTATGCAATTTAAAACTAAGTCGGAGGTATTTACAAATTTTACTGGACGGACCGCTCGAAGAGAGAACACCTAAATGAAATCTCAAGGGCGAATACATTAAAACAGGGGGAACATTTTTTGTGTTGTTAAAGAAACGAGCAGGCGTCTCTGTCTGTCAATTAATTAATTAAAGTGAGAGAGAGATCGAACTTAGAGTGTCACACTTCTTGGATAACATTTATTTTTCAGGAAAATCAATAAAAGAAAAGGACGTATAGAGAAGATAGAAAAATAAACACCTACACTACACCGCCACAAAATATGAACAGACTGGAAGTGAAATGTGAGAGATTATCGATGGCACTGAGAGATAGATTGATTATATGATTAATCTCTCTCTTTCACATACACGTATCTAGTTTTCTGAAAAAGAAAAAAAAGGAGCCATGTGTGTGGAAGTCTGAAATCGTGTTTTCTAAATCAATTCGTGTACTGTTTGTCAGTTGGCAACTATCATTTAATTTTGAAAAGTCCTATCGTACCAGTAACGGAGACACTTGTTCATTCTTCTTCGCTGTCAGTGTCTTGAATCCCAAATTCAAATGCTTGGTCCGAGTACATAATTACGCTGTAAATTTTATCAACAGCTACCATCAGATATCTTTTATTTTTTTTTATTTAATTTCCAGCTGATACAGATGACTTTTTTTTTTCAACTCTGACTGGGAATAACGAAAAACATTTTCGTTAAAAATAGAAGTGGTCGAACGAATCATCAAAACATTTAATTAGTCCTTTAAGGGCATTTAAAAAAAAAAATAAAGGTTACTTCGAAACCAACCGAATTTGGAAGTTTTTTAAATTTATTTTTGCGTGAATACTGCCAGTGTTTTGCACTGATGTGCCTTTAAAAAATCACCTTTTTTTTCTCTCTCTCTCTCTCGCTTCCTTGTGAATACAACTGCATATTTGTGTGTAGATGCGGAAAATATACTCGGAGGAGGAAAGTCAGAAAAAACGTAAACATGAAACGAGATGTATACAACGTCCAGGCAGCGGCTATCGAAAATCAGGTAAGTGAAGAAAAGTAACTAAGTTTAAGTTATCTTCATTATTAATAACAAACAAACGAAACAAGCACTTTCCACTTTTATATGATCTGTTATCGTTAGCATGCACGTGTTCATAATGGTCCATCCGAAAAAATGTGAAAAGTTTATCACTAAGTTTATTTTTTGGGTATTTTATTATTCTTGACAAATTTTACCAAATCACAGCTTTTAATTTGACGAGCAATACTTCTTTCCTCTTTCACTTCAACTCTATTTGACAATATTCTATTTTTTAACGGTTTTTTATTTATTACTTACTTAAATAACGACGACTTCTAAAATGACACAGTTCTATTTACCAAGCCTAATATTGCAAAATGTCTTACATTCTTCTATACGAGTATACATAAAATTTTAAAAAGCACACATAAAAAAATTATTAACTCCACTCTTTCACGCATAAATAAATAAAAAAAAAAATATTTTTAAAATTTTTCATAACGCTTGGGACAAAGAGAAAATTTGATGGTCATACTTGTAAATTTAAATTTATATCACCACCAAAATCCCGGGATTACAGAATTTTTATTTTTTATTTTTTTTTTTTATTTATATATATTTCCCATTATTATTGATAGAAGAACAAGTTTCAATTTTTAGCATACATCCTAGTTTTTATTCATTTGTTTTTGTTTTTTTTTTCTTTTGTCGTTAAAGTTTAAAGGCAAAGATAAAAAATAAAGAAATACAAATCAACTCTCAGTGCCATCAAATGAGAAAGAAAGGTAACTTTATTATGTAAAATAAAAACTTAGTTTATTTATGTTGTACACTAGAGATTGATATAAGTAACAAATGTTTTCAGGGTCGGGGTGCTAGTCCGCTCCTGGGATAGATTTTTTAGGAGGGTAGAATATTTTTTTATGCAAACTCACTGTTGACCGAACACCACACCCAACGGCTTTATCAGACGCAGTACAACTTTTACTGCAAGTTCAAAAAAAAAAAAAAAAAAAAAAAAATTCTCTTTGGATAAAAAAGTAAAAAAAACAAAAACAAAAAACTCTTAAATTGACTCATTATGTAATCAATAATACAAAATTTATGCGTAAAAGGTTAACTTATGTCTGAGACAAAAAAAATTCTCTAGCAGCTGAAACTAATCATAATTTGTTTACAAACGTATCTTTATTAGATGAGCCATAAGAAGACTTAATTAATTGTACGTCGCAGCAAATGTCGTGTCTTCAAACTGGTAAATATTCGTAACCCAAATCTATATACGCGGGACGCTCCGAAAGTAATGACTCCTCTCTTTGGCATATACAATACAGGAAACCCAATAAAACTGTTGGATAGAGCAAGTTTTTTCTTACAAAATAGTATTTTTCTGCACAGTCAGCACTATTGGTTATTTATTTTCGTCATAAAAAGTGGCTCGTTATACTATTGCCACTGTGGAAAAGCATTACTGTCCACCTAACTTTGCTCACATCCTTTGTTTGGTCCCTGTAAGTGTTGATGAATGTCAGTGGTTAGATTTTTTTGGGAATGGCACACATTACTTTGTACTCACATGCCACACGCTATTTTGCCAGACTCTGACCCAGTCAAGAAGTAAAGAAAAGAAAAGTGTTTTGTTGGGTAGGTTCAACCTGTACTTCCACCCTACCAACAACTGCCTCTGACGTTTTGGGTCAAGAACAAGATAATAAAATAAGGAAGCATTACTTTCGGCTCGACCATCACATCTCTTTGTAATCAATACGACCCTCGTTATCCGGTAATTGGTATTGATTTCTGACAGGTGTGTTCGCTTAATAGAAAGAAGATGAAATCTGAGTTATCGAAGTTTATTCATGTAGGAAATAAATAAAAATGATTCGTCTACAATAGTTTCCAGTAACTTCTTTTTTGTTTCATACTTGAAACCTTTACACACACGCTTAGTGGATATATGAATCGACACTGCATAATAGCTGTCATTTTCACGTTTCAAGCAATCTTCAGACCATGTGTAACTAAGCATTATTTTCGTAGGCTCCAATAGATATACTAGGGTTAATAACGGAAGTAAGGGAACACACACACACACACACACACACACACACACACACACACACATATATATATATATATATCTTTTAGTATTCCGAAAGCTTTAAATCAGGCATGTTTAGCCATGAGACAGAAATGACCCTTTATGTACCATTATTAAGATAATTTATTTGAAATATTGGATTTTTAAAGAAAATACCTCGCATCAACTGGATAAAAATATAATTCAGTTCTTTTTTACCATGCGTGATACACCCTTAGGCGATCGTGTATCTTTCGATACATGACTGACTTGCCATTTCTTTCTGCGATAGACCAGTTGCCATCCAAGGCTATAGAACCAGGTCTGTCCTGCTATTTTACCCATAGCTGGGAAGGGACAAGAAGCACGTAAGTGAAGGTAATTGATTCGACTGGAGTTCGAACTCGGCTCTCCGATTCCTCAATCCGATTACTCCACCGTATAATTCAGTAATTATCCTAATTTAATCAAGTGGTAAATATATAAAAATATACTTTTAGCTATCCTATGATGAAGCAGATCATCGGAGTAACATGTTTTACTTGGGTTACTGCTCATCTCTCTCATAGCAAACATGCGACAAGTTGTACTGGATTACATGCTCTTCCATCAGTGGATAGTAATAATATGTACGGTGGAACCTCGGTTCACGAATTTAATTCGTTCTTGAAGGCCGTTCGTAACCCGAAATATTCGTAAACCGAAACTATTTTACGAACAGGAATCAATGTAGAGAAAAAAGTCACAGTACAATAAAATTGAAAAAAAAAAAAAAAAAAGAAGCACAAAACACACGAATGTATACAAGACGGCGGTCGACTCAGAAATTATTTCGCTCGGGTTAACTCAGTTCGAGAACCGAGGCATTTTCATCTTGAATTTTCTGTTCGAAAACCGATTTGTTCGACATTTGAGACGCTCGAGAACCGAGTTTACCCTGCATATCTTTTAGTAACTACCAAACTTGAAAACAGTTTTCAGCTATAATCATTCTGCACTGCTGAATGTACTTACAAAAATGGTGGTTTATTGATGACTGGCCTCTGTCAAGGATGACAATTTTTTTTATTGGAACATCTGATGATAGGAAGCACAAGCAATCTCGGAATCTTTGAAATCAATTTACCAATTTCGTTTTTCGGGTTGATAATCGTTTTTTACACTTCAGTTATTAAAAATCATGGCGTCAGACTTTTTCTAATTCTTTGAAATAATAAAATTTCAAGTAAATCATATCATAATTTGGAACACGTATAATACATATGTTTGAGACAGTGAAGATGATGTAACGTTAATTGATTTTAATATAAAATACCTTATTTCTCGGCGTTGAGTTCGTCCCGTTATTAAGCTCGCGCCCCGGTTAAGAAAAAAATAAGGTTTAATAAAATGAAAACATAATTTTTGGATTTATTTAGTACACGGTCATAGAGCTTCCAGTGAATATTGAACTTACTACATTTGCAATGATTTGTGAGTTTAGCTTGTCCACCAGTGTTTCTACAGTAAAAATAGTTGGTGTTTGCTGTGCGAATAAAAAGGATGAAAGCTCAAGCCTTCTCACTCTTTGACCAGGTCTTCAGAGTACTCTCCACTCTTGGCCAATTGTGGGTTGGTGAGGCTATTTAACATATAGTTGTAGATTTTGAATTCAGAGTTGTCATTTTCCTAAAACGGTTGCCAAAGCTATAGGACCCAGTCTGTGCTGTTGGAGGCTGGTGTTGAGGTGAATGTATTTAGACCTTTCCCAAGGCTATTTGCGTGAAAATGATTTCGAACTCGGATCTCCGATTCCTATATCCGATTCGCTATCCATTACTCCAAGCCGTCATGTGTCCTAAAAATTTCAAATGTCTCTTTCTGATTTTAAGTGTAAGCGTCCTTTTTGTTTCCAACTTACTTAAATTTCCTTGTTATTCAAATGTTCAGCTCATATTATTCTCAGCATTCTTCTGTAGTGCCTCTTCTTCATCTGTAAGGAAATTGTCGAACATTCATTGCCATAGACAAGGATTGATATTACATAACTATTTAGTTCCCTTTTCTTTGTTTTCTCTGGATATTTGCATTTTCTTACTTGATCGTGATATCTCCAATTTGTAGTTCGCATCTTGGGAAGGCCTTTCTCGATGTCAACCATAGTATTCTTTATCGAAAGTATTGGCAACCCGATACAGGAAACGAAAATACATCCCATGCTCGTAGTATTAACCGCCCACCACAGAGCGTGGGAACTTCTTGAAAGTGGCCAGATGAAGAAAAGGAACGACAGAGATACACGGTGATGCACACCAAGTTCCTGTCGCCTGTGAGACTCATGGGCGGGAGGAGGAGTTATGAGTAACGAGGTCATCTCATGACGCTCCACTTTCCCCACATAAGGTCAATATCATTGCCAAAATCTAGTTACTGGAACAGTAGTCAAGCCCTGAATCGAGAGTAAGGACGTACGTGTTCTGGCAACGCTCTGCTCTCTTCTTAGCCAAGAATTCACACGATCATCTTTCCACCAATCTATAACTCCTTAGGTCTCCTAATATGAATCCTCGGGACTGCTACATCCGGGAAGTCGCCGTAAAGAAGACCGACCAATGGTCGCACAATAATAAGGATTCATTGATGGTTTCTATTATAGACGTGATAGTCAACATGAACGAAAATTACCTGATCCGAGCATGCAGTCGCTTCTGAGACCGAACACGGTTTATTATTATTATTATTTTGACTTGCCTTTTTTCTGTTATTCCCTGTTGAACACGTGTACAATTTTAGAAAATATACTATTTTTCTATTGGATATGTTTGAATTTCCTTATATTATAATTTGTTTTCAGTTAAGGGACGTGTCCTGAATGCTACTTAAGCATTTAATTATATAATTAGTATGTTGGCCATACAACCACCTCCTTATCCTGTAGACTAATTTCTCTTCTTAGTATAAATTTGGGGCTCATATTGCCAATCATAGATATTGTTATTTCTCCTACTCCCATACGCAAAATTGTTGATAATTCGCGTATCCTACGGTGATTTAACTATAAAACATTCATATTTAAAATCAATTACCCAATGCTGAATAAAATCTTTAATCGCTGAGACCTTTTGAATCTGGTATATGGCAGCAAAGTTTTGGTTTACCGCTGTGCATCGATTTTACTATTCTCCATCATTTCCCTGATTAACTTGTGTCATTTTCTGGATTGACAAAATAGTCGCGAAAAATGTTGATTACTAAAGACAAGAAAATGAGGTTCGGACTCCCTAGACGAGCGAATGGTCTACATGAAGATCTTGCTAAGGTGACAGTTGAGAAAAAAAGAACCTTATGCCCGCTCATGAGTTTTGGCATTGTGCCACATTATTGTATTTTCTATACGATAATAAAAATTGTAAATATGCAGAGAGTTGGCCTTTAAATACCGCGGAAAGACCAAATTTATTAAGAACTTAAAAAAAACTGCAGTATGATACAGCACTTCACGACAACGCCCACTTTGTTTTTGTTTTTTGACAGTCATCATGGAAGAATGTGCATTCTCATATCATAGATAATAAATAGACATACAAAATTGTTTTGATGTGAGCCGCCTGTTATATTGTGCAGATAATATATATATATATATACATATATATATATATATTTCCGAAATAACAAAATGCGCACGTTAAACGAGTTTCTTACATGAGCCGTGCCCCTTCAGGACACGGTGAATCATGACTCTCCAGAACTTTCTGTCTTTCGTAATTCTGAGCAATGTTTTTTCTTTTGACTATCCCTCTCGCTCTCTGATCCATCTACATCTCTATCCATCTACACAAGTTCGTTAGGGTAAGTTATTCGTTGCATTCCTCTGTTTTTCTTATCTTCAATATGTCCTGCGAGGGTCAAATTTTCCAGACGTTTTTTTTCTCTTGCTTTTCCGAAATTTCAACTGTCTATTTCCAATTCTAAGTGTTTTCTTTTTGTTTCCGTTTTCCTTAAAACTTCCTCTACTACGTCAATGCTATTCTCAGCATCCTTCTGCAGAACTACATTCCTGTTGCCTCAAGTTTCCTCTTCATCTATGAAGAAACTAGCAATATGGCCCGGCGTTGCCCGTGCTTGATTCAAAAATCGTATGACTAATACAGCAATCGCTATCACTTGACTTAAAATATTTTTGCCCTTCCTTGCCTTTAAAGGAGTGCCCTTTGCCGTGCTGATGTTGCTACATGCCTTACTTCTTGCCTATCTCACACTGCGAATTTTTTCTAAGCTCTATACTAAACATTAAATCTGTTACGAAAAAAGATCTAAACAAAATGAACACAAAACGATCAGCTTTAAAAAAGGACTCGTAACTGGAAAAACCGAATGAAAAAAGAATGTTAACAACAAATACTTTTTCACACCCAACCCAGTTCTGCGGAATCAGAATCAACGTTGCGTTTAAGCAAGCGAATGAGCCAATTCGAGTAAAGTGCCATGCAGATTTAAATTTTTCCCACTTGTGACGAATGCAGCTATCGATTTTTTTGCATGCTAGCACGCTAGTTAACATTCGTGTCAGTCAGCTGTTGGCTCTCACGCTGGCCAATAGAATCTTCCTGCCTATTCGTGGCAGCCAGCTATAGGCTCTCACTCTGGCAAGTAGAAAATGGCCGCAAACTACATGAAAACTGCCGTAGAAGCATGAAAAAATCGATTATTTCCACTATCGATGGGAGTTGGGAAATGCAAAGTCGATCTTGGCCTTCCCACTAACTTGGAGCATGTGCATATAAATTTTGGTGCAAATCCGTCGAAAATTGCAGCCGTGCATTCGTTACACACACACACACACACATCCTGCCTTTTATAGATATAGATTGTTCAACGTTCACTGCTATATAGGAAGATTGCTATTACATAGCAGATCAGCACTCTACCGTCCTGGGTATAACGATAAACTACGTCCAACAGCAAGGCTTCTGATCAGAAGATTTTGAGGAGCGTGGAACCACCTCTTAATTGCTGGTATTCCCATGTTGACCCGGATTAGGGTCCCAGCTATGGGCAAATAGTTAACCCCGAAACTGAGGTAAAAAGCATTATAAAAGTGTAAAAATAGGTTTTAATACTAGAAATACTTTGTACAAAATTATTACCAGAAATAAATTTTTGAAGAAAAAAACTATTACCAGCAATATATTTTCGAAAAAAAAATTACCAGCAATACGTTTTTGAAAATAATATTACCATCTATACATTTTTGAGGAAAAAATATTACCAGAAATAGATTTTTGACAAAACAAAATATTACCAGGAAAAGAAATTATCGGCATTAAATAAGCCACTGAGGTTGATATGCTGTAAAACAAAACAAGCCAAACCTAAAAATCTTGTCGGCATTAAATGACCCAATGAGGTTGATATTCCGTAAAACAAAACAAGCCAAAACCAAACCAAACCAACACTCTCTGTTTCTAAGGAAATTTTCCTATTTCTTAATACCTTGTTTATCTTTCGGAAATCATTTTTGCTATTCCTATGCACCTTTGGATTGCGGTGTCATCTTAAAATCCTTCGCTATTCCGTCATCATTCCTAGATAATTAAACTTCTGTACTTTTTTGATGATATTTCCCGTTCGTTAGCTCGCATCTTGGGCTTTCTTTTTCTTGCTGTCTTCGTTGTAGGAATTACCACTTTGAAATGTTTTGAGAAATCTCAATAATGTGGAAAAACGATGAATTCTTTGGAAAGATAAAGGGGTGGTTTCCCGTCGTCGTCTTGGTTTAGAATGCGGTGTTTTTCTTCTCTTAGACTGGTTGCCATCCAAGACTAATGAGCTCCGGCTACTTTACTATTTATTTAACACATAGCTGGAGGGGAAGGGGAGACAGATTCTTGTCTCTCGCAAGGGGACAAACGGATTTACCTTGAATTTGAACTCGTTTCATTGATTGCACTTTCTACGCCGATATCCATCTGGTGACTGACATACCATAACATACTCAACACGACAAATCGTTTATTTTCAGTTGGTACATAATTACTAATATAACAAATGAAAATAAACAATTGCTCTTATTGAGTTTTAAATTCACTCTCGTCACTTCCTGTCTTGGTCCTAAACATTGGAATTAATTGCGATCCGACACAACTTTGCGATTTCAGTTAGCCGTGGTCAATTCCATAAGTAAAAAATAAGTTTTACTTATCTTGATTATTATGATCACACCGTTTCAATCGTACCATCCGGCCTTCGTCAGGTGTTTGACTTTCTATTCACTAACCTTGGAAACCTTCATTCAAATAACGGGATGTGTCCAAGAGACACCTGGCTTAGTAGATTAAAGCGTTGTTTAAAGCATTTTTATCTGGCAGCTGTGAGTTCAATCTCTGGATCTGGTAGTCTGGTTCATGGGAACAAATAGCCAAGTGACACAAAGTTGAAAAAGACTCGTGAGTATTAACTGGTATGAGTTATTTTCCGTAAGCATAGAAAGTGGAATGAGAACAATCTATCCCAGTGGATTCAATAAAGAGTTCAATTCGAAATTTCAAGAATGTTACCAAATACTACGGTAAATTGTACACTAACACAAGGCAGTTATCTCCAAAGAGTTCAGCTTTGAGTGGTCATATTTATTTTTCCTTTGATCATATTTATTTATTTTCGTCTACCGGATTGAATGCTCGAGAAATCTTATTAAAGAAAAATTGAGCACTCTGGCAGAAATCGAACCAGAGGGGGCTACCGTTTATCCCGACACGCCTTACCGATTTGGTCAGGCAAGGCCAAATTTTTTGCTTTCAAGCGAAATTTATCCTGTCATAGATCTCGTGAAGTTTTTCATATCTGCAAAGTTCCGTATCCAAACGTAAAGAGAATTTTAGAATGGATTTTTTATTAATCCGACAAATTGTTTTTAACACGTTAATGTTATTTTTAGGGGATACCCGTATTTGAGTAGATGTCCAGTTTAATTATTAAAAGTATATTTATTTATTTTCGTCTAACGACCTGAATGTTCGAGAAATCTTATTACTCTTCCGGTAATCTTAAGGCAATTTGAAAGATGGTGTCGCACTTAGAAACCAGGGTTTGAAAGATCTATGCACATAAAGGATTAAAAAATGCATACCCCACCCAGCCATAAGGTAGCTCTGCTCGTGCCAGATACCAACACAGATTTTATGACCTTACAATATGTTTTTTTTTCTTCTAAAAAGACTGTCTTCATTACTAATAAGGAACTCCATCTTTCCCATACGAGTACAAATTGGTTTATTTTAGTCGTTAGTTTTGTTACTTTGTTTAATTAATAAATTAAATTTTATCATCGGTATGTGTAAGAAAAAATATACGAGATGGTGTACTAAAAAATTATTGGTTCGATTCACTTTCCGAGATCAAAAAATGGAAAGTTTTATTTCTATGTAGCAAATTCGGTAAGGCGGATTGCGAAAAATGACCAACGATTTTAAAGAACAAACAATATTTTGGCAACAGTATTGGATTTCTTTCATTTTTCTTTCAACAGACGGCTTTTTCTCACAATTTTTGTCTTCAGTTTATTGATATTTATTTAGTTGGCGGCGTTGCATGATTAAATGGAGGTAGACAGATTGTCTTCGGTCAGTTTTTCAAATGAGGTGAGCCTACCCTTTGAAAAGAAAATTACAGTATACTAAATTCAGGCTTTTACTCTCACGTCCGAAATAGACTGACCTGCCTGTTTATTTAAGTTTTAATTTTTCTCAACATACCAACTGTTATTCCAATCCCTGCTTTTTGGATTTTCCACTTTTTACCAACTTCCTCTCTCACTCCATCTTTTGTTTTTAATGAGTTTTTCAACCTACTCTTTTATTCTGGACTTAACAGTACGTGAGTTCGAAATGCACAAGTATCTCATCTATCACACAGACTAATTTATACACGTTATGATATTTACTAATCTTCTTAAGACAAAATGCTGAGTAGGCGAAACAGAAACAGGAAGATTATGTTGCATCAATCTTTCAACTTGGGCGGGTCTATCTACTTTAACAATCAGCATTCAAATTCCGTTTTTTTTCTTTAGTTCAAATACCGACTACTGTTGCCCTTGGAAACTATACAACTATCTCAAGCTGCGTGATGTTATCTGTATGCACGCAGAAAACTATTGGTTCTTCCTATTTCTCTCACTTTTTCAGGAAAGAAGGGTTATTTTCATTTTTGCATTATTTGGCTTGTTTTTTTTTTTTTTTTTTTTTTTTTTTAAATTTATTTTACTAAAGATTGCGTAAGTAAAACTGTTATTATCATGATGTCATGTATACAATCGTTTTGTCCTGGAACCTAATTTCTATTTGAGATTTGTGAATGCTGCCAATATAAATATCGAATTCTATTTTACTCCCTATTCATTCTTTAGAATCATCAATGTCATATTCGATCACATTTTATTATTAAATAATATAAAACAATCTTGCATACGAATCCAAGAAATGTTTATCCTTCCAGCCAAAGTAAAATCGTTTTTTGTATTTATTTTTCTCTTAATAGAACAATTTTCATCCTATGATTTAATAAATAAAAAAGGGATAAAATTTTACGAAACACACTTTATAGCTTTATGAGATCGATAAATTTAAAAAAAAAATAAAAAAACACTGTGCTGGGAAATGTTAAAAATGCAAGCATTTACAGAAACGTCATTTTGCGAAAAATGTGATTCGTCAGTATTATTGCTATTTCTTACAGTCAGAAAATATTATTACATACACAATAGTGCGCAAAAATATGACCTGGACCCTTAAAATCCTTAGCTATTTCCTGCAAACCAACATTTCTCTGAATATCTGTTTCTCTAAAAAAGCCAGCAGCAGCATAGATTTCATTTTTTGTTTTGTTTTGGGAATCATATTTTTTTTATTTCTTTTGCTAATATTATTTATCAGTTCAATAAAAAAAAAAAGAATTGGTTCACAACAGGCCGTTTTATTTTTCGTCAGTGTATTTTAAAGTATCAGTTTTATCCAGCTTTCCACTCTCCACGGCCGACCACACAAAGACAAATGTACATTCTTATGCCTTGCCAGTAATATTTATCTGTCTCGTTTTTCCTTGCTCTTTCTGTTTTTAATAAAAATCTGGTCCATTTGGTTTTCGCGGAATTTTTACAAACACTTTCTGTCGTGAAAATATCCCAGCTTCATAAAGTTTTAATTTTAGAGGTCGGAGAATCCATGAAAGCCCAAATAATTGCCATCTGATTTTTAAATCTGTTATGACGGGCGAAATGCTTAAAGTGCTTGAAAATATGATTTAGGCCAGGCGGAAAATGGAGGGAAATTTCATATCCTATGTACCTCTGTTCGATGACAGTTCTTTGTGAGGCCTGGCAAAAACAAAACAAAATCGTCTCGTATAATTCTCTAATTGAAAGTCTATTCTATTTGTCGCGTGAGTAGTAGAAGAGTATGATTTAACTCGGCCGGTGGTTTAAACAATTAAGTGTGCTGAACTACTATCTAATGTTAATCTTATGTGGCAGTGAATGCTGGACAATTTCCTAACACATGGAGAAGAGACTTGAGGCAACATGAATGTGGTTCTACAGAAGGATGCTGAGAATACCATGGACGTAGAACGGGGAAGTTTTTAGGAAAATTGAAACAAAAAGCACACTTAGAATTAGAAAAATACAGCTGGAATGTCTGGGACACAGAATTTTGATAAGTTGACACTCGCATATTGAAGACAAAAGAGGTAGAGGGATAAAGAGTCAGGATCATCCATGTCTTTAAGGGACACGTCACTTAAAAGATAAGCTGCTTTTGAGTGTTTGTAATGAACAAGAAAGTCTGCTTTTGTTGTTTTTTTTAATAAACCGCTATTTATGCTGTGATAGTTTATACGTGTTTTTATTAAAAAATGCTCGCGACACAGCATGCTTTTTCTTTTTTCGTTTTTAAAGTTCCAAATAAATATTTGAGCAAAAAATATCTATCAAGTGTAGAGTTGGCATAATGGTTAACAACTCGGAAAATGAAGTCGGCGAACCGAGCTCAATTTCTGGCCGAAGTAGTGTGTGTTCACTTTGTACTAATGTAGTGATTTTCCAAGCGTAGCTCAGATGTGGCGCAAGGCCGAAAGTACCCAGAGAGGATTGAACTCACTACTCAGTCGTAATAGTTCTAGCGAGACAAGCTTGCTAACCATTACACCACCTCGAGGTGCCCCCACTTTGTACTAATGTATTTAGGCTTTTGGTTAGGTAATGCACTACTTCTTGTTGGTTCGCATGTTCCTTAGGAGAGGAGATAGTCACTGTTGAGAAATGCTATTAAGGACCCTTATGAGTAAACTAGGATTTTATGCTTGTTTTTTTTTTTTTTTTTTTTTTTTACAAACAAATTTACTTTGCATTTGTAGGTTTCAAAATGCTTGGAAGGAAATATCAATTTTCGAGTCCTAATTGAAGGAGAGCGGGAACGAGAAATTAGAGTATAGAAGAGGAGTATTGGAGAAAAAGAAAGCGTTAAATAGTTTGGGAGAAACGGAAATGAATTGGAACTGAACAGAGAAAGAGAAGGGGGGGGGGGGTGTTTAAGGACAACATGCCGCATGTACTCGTGTATAAGTCGAGTTTTAAAGAGAAACGATTTGGCTGTGGACTGGTACATACATATATGTGCATGAAGTAAAGGACGTGGAACAATTGTTAGCTAGAAAATAGCCCCCTCTTTTTAAATACTATGTCCGATCAGGACGTCGGGGGATCATGACTTTCAACAGTTTCCTTTTTCCTTTAAACTGTACATTGCCATCATTATTATTCTAGGGAAAGATAGTGAAGTGGTTTCCCGTTGCTTTTCCAGCGTTTTTGAAGTCAGTACTTCATTCCTTTAAACTTGTTTCAATCAAAGCTAGATAGTCTCGCCCTTCCTACTGTTTAACGCGTAGCCAGGAAGTCAAAGTGAACTGTTTTCGAATTTGGATTATCGATACAATTTTTTGCGCTTTTAATCGTTAACCCACCTATACCCTGGAACAAATAACCCCCAATTCTCCATTTATGTACCGTTTCATTTTAGAACGTAGGCTCTCCACAACTTCCTGTGTCTCTAGTCAAAGTGTCACTCTATCGTCTCTCTTTGTCCTCACTCTACCATCTATTCACACAATCCCGTTACGTAGGTTGCTAGCTGTTTTTATCTGCTCCTCCTGCTTTTAATATGCCCTGTAAGTGTTAACTTCTCCAACCCTTTTTACTCATTATGTGTCACAACTGCCTTTTTTTTTCTGATTTTAAGTATAAGTATCCCTTTCAGTCTCACAAACTTTAAAAGTTTCCTCATTGCTTACATATTCAGTCCATGGTATTCTTAGCATTACACTGGAGAACCATAGAACTACATCTCTATCGTTTCAAACCTTTTTTTCATAAGTTAGGAAACTATTCAACATTCACTGGCATAAATGAAGTTATATACGATATAGTAGTTCAACACTATTTTCTTTGTTTCTAAGGAATTGCTCCTATATCTGCTTATTTTCTGGAAGGTATCTTTCTCTGTTCCAATGTATTCCTGTGTCATATTTTCATCTGTTACTAGATAATTACATTTTTGTAATTTCATAATTTCAGATGTCTTCATTTTGTAGTCCATACCCTATCGCTACACATTTTGTCTACTTGCCGTTGATAATTTATCCTTTCTTGTCACTTTCCTTTTCTATTTTGTTTAGGAGTTCTTACAGTTTCCTTCTGCGTCTTCCATCAACACAGTGTCATCCACAGATTTACATAACCGATGACAAGCCTTGGTAGGGCTTCTAGCTCCTTTTAGCTTTGTTTTGCTGTACAAGTTAAAAAGCATCTTTCAATTAGAGAAAGAAAAAAATTGTATTCTATCCTTATTGACTTAAATACTTGAATGAAAATCTAGACTATTTTTATTGCAAATCCTTGGCTTTCATTGTAAAGTGTCATATTTATTTCTAAATGCCTGTCTCTTCAGTATAGCGATTATGGTTGTTCAGAGACTTTTTTTCTCTATATTATTTGGGAAATGCTATAACTTCCTAGAAAAGATAGTGGGGTCATTTTCCATTGCTTCTCTAGATTAGCGAACCCAGGCTGTCTTATTATTTAACCCATAGCTTATGAGGATGGTTTGGGTTTGGTTTGTTTTACGCATATCAACCTCAATGGTTATTTAATACTGACATGATTTTTATTGCTGGTAATATATTTTTTCAAAAATGTATTGCTAATAATTTTTTTTTAAAACGTATAGCTGGTAATATTTTTTTTTTTTCAAAAATGTATTGCTGGTAATATTTTTTCTTCAAAAATTTATTGCTGTTAATAATTTTTTATAAAGTATTTCTGGTATTAAAACCCGTTTTTACACTTTCATAGTGTTTTAACCCCAGTTTTGGGGTAAACTATTTACCCATAGCTGGGACCCTAACAGGTGCTACCGCTCCGGATCAAGGTAAACATTAGCAATTAAGAGGTGGTTCCACGCCCCTCAAAAGCTCCTGATCAGAGGCCTTGCTGTTGGACTTAGTTTATCGTCTTACTCAGGACGCGGATGTAGTTTATCGTCACACCCAGCACAGGTGAGGATGGAAAAAAAAAGATTTTTTCAAGTGCATTTGTGTGAAAGTGGACACACCAGGCTAAGCTCTCTGGTTCTACTTTCTGTGCCGAAAATGGTTACACTAAACGCAAATCCATAATAATAAATGGTAAACCTTTTATAGTCGGCATTTAATATAATACTTCGGTTCATAGGATAACACACAATTTGTATTTTATTTACCATTGAACTTTCACAGCCAGCTTCGTTGTTTCATTAACTTTAGCTTAAAGTAGGTTATACATTAACTAGTGTACTCGTGTCAAAAAATATGTTAGAAAGTTCTAATAGTGAGATGCAATAAAACAAAAGACTTGAAACAATGTATTAAGTTTCAATAAAGCAGAGATAATTCACAACTAAAATAGTCTAATGAACCATTTAATTAATCCATACCTTTGATATTATTTAGATGTTCAATGCTATTTATGATTGATTGATTATTCTTTGTATTACATAAATCGCTTTTTGCTCAATATATTTTCATTTTCAAACATGAGTTTAATCTTACAGTGAAAAGAAAATATCTCTCTGAAGAAAAAGATTAGCAGCAGAACGACAAAGACGGTGACGACAATTTCATGACAAAGTTGGAGCAAGACGATCAATTATAGACAAAGGTATATCAGTACCTCACATGAAAGGCTTGAACAAATAAGACTGCAATCTAAGAAACATAGGAGTAAAGGAACATTAATTAAACAGTTCATTTTGCTCGGGAACTAATTTTGTCTAAATACAGCTAAAAATTTTATTTGTATAGATTATTAAAACGGCTCAGTGGAGTAATCAGTCATAAATTTACTAACTCTTCCCACTACAGATGGGATAGGAAATATATAGATATATACATATTGATAATTATCTGGTTTGATGTTAGTCCCTTCAATAAAGCGATTATGGTTGTTCACATACTCTTTTCTTTATTATTTGTGAAATTCTATGACATTTTGGACAAAATGAAGTGGTTTCCAGTTGACGTCTTCACTGTTTTGAATTCAGAATTGTCCTTCTAGTTTGGCTACTATCTAAGATTAGAGAAACCCAGTATATCTTGTTATTTAACCCATTGCATGTGAGGGTAGAAAAAGAGATGTATTCACGTCTTTTCTAAAAGCATCTGTGCAAAAGAGAACGCAACAGACAAGTTTGGAGATTAAACTAGGATCTTTGATTCAACTTTTCGTGCCGAATATGGTTATACTGACGGCACGTCCAAAATAATAAATTGTAAACATTTTACATTTGGTGTTCAATACTTCTGTTTATAGACCGACAGAAAATGTGTCTTATTTACCATGTAGCTTTCACGGCCAGATATATTTAAGATACATCTTAGTTTAAAGTAGATTATAAGTTAATGACTTCTTGAACGAACACTAAATCAAAGGTCGTCTTATACACAGAACGTATGAATACTTTCTTGGATAAAAATCAAAGTGTTCACCTCTGCACGAGATTGATACAAATAGATAAAGAATAAGAATGGGAAAGATAAAGAGAAGATTAAAATAAATAGTGAAGAAGAGAAAAAGGTGTAACATCGTTCTTCTTCAGTCTACCGAATGCGTTGTTCAACGATGTATGTAATCATATTCTTTATTGTGATGTTGTGTGCAATTCGACACAAATTTCTACTTCAAAGCCAGTCTAGCATTTATAAACAAGCGCTAAAGTTTAAAACGCGATGACTAAGCCACCTGAAAGCGGTAAATGCTGTTGATTGCGCTTCATTCAATCCTTTATTGACGAAGGTATTAGGTAAGGTACCTCCATAAGATCGCTAAAAAAGAGCATAGCATGATGAAAAGGACGCCAAATTTGACGAATACAAAATTTTATCGTCTAAATGTTTATATTATTACTAAGAGGAAAGATCAAAATTTATTTTAATTATTTAAAAAAAAATTTCCTTTTTAGAACATTCTAAATTTTGATTAAAAAAACCTTGTTTCTCTTTGTATCACCAGAACTAGTAAAATAACACAATTTTTAGCACGTTTTTTTTTGTGACACACATTAATTTGGAAAATCTTGCAAAAATAAAAATAATTGTCGGATGTTAATGAAACTTTCAGAAACTATTCACAGATGATCGGAATTATTATAAATGTGTATTTTTTTTTTAATTAAAGCATCTGCTGAATACTGTGACTGAGTGAAAATAGCTATGATCTAACAATTTTTGGTTGGTCACCAAAGAAACATGCAGCCAATTTAGCTTTAATCTGAGGGAATATTACGCACTTTTCACTAATATCGTAACTTTTAATCGATTGCTGCCTTTAATTTTTCTAATTGGGAGACTTAGTTGCTCGAATCGATGGTTTGGGTCTCCGGAATGAATTCTTAATAGACGACCGCGCTTTTTTCTTGTCAATAGAATAGCATCAGCGTCTTTGGATGAAGATTGGCCTTTGGTATGATCAGTGATGATTAATCCCACTTGCCCTACAATCACTTACGTTCCACATTGTTGTAAATATTCATTATTAATCGCCTGTCACTATTTGTTTTACAAACGGAGCAATTTTTATTATGTTTAAGCAGCGAGTACCCCACGCATGTTCCATCCAGTAGGTTTGTAATAAAACTAATGCAAATAATTTTTAACACTTGATTTGCAAATTTTCAGTGTGTTCGTTATCTACGGCTAAAAATCAGGATTTGAATGTTGATTTTTTTTTCCAAGGCGGGTAAGTAGATTAGACCTTCGCACTTTTATTTGTACACGATTATTTGCACAACAGGTTTATCGATTTGAAATGAACAAAAATATCAGCCTTTTTTTGTTCTGGCACAAAATAATCCCGGAAATCCAGATTAGTAAAATATAATATCTAATTTAAAGGTACTTAATATAATTAATCATGGAGTCATTTTATATATATATATATATATATATATATATATATATATATTGTCCTTTTTTGGGTGGGGGACTCATCAGCAGTGTGCATCCACTACCGAGAATCGAACCCGGACCGTTACAATATAACGCTACGTTATATTGAGTCTGATTCGTGTTCCGGACTCGGTTAATTATTTTGTGAAATTATTCAAATCTCCTCAAAATTTCTGTTACATATATATCAGATTGGAAAAAGAATCCACAAGCTTGTTTTGCTATATCTTTAAAGTTGTTTACTATAACGAATAATTATGGATATAACATTTTACTATTTGCATAAGTATATAAATAACAAGATCTTGTTTCCTTTTACAAATATTTTATGTCAACTTTAATAATTGTTAAGTTAATGTAATCCCGTAAAATGAGTGTTGATAAAACCCATTTAAGACTCTTTGTTCTTGACAAGTTAAAAAAAAAGTGGGGTCATCACCTTGAAGCGGCGAAGAATATTTGCAATGTCTATGGAAATAACATCTTTAGTGTCGGGAAATGCAAGCGATGGGATAATCAGTTTTGCTTGAGGATTCGTAACCTTAAATATTTCCCTCAAGCTGGGCGACAGGCTTCAATCGACAATGAAGCTTTTCTAGGAGTAATCAATGTAAATATTAAGTTGACAGCAGTTCAGTATAATCCATACAATAATAACTTACCCCCAGGAAGTTACTCAAGTGTCAATAGTTTACATTTGACCGGTTCTCGTTTTAATCAATATATCAATATCTTTAGTTTCCTTTCTTTCACCATACGGTCAGTTTTAGATCCACTGGAATGAAAGGGTCGTATCGATTACTATTTTTTTTTCCTCAGATTAGGTCATTTGCAGTGGTGTGCATTAATATGAATCTATTTTCAGTGTGATGAATTTTTTTGGGCCATGAAAAATATTGTGTCATCCGTGATTGCATAAGATTTTTTTAACGTCCAGACCCTACTGACCCGACTTTTGATTAGTTGTCCTACGGCCATTGTCAGCGATGGACGTTACTCCAAGGAAGCGTACGAAAATTGTAACGCAGCATGAACAAACTGTCAAGCCTTACTAGTGAGCAAATCGAAGTACTATAGATTGGCCCGGAAATTCTCGTGATTTAAATCCAGTCGAGAATCTCTAATCAATTTGCAAGGAAATACTTTGTGGAATGGACATACAAGGTACTAACATGTGCACTGGGTCATGTTTCATTGGAAAAATACGAAGAAAAAGTAAATAATAACGAAATTATTCATTTTATTTCAATTATTTTACACAAGGGTGTAGAAGACTTACTGCCGGACTCTTTCTAAAAATGGTCATCATCAGTGATAAAACGCAGACTCTTTATAATGATATTCAGCACAAGAGTTAATATTTAGAACCGAAGGAAAAACCTACATCTATAGCAAAATCAGGATTACATTGAGCTGAAGGTAAGTCTGTGTGTTTGGTCGACTAAGACGTGTGTGATTTTTTATTTTATTTTATTTTTTTTGTATTTTTTTTTTATCAATTCACCCCAAGCAAAGCGATAACGCCATTAAGACGTAAGGGCCTACTGAAAGTGAAACAGAAGGAAAAAAACTTGGAAGGAACCAGAAACTCAATCTTCAACATGAAACAAGGGATAGACCTCTACTTACATTAAAAAATTGGGGAGGAGTGTGAACCTGACGATAGGTTGTATTTTCATGAAGCGTTGAATTCTAATAAAACAGTAAGTTCTGAAAGATATTGTCGTCAGCTGATAGCATTGCAACAGTCTTTGTTTTGTTGAAAAATCGAGTTTCGCTGATCAATCGGAAATATGAGTTTATAGACTTTGCTAAACTTAATAAATATATATTCAACACATACACCATTAATTAGCCAGTTTATTTTTCAGACCATGAATACAATTGTGAGTTTAGTTTGAAATAAGTGCTTAATAATGCTAGCCTTTTGCCATATTAAATCTTAATAAGTCCTGAGTGCCTAACTATGGAACTACTGTTAACCAGTTACTCTTGCATTAGATGCCCACTATACGTGTTACCTTGTTCCAGACTAGGTTTCATTTTGGGGTGTTCGGAAATTAATTACGTATTTTTACTGTTATGAATTATGAGCTGATCACCAAAGGCAGAACACAGGTTGAATGATGGGAAACTGCCTCTGGAATTAGTTTATTATCTCTTCTGTCCGACAGTGTCGTTTATATTGCCTTTCAGTTTAATTGGGAAAACTTGCGAAGTGAGAATATGGGTCCCTCAGAAATTTTCGTTTGAGAACCAAATACAACGTTCCACCATCTGCAGCGTACTTTTAATCAGAAATACCAACATTTTTTTTTTATTTTTACATCGTATTTTTACAAATGGTGAAACATGAATTTTACAGTCAAAAGAAAACGAAACTGACAATAAGAAACCAAATGCCAACAGTAAAACCAGGATTCCATATACAAAAGTCCCTGCTCTGTGTCTGGTGGATTATGAGAAGTTTCGTCCATTACGAACTATTGGAACATGGAAGGACCATTACAGCAGAGATTTATTGTTAGCAATTTTAACGGGTAAACGAAATATTGCGTCGAAAGTCTCCTGCTTTGGTTAACAGAAGACGTGTTTCCAGCATGACAGTGCAACAGCATATTTTACAAAATAGAAAAAAAATTGGGATTTTTAGGTTGGGAGGTTCTTTCAAATCTTATATATTTACCAGATTTAGAAGTTACAAATATTTTTTGCGTTCGATCGCTAGAACATTTCATAACTGGCAGAAAATGCAGAATCAGGATGAAAACAATCTTTCAAACCTTTTCGAGAAAACATTTAATAAACGTGGAGTCGAAAATTTGCTTCCCCGTGGGCTGCAGCCGTTGAAAACATTTTTGATAAATAATACTTATATAGATTTAACTTACATTTGTTTTTATATCTTTTCTGGTAAAAAGTAATTACTTTCTCAACACCCAAATATTTTCAAATTTGATGGATATATAATGATATGGCACAAGCAATTAATTCCTTAAGCATAACGTTTTGATAAGACCCGATTAGTAGTCTCAAATCTTGGAGGCAAACATCAAAGAAGTTTTCTAATCGGCGGTTTCGGACATCGCTTCACACAATATTTAGATTCCGATACATCGTTTATTTACTTTTGTTGGTATTTTTGGTAGGCAGGAAAAAGTCAGTCTAAGCTGATAAGGTTGAAGTAGGGCAGGCATGACAGAATGTTTAGCTCTTCTGATATATTTGGATTTTACTCTTCATCTCCATCCCCATTTATGGTTGGTAAAAGAACACCTGTGCTGCCCCAGAGAACCTTCTGCATTTCACCCTCAACTTTTCCTCCATCACTTATTGTTACAGTGGATGACCTTTTAAAAGGCTGCTACCAATTTGCGGCAGCTGAAAGGCGGAGGACTGTTGTATAGTTTAAATGGGAAATGTTCAGGTGTACCATTTTTTTCTACTTTACGTGTGCATTTTTTTTTTTTTTGTTGCTGGAAGCCATCTGCTCAGGAGAAAGTAAGGACTAAAATATCAAACACATGACCTAGTAGATAAAAGTATTGCCTAAAACATATCCGGTTTCCTCGCAGTTCTGAGATCAATCCCCGGGTTTGTTAGTGCCGAAAAATCACATACTCTGGTTCAGTGGAAGAAACGGACAAGCGATACAAAGGTGAATAAGAGTTATCGCCCCTCAGCATTGAAAGATGAATGAGAATAATCTACTCCCATGGATTGAATTCACATTTCGAAATTTCAAGAAGGTTACAGGGTACGAAGACAGAAACCTGAAGAATTCTGAAACATTATGAGCATAACAACCAAGATGTGCATGTTTGTCCGAATAGAAAACCATATAATGAAGTGTGTTGCATTTTGGTTTTTTATGGTGGTATACCTTCATTCACCGGGTTTTATGTACACATTGAAGTGGTTCAAGCGTCCGCATATATCATAACGCTAATTTATAAGCCTGGCCGTAAACATTACCATCAGTAAAGAGGAAAATAGGGAATATCTATCTATCTATCTATCTATCTATCTATCTATCTATCTATCTATCTATCTATCTATCTATCTATCTATCTATCTATGTAGCTTTTAAATGCATGCTTGTTTTCTATGAATCTACGAGTGAGTACATGCATATCTTTCTATCTACCTACTTGTTTATTTGTTGTGACTTAATAAAGGGATGAATTTTCCAAATTCTTGATCAAATAAAATGTACTGGTGGACTCTGAAATGAAATTAGGTGCACCACGAAAGAACAGGATTATATTATAAATATTTTAAAAAATGCAAACTGAAATTCGTAATGAAGTTCATATATAACTGTCAGCTCCAACTGGAGAAAACGCTTAGTTTTACTTGTGGTGGTGTTAGGTTGGAGGGTGGATAACAAGTACTTGAAGACGGTCGGTGCTGAGTGTCTGCAGTTTAACAAACCCACAGTTTCGTAGTTGGTTGCGCGTGGTTTATGTACAGAGTGCGCCAAAATATTTTTACATCTTCAAAAGTGCGCCATGACTGATCTACAGTCTATTGAAGTTGAAAAAGAAACTTCAAAGTAAAAATCTAATACAGATGTAATATTTCATTGTTTCAAATGTTGCATAATTTCTCGGCACGCCTGAGTCTGAAGACAATGCATAACCGAGTAGCGTTAAAATTGCTTTTCAAAGATATATCGGTATTTTGCTTTTATTCTATTGTCTGTCTAAAATGATCTCTTTGGTGTGTTTCATATATATATATATATATATATATATATATCAATGAATGTGTTCTTGGCACAAGAGGGAAAAAATACTGTTGTATGTATGTACATGAATATATAGCCGAGTGGTTACAACGTTATCTTTCAGACCGCGTTCGAATCTCACTATAGTCGATTTGTCAGGGAGGTGACTTCTTGATGTTATCGGGGAGGTGATCCCAGTGTGTGGCACTTTGGAAAGCGCCTGAAAACCATAACACGTATCGAACCAAGTCTTGTGAATGAAATTGGGTAGACGGAACTGTTCGGAAGCCGTTGGTTAGCACGAAGTCACGAGTCAGCGTGAACGAGAGTTTGAGCACTCTTCAAACTGCCGATCATGACGGTTTATACGTTCTTTCCTACCTATCTAAGGACCGGTCACCATAATTGCAGTCTAAATCACAGGTGTGCTCCGTTGGTGTTGAATTTGGTGTACAAATGTGTCTGAGCAGCTGTCTGTGATAGGGATTAACTATCCGTTCTAGCAGACGAGAAATGAGAGTAGCCGGCCATTATGTATGTATATACATATGTATGTGTCTATGTATGTACGGAGATGTAGAAATATTTGTGTTGGTGTCCAGGCGCGCGGATAGCAACTAGAAGTGATGGACCTTTGATTAGTTATCCATCTAGAAGAAGGAAAATAACTGATGTAACACCCGCCTCGATGCTAATCCTTGGGGAAGGTATGAATCCATCTCCTCTACAGCCATGGTTTAAATATTAGGACTTGTATCTGGAAAAATCATTGTTGTTCTTAATGCGATATTCACTGGCAAAAAAGAAAGATAATTATTCGCACATTTCAAAATGTTCCAGCTTTAAATAGCCCGAAAGAGTTGATAATCCGTGAAAAGCAAATCACTCAAAAAAAAAAAAAAAAAAAAAAAAAAAATTATAAATCCTTACGTATTGATCGACACGTCTGTCTTAGATTATGTGAGTTCCCTGTAGACGGTGTTATACACACACACACACACACACATACACACCTCCACTTATAAGCTGGCAATCCCTAATCTGGCTCTCCTGGGTAAGACGTTAAACTACATCCACGTCCTGGGTAAGATGATAAACTATGTCCAGTAGCAAGGCCTCTGATCAGGAGGTTTTGAGGAGCGAGGAACCACTTCTTAATAGCTGATGTTCCCAGGTCCACCCTGACCCGGGGTGGTAGCACCTGTTAGGGTCCCAGCTTTGGGCAAATAGTTAACTATTACCAGCAATACTTTTTTTGAAACAAATTATTACCAGCAATACAATTTTGAAGGGAAAATATTACCAGAAACAGATTTTTGACAAAACAAAATATTACCAGCAATAAAAAATTTTGTCGGCATTAAATAACTGATTGAGGTTGATATGCCATAAAACAAAATAAACCGAACCAATCTAAACCAAAGAATACATATTCTATTCATACGAATCTACCCTAAAAATGTCAGCATTAAATAACCGATTGAGGTTGATATACCGTAAAACAAAATTAAATCAAACCAAACCCTAATCCGTTATCACTGAAACCTATATTATGTCGGATAATTTTCTTTCGGGTTAAATTAATTTCCCCTTGTTTCTTGGTCATAAACTGTAAATGAACCAAGTCTGTATAAATCTCACAAGTATGACACAGAAAAGCCGTTGTCAAGTGTTTTTATTTCAGTTATCAGTTATGGGCAATGTATAGAGTTTGTACTTCACATCACGAGAAATACTACCTGTATTCATTAGTGCCATGAACACCTCATCAGGTTATGATAAAAATTCACAAAAGAGAATTACAAATGCTTTACCATTGTTTGAAAGTACCCAACAACAGCTGATAGAATAGCTAGCGCCACTAAACAATAGTGGAAGGTCCGTGCAGTCACCGGGTAATCTTAAATTGCTCTCATGCAAATTAGTGTCAATTTCCAGATTGAACCGTATTACTGATGGCCAATATAAGTGTGTGAAGGACAGACAGTATAGACATAGGAATCAACACTACATGGTGACAGTCAGTTTCCTACTTCAATGCGATCGTCAGACCAAGTTCATATTTTGTACAATATATAACCATCAACAGCCTAGCTATTCAATACAATTACTATTTTCATACAATATTAAACATAATGACGTGATTAGCCGTTTTTTTATACGGAAACATTCGGCTTTCATTGACCTAACAGTATTACTGTCGGTTGAAATTTACAAAACCTTTCTCTTAAAACAGTTTTTCAGGAATCTAGATTTCTCAAGTTCACTTTGGGTGCTTCCATCCTAACCGAAGTAATGTGGAATGTCAACATCCTGATTATATCATTATTTTCTCTTCGAGTTACATGTGCTATCCATTTTAGTTGATACTGCTATTAAGTCTTTTAATGATCTAGTTTATACTATTTGGTAAAGTTATTTGTGATTCTGTAGCGCCAGTTTACGAGATTCGATGAAGACCTACACCCCCCCCATTTGTGTGAAGTCATTTTAACCATTGATCTGAGAAAAGATTTGCATATAGATGACAATTTATATATTTCTGAACTAGTTGGACGCCATGCATGACATCTATATGTAAGTTTCGATCTGACGAACGTATTTAAAAACATGACTCGAGTTCTTGGGTTGAAGTTTTGGTCATGTAGCGTCTTTCGGTGGATGAATCTTTATTGAAATGTTCTTGTGGCTAAGTTTATCCTTCATACTCGTAAAAAAAAAACCAAAAAAAAACGGTGTATCAAAAGGACGTTTTTCTGTTGACACCGCTATTACAGAATACTCCCTTCACTCCCTTGGAAACGTTTATTTACAAGATTAGAAAAATATATGAGCCAAGTACAAGGCAATTATTAAAATACTATTTGTAAATAAATACCCAGAAAATAAGTTTTTATTCATAATTTTATAAAAATATCTATGAACTATAGAACAAGAAAATTCAAATAAACATGATTTTTTTTTTTTTTCGGACATTATACATTTTATAACTCAGATTATCGTAATTCCCCATGTATAATACGCCTTCATCCATAATACGCACCCCTAAAATTGTGCTGAAAGTGTGGGAAAATGTTTCTACTCGTGCATTATACACACCCCATGTTTGGTAATCAAACCTTATAAATTTTACCTTTCCAATTTCATTACGGCTAGCGTTTCCTAATCTTATTTAAAAAATAGTTTATAACATAGAATATTATTCTAATTTAGTTTTATCATGATCCTTATTTTACGGCAATTTTTAAAAGATATTTTGTAGCTGTGCATAATACACACCCCCTGATTTTGCTTATTGTTTTTTAGAAAAAAAATGCGTATTATTCATGGGGAATTACGGTACATTTTTCTAATCGTGATCTAAGATCGGCTAGTTCGATTACAACTTTATAAAATGATGAATAATAACGATTTCATTAATGTTGACTCACATATTTTTATAATTACGTAATTTTTTTTAATAAATTTATGAATAAAAAATTCTTTTCATATTTATTTCTTTATAAATTGTTAAATGATATTGCTTTGTAGTTGGATTCCATATAATGTTGTAAATATAAACTTATTGTTGTAAATAAACAATTTAATAAATAAATGGTGTTTATTATTTTCATTGTAAATTCTTATGAACAAAGAAATATATATATATATATATATATATATATATATATATATATATATATATATATAACTTTCTTATGGTCGAGTTTTATTAAAATTCTAGTAATCGCTTTTTAAAACAATAAGCATCGTTGAGGTCGTATACAGTGATAAAAGTGTCAAGAAAAAATATCCTTTTCACACAACGTTTTTTGCGGGCATGAAGGTTAAACTTTGTCGTTTTATTATTATTTTGCTACGTAAAACTTGTGTGTATTCACAGACAGCAGCGGGTGCACAATGCACGTTTAGCTGTCATTTCAAAAGAGATAAATCTAACAATAAATAGTTGCAAAACAAAACTTGCAAGGAGCGCCTCCTATTTCCATTCATGTCAAAACTAGGCAATAAAAAAATGTATGGTGTGCTAATGGCAACATTCGCAGAACGCTTTCGTAACGCATCGTTTGTTTTGTGTCTGGATGATTATTAAACTTTCAGAATTTTTATTTTACAGTATTTTGTTGTATCTTATTTTTCTTCTTATGAACGTTATAACGAAACAATTTTTAACGAAACCACATTAAGTGAGGAACTCGTCTAAATACTTTTGTATATGTAAATGAAGGACAAAGTGAAAAAATTTTGTGTAACGCGTTTTATCCTCTAGAAGGACTTCAGAGAACTAAAGTAATGTATAAATTTTAAATTTCACATCTTCAGCATTTTGTCTCTGTGACAAATTTTAATTGAAGCTCGCGTTTTTATATCTCCACCATCCACGCATATATAATTCCATCAACAAAACGTCACTGTAGTCCGATGAAGTCCTCGTAGACGAAACACGTTACACAGGATTTTTTTCCCCCTTTGTCATTTATCTGACTGACATTTTTCTGATATATAAACATTTATATATCATATTTTCCCATACTTTTGTATCTATATGTTGTGACCAAGTAAATGGTTGAAGAAATAACAAGTGTTGCAGATATATCATATATTAAATAGTAAGTACAACAGAAGAGTATTATATGACCAGCGTTCAATCTTTAACAGCCCCCACCACGAGGGATGTATGTGGCACAAGGCCGAGTTTACCGTGGGTTCTCCGAGCCCGTAGGCTCGGCGAAAAATATTCCCTTAGAACCTGTATAAACGGGTTCAGAGCCTGTCTACCTTCCTGGACGAAAAGCCTCGTCCGGGTTCCTCTCTGCTCAAGGCAGAGAGTTCGACAGTTACGAACAATCTAGGCGACTGTTAATATTTAACAGCACCCCCACCCCCACGAGGGTGTATGTGACACAAGGTCGCTTTATTGTGGGTACTCCGAGCTCGTAGGCTCGGCCATAAATATATTCACTTTGAACCCGCCTAAGCAGGTTCAGGGACTGTCTACCTCGAACTCGGACGAAGCTTTGCCGCAGTTCCCCTCTGCCTCGGCAGAGAGTTCGACAGTAATGAACAGTCTGATCGACTGTTATATTTAACAGCCCCCTCCCTACGAGGGTGTATGTGGCACAAGGCCGATTTATTGTGGCTCGACCAAAAATATTCCCTTTGAACCCGCCTAGACGGGTTCAGGGACTACCTCCCCATACGAAACTTTGCCCTGCGGCAAAGCTTTGTTCGAGTTATTCTCCGCCGAGGAAGAGAGTTTGATAGTTGAATAATCTGTGCGTCTGTTCCCCCTAGGCATTCTCTCCTACTAATTATATAGTAGGCGGAAGAGTCCAACATAGACTCTTTAGAAGGAGGACACCACAACACTATATATACTATTATATATTATTCGGGGTGTTCCGGAAGTTACTATACACTTATATTTTTATTAACAGACATTATTACCATCTTCTGGAAACACGTGTTTAATGAGAAATAAGCTCTTCAATTGTTAAAACCATATTGGGGTAAAATCTGTATATTAAGTCAATCAAGTGCCATGCGCGCTCATGTCTCTTTCGATTCATGACTGACTAAGCAAAAACTTCCTACAGGCGTCCGTCATTTCATTCTGCTGTAGACTGGTTGCCAACCAAGGCTATAGGACCCAGACTGTCATGCTATTCCGCCCATAGCTAGGTGGAGAAGAGATGAATTCATACTTTATCCAGGGGTATTTGCGCGTAAGTGAATGTAACGAACCCGGGTGGAATTCGAACTCGGCTCTCCAATTTCTCACTTTGGACCGTTATCAATTACACTACACTAGTCACTATAACTTTATATATTGGGTTGGAACGAAAGTTCGTAGTGCTTTTTAACATGTGACGTTTAAACGCATGATTTCGTTTCACACGTGATTGAAATGTATGGCATATATACTCTGAAAGGTGACTTTTCAATGTGTCATAGGATTCATGCGTGTATTGTGAACTTCAAATGCTTTTACGCTAAAAGCGAAACTGAACGAAAATTTGACACATTTACGCCATTTGATGTTTTTTTTATTTCCCGTAAGGAAAGAACAATATATATATATATATATATATATATATATATATATATGGAGGTGATGCTATGATTGTTCGTAAGTAGTTCACTCAGTTCAAAAGTGGAAGACTAAATATTCTCGTAGGCCTGCAGTCGTGATGATGACTAAAATCGAAACGCTGATTAAAAATAATACGTGTCATGCGACACGGAAGATCGTAAAGATACTCCACATCTCTCACATGATCTTTGTAAGGCATTTGAAAAAAGTAGAATAAAAATATGTAAATAATGTCTGGAATTCACTTTTAAAATTTCTATGAACTTGTGTTCCGATCCAGTATTACGTGTTAAATACAATCCAGTTTTCATTTTTAACAGAATTAATTCTTGTTCTGTGTGTTTTTTTTTTTTTTTTTTTTTTTTTTTTTTTTAAATTCAGATACCAAAGCTTCTTTGATGCGAAGTCTTGTGGTGTCGTTCATGTAAAAAATATGGATATTACTAAAAACAAACTTGTCAAACTTATATATCCGTGGTATAATTATAGTGTTGAAAATGCTAAATAATGTGTTCGGGTTGCACCTTAATCAGCTATGTGGTTGGTAAACCGTCAAGGCAAGGAGAACTGTAGTCGGCTGGATCCAAAGTTGATGACGTTTTACACACTAAAACAGTTTTCGGTGTTGCAGTTTCCGAGATCCTTCGAGAAACAAAACTTGATTTGTTTTTCTCACAGAGAAAAACAAATCAAGTTTTTTTTTTTTTTTTTTTGTTTTTTTTTTGTTTTTTTTTTAAATATTTTTTTTTTACTCCACAATTTTGCTTTATTCTGTTTCATGGAAAGAAAATTTTTTCTTCATCTGAAAGTTCATCCCGGTGCCAAACGCACCCACACAACATCTCTTGCAGTTATGGATACCTCATCAGGGAACGGTTTTCACTGCTTGAATATTCTTAACTTGTTATCCAGACAAAAGTGCAGAGAGAAGATTTGAGATAAACAGTTCTGCCGATTCTATTGCCAAAGTCTCTCTCTATTTCTTTCTATCAACCCCAGTATTCAAACATTATTACAGATAATGCTTCACTGTTGGAATTCTGAGTGGAATTCACGTGATCCGTTTCATGAATGGCGTCTCTGAGGTGATGAGATTTGTATTATCTGAATGTCTGTGCCACTTGAAGATTGCAAATTTTATAAGCACAAAACCGAAAGCCTACATAAAGAACATATTCTCAGTTGACTGAAATCTCTCTCTCTCTCATTTTCTCTCTCCCCCCATATATATATATAATATATATATATGAGTGTGTGTGTTTGTGTTTTATATCAGGGGTACTGAAAGGTTCTTGGCCAGAACCACTTCCCAAAATCGGACCAAATGACCAAACATCGGAGAACGGCTCCTTGGTAAGACCGAGGTCTTTTCAGTGGTGTGAATTTTTTGCGGTTTATCAAGCCGGAAACATATTTTGGTTATTCTAAGAATACTTCTTCTTTTAACATTTTTTTGAATAACAGTGATTTTTCCAGATACAAATACTAGTACATAACTTATAGCTGGCGGAGTGGGAGAGGAAGCATATGCATTCATACCATTTCCAAGGTTATTTTCGCGCAAGAGGATGTAACGAACCCGATCGGAATTCGAACTCGGCTCTCTGATTTCCCATTCCGCGTCTCTATTCATAACGTTAACGTTTTGGAACTAACAGACCAAATGGCATGAAAAATATGATCGGTGTTTAATATAATCTTAACTGGGAAGGCGAGACTCCCTAGTCTGTATAGCTATCAAAGAACCATGATTTCTACGATGTTCCCAAATTTACACCTAACCCCGTAGGAGGGAGTGCTGAAAGGTTTGCGGCTCAGCCAAGAAAGCATTATAACTAAAAAAAAAATGAATGTCATGGTTGATCATTTGTTTTAATTTTGCGAAGTGAGTTTACCCATTAACTTTTCACTGTCGCCGATATATATATATTTAAACTTTTGACAATTGATAAACGTTAATGAAAGCAGACTTGTTTCGAAATACATCCGATGATACATTTCGCCATTTAAGGCTTAATCAGACCCGAAAATGAAAGAAAGGAAATGCGTCTATGTTTAAATAATGAATACCCACCACTATTCTTTTTTTTTTCAGTCACAAGAAACGCTGGCTTGGAAAGAGGTAGTGGAATTTCACTATTTAAACTTTTAAAACTGCCATCCACAGTCTATCTATCTATCTGGGATAATTCAATAAGTACCTAATAGTAAAATCTACAAATACAACCCACCCCATTCTCCTTATAAGGCCTCATAACCGGCTATTAGATAGGCCCACCTCTTTGCGTTGCGTAACGATTTTACCAGCTGAACCCCTACTGAACATACCAACTTTAAGGTTTCAGACGTTATGCGCATCACCAAACCCGACTTCGCACACCGAGATCAGACCCGATTCGTGAAGACTAATGAAGAAAGCAAAACCAGAATAGAATGTAATAAAATGATATTCGATATACAAAGATTAAACAATTTTTTATCATGATTTATCAGAGTAGAATTGATGAAATATTTACTTATTGTCTTTTAATCACGACACGATCTTTTATAACAATTACTAAGCTCAGATTTAAACCAAAAATGTATAATTTTAAGAATCACAATGGAATTATCTGAACTACAAAAGTTTTAACAGAGTATATTAAAAATTACTTCATACAGATTTTGAATGAATATTTTGAAACTGTATTTTAATGGCGTTCGGACCTAATGTTTAGTGGTGCAGAAAGTTTTTTTATTCAAAAATAATTCTAATTTTGCTTTAAAACAGTCTGCTACTTTAATTTATAAAATATTTCAAAATTTTAAGTAATGCCACTAAAACACAAGGTTTTACATAGTGTGAAAGAATTAGGAACAGAAACAATAATGATGATTAGAAAGTGAAAAGTGTAATCAGGAGGACAGTAGACAGCGATTTACATTGCATTTAATATTTTGTAGATTAAAGTTGACTGGAAAGCATGGAGCTGGAAGGGAATTCCACAAGCAAGAAGTGCGAGAGAAGAAACTGTTAGGATAGAATTTATGGATATATCTAGCCAGTTCAACTGTAAAATGATGAAAATTCGACGCCAGTTTAGTGCTGTGCTTAAATGCAACACGTTTAGGTACCATAGCGAAGTGATCATTTGAGCAGTTAACATGAAAATATTTATAGAAAAGACACAGGCAACTTTATGGCGGTGGGAAAATGACTGAAGCCGAGCCGCCAGATCAGGAACAATAATATTGCTGATTCTTCTTTGGAGCTCAAGGAAAATAACATGGGGCACCAGACTATATGTGTCATCAAAATTCTAAGCATGTTCGAATGATAGACTTATCGATACGCAAGATAGATTCTGGAGAGAAAAAAAATTGTCTCGATCGAGATAGTGAGCCGATTAGCAGATGACTTAGCAATGGATTCAATGGATTATAATCTAACTTTATATCAGCAGAGAATGTGAGCCCGAGAAGGCGCAGCGATTCACTTTCCTGGAGGATAGCATCAGCCATGATGATGGAGGGAAGCGAGGGGTCTCTCAGATGATTAATGGAGATAAATTTTGTTTTGGAGGCGTTAAAATTAACAATCCATCTGTTGCCCCAGTTAACGCCGCACTTGAGGTCGTTTTGGATATCAGCTGCCATTTTGACCTTATCGAACTGATCAGCTTTACTATCGAGGCAGTAGTAAATTGTTGTGTCATCAGCGTAGATGTCAAGTTGAGAGCTGATGTCATCAGGAAGGTCATTAATGAATATTAAAACAGAGTAGGACCAAGGATGGAGCCCTGGGAGGGGGACACTTGCGTTAGTACGAAAGGATCTAGATGAGTGACCGTTGAAGATAACTCTCATTTCATGATTTAATAGCAAAGACTGAATCAGCTCAAAAATGTGTCTGGGGACACCGTAACTTTTCAGCTGAATGTCAGACCCTGACAAAGGCATTCGTGATGTCCAATGCTACAGTCCGAGGTTTTTTTTTTTTTAATTTTTTTATCTAGAGCCTCTTTTTGCAATTATCGTCATTACATTAGCAGTTGATATGGAGAAAAGAATGCCATACTGCTTGTATGAGAAAAGGCTCTGCGATGCGAGAGGAAAAACCAACTCAACATTGATTAAGGCCTCAAGGGTTTTTCCAAAAATAGCTAGAAGTTTAATAGGCCAATATTTTGAAGTATCAGACGGCTCACCCGAGTTCTAAAAAACTGGAACAACAGTTGATTACTTCCAGCAGGCCGGAAAACAGGAGGCAGCGAGACATTTATTATAAAGTTTAAAGAGAACAGGAGCCAGATCGGGAGAACACTTCTTAATGACTATTACAGGGATAGCATCGGGTCCACATGCTTTCTGGGGATTTAGGTTAGAGATGATTGCAGAAACCATGGAAGAGGTTATATGCATGTCACTCAACAGAGACTTAGTTCTAGAAAAGAAGTTACGCAGGAATATTCCGGATGAGTGAAGTATAGAGTTTGAGGAGAAATTATGGACAAAGCATTCAGCTTTATCAGCAGAGGATGATAAAAACATTGATTGAAGAGGGGGGAATAGAGACCTTACACTTATTTAATGTTCTGTTACAGAGCCGCTAGTAATCACGAGAGCCAAATTTGTTAGAGGCTTTGCGGTGCCTCAATCTCTTGGCAAACAGGACTTTGCTCCTTCGAGGACTCACATTTATTGCAAGCTGCAACGAATAGCGCTGTGTATGCTGATGTGAACAATGGAGAGGATTGAGATTTTATCTGGTATTTCCGAGAATGTATGAAGCGTCCATACCGACTTTGACCAAAGAAGAAACCCCAGTGGCACAATTTTCAACCGGGAGTTTAAAAATGTCAGTCCAAGGGGCGTCACAGAGAAAATCACGGAGTGAGTCCCAATCAGTATACTTGTAATGGAAGAAGGTCTTGTAGAGAGGGGGTTCCTGTTAAAAGAGGATTTGAACGAAATATCAATAGCTAACACAGGGTGATCAGAATTACCAAGAGAGCAGCGTTGCGAATTAGAGAAATCAAGTAGAGAAGCATGTTGTTCGGTCTTGCTTGGGAAACGATTAGCGAAGTCCACGATTTGAGGAAGGGATTGGTCACTGGAAAAATTTAATGTCTGAACACCGGCAACATCATTAATCACATTCTTGATTAAACATTTTGCGAAAACGTTTTAAGTATTTGAATTTTAGTTTAAATAAAAATAAATCTTCACAATAACTTTATTAAGTCTAAAGAAACTTAAGAACAAAACAATAGTTACGAAATTTAATATCCTTAAAAATGTTAAATAAAAGTTACTGAAACTCGAAACACTTCAATTCACCGTACAATCATTCTTCTTTTTATCGTCGCACCATCTTTTACTCTATTTAATCATTTCATCCCAAGAAAAGGCAATAATTCCAGTAAGATGGATGGGATTGCCGAGTGTAAAAGAATATGAGAAAAGGAAAAAAAAAACATTATTAAGGAGCGGGAACAATGAAACAACAGGAATTAAGAAGACAGAAAATAAGGAATGACATTTTGAAATTTTTGATGATCAAAGTTGGTTGGAAAGTAAGAGACCTGTAGATTCTTCAGGCGATAATTGCAAGAGAAGAAACTTACGCTTGCATCTAGCCATTTCAACTGTAAAACGATGAGACCTAACTGCCAATCTAGTACTGCACTTAAATTTGTGAAGTAGAGGTAGCAAATTGGAAAGCTGATCAAAGCAATTACCTTGAAAATATTTATAGAAAAAGCACAGGGGAGCTACGTTACAACGGTGGGGAAGTGACGGAATCCAAGATGCCAGGTTAGGACCAATAACCTTGCAGATTCTTCTTTGGATTTTGCCAACAATCTCTAAATACATAACAGAAGCACCAGACCAGATGTGACAATAATATTCAATGCGTAAACGAATGGTAGATTTGTCGAGAATCTTGTGATACGAGGTCTGATCAAGAAGTATCGGAATTAACGTAAGCAGAGTGAAACCGCTTGGTGTAGATTGACCTTGAATGAAGTCGCGGATACACACTTGAGTTATAACGTAATTCTCATTCACTTCCGTTGTTTACAAGAGTGTTTGGAAGTGTGTTCGTTTTACCACACCACAGAGGTTCCATAAGTGACCACGACGTGTGCAGCAGTTTTTGGTCAAATAAAACATTCCTCCAGGTCAAACAACCACCATATTTGACAGATCTCGCCCCACTTCGGCTTGTTCCTTTTCAAAAATGAGATTTCAAAATGTCCAAGAAAATCAAGAGAATGCAACGAGTTAGCTGCTCGGTTTTTAATAAGGATTGAAACGATCGAAAATACTTCTACAAAAAAGAAAGAAACAAAGAAACAAAAAAACAACAACAAAAAAAACAGAAGAAACATTAACTTCGAATAACTTATCCACAATTTTGATCTTGATATATATCTTATTCGAAAATTGTAAAAAAATACAATAAAAAATAAAAGAGACAGGCCTTGTCGGTTGAATATAATAAAACTTATACAGTGTAACCCGGATATAAGAGAGTTGTCGGGACCGGAGAAGAAGTCTCTTATATCCGGGTTTCTCTTATATCCGAGTTTAGTCTATTTAGTTTAGGTAAGTATGGCTCTAATTTGGGACCAGATAAAATCTCTCTTATATCAGGGTTTCTCTTATATCCGGGTTACACTGTATAAATATATTTAATGATAGATGTACGTGTATTTGTCTCTGGCACCCTACAATGAAATTTAAAAAATTTCCAGATTAGATCTGAAGAAGATCCTTTTTCCTTTTAAAAAACAAACATTTGTTAAATGTATTTCGCAAGAAGTCCTCAACTTGATAGTTAGATAAAGCCGAACCCATTTAATCCCAGAGGGTAGCGGGAGCATTTTCTCTTTTGTGGTTATGTAAGAGACATTAGAATCACGGGAGGTCAATTTTCCAAGTCCGACACATGATACGTGCTATTTTAATTCAGCTTCGTTTTTTATTGCGTTTACCCAGAGGGAAGGTCTTCACACATGACTTCATGTTGCTACCACTCTCAAACTCTGAAACGATAGGATCTTTCAAAAGATCCTTATATATATATATATATATATATATATATATATATATATATATATTAGGTTGGTGCAAAAATAATGACGTAATAATGTCGTTTATTGATGTAAAAAAATACGTTAAAAAACGACATTATTAAGTCATTATTTTTGCACCAACTTAATATATATATATATATATATATATATATATATATATATACTCGAGTATAGTACGTGTTTTATGATCAGTTTTTACGCAAAAATAGGCGGTTGCGCTATACACAGGTAATTTTTGAAGAGGTTAAAAACCATGCGTTTTCGGTGAAAATATTATTTTAGTTTAGGCGGAAAGTAAAAAAAGTATCTCTGAACACAAAAAGGATCTTATATACAATAATATATCAAATGCATTATTCATATATAGAAATAAATTCAACTATAACTTGGATCTAAAGAATGCTGCACTTATTAAAAGAGTAACTTACTTAGACGAAAAATTATTGCGAGTGCTGCTATCGAATCTTGCCAAAATATAAATCTGCACCCCAAATTTTTTCAAATATCTCAGTTCCTGAAAGAAATACTCTTTTCTCAAGGCCCAAATATACGACTATGAAAATATTAAGACATTAAAAGAAAACGGTTAAATTCATAACCTTCTGTCATTTAACATAATACATAAATTAATCCTAAACTAAAATAATATCATATAATAATTGTGTTTGCCCCTCCGTTTTATAATTCGCACGACCGTCAAGCTTTGATAATAGCTTATAGGTATTGGACTATTCCGTTTTAATCAGGTGGAAAGACAAAACATTAGAGATGCTATTTACGATTGTTATTGCAATGTTTTGTCAAAGATGTTAAGCTCAAATATTTAATGATGTGATAGGGGAATTTCTACGGATATTTTATTCTCGTAGAACTCGCCATGAGTTTATTTAAACATTAACTGAAAAATTAAGATTCGTCGGAAATTTCAAATAGGAGATAGGAATTTTCACGAGTTAAAACTAGTAAATATTAATTATATTAATAAAAAAATCATCAACATTTACTGACTTTTGCTTATTAGACAGTTAGCATCCTCCATAAGTTACCTTAAGTTTTCAGTTAGCCTCATGTTTATTCTTGAATTTAAAAATCTTGAAAAGCTAATGATATTTTCACTTCTGTTTTTAAAATCTTGTTGCAAAATAAAATCCTTATATTTGCCTTAATACAGTCCATCAGAGGACGAAACGTGTCGGCTAAGATACATTTTCCTTATACATAAATATTTGTAGCTATATCTGATATATATATATATATATATAAGCTGATAATTTCGAAAATCATTCCCACCCGTGAATGACTTAGTATACAGTACATAAATTAACATTTTGTATTTTACAAGAACATGATTAATCCTGTCGGGAAGGTTATTTTTCTCTTTTCGCTGAATGTGATAACTGTCAAGGCATATTATTTGTTATAAAAATGGTTGTCATTTGTAATTGAAACATTGGTCTATAAACTTTGACCCACTGAACTATTTATGATTTGTGCCCCTAAATACTTTCCTGTTATTGCGTGTGTGTTTGTGAAAGGTTATTAAAATTTACAGTCTATGTAAATCTATCTCTTCCTGTTCATCTTTGTATCTCTCTGAATTTCTCCCAGTCTATTCACATCATTTTCGACAAATCTGTTTGTTAATCTCTCTCTCTCTCTCTCTCTTTCTCTGTCTATCTATGAGTTTATGTATATTTGTCTGTCTCTCTGCGAATCTCTATCTATCTCTCACTGTCTTTGTAAATCTCATTCTGTTTGTTTCTCCCTCTCTCTTATTCGGTGTGAGTCTGTCTACTCGTATCTCTCTAACTGTGGATTTGTTTCTCTCTATGTATCTATTTATCGCAGTATGTGTTTGTCTCACAATTTACTTCAGTCTTTAAGTCTCTCTCTCTAGTTCTGTAAATCTCACTCTTTTAATACTTTGTGAAACAGTCTATTCTCTCTCTCTCTCTCTCTCTCTGAATCTTTATCTCTGCGAAACTCAATCTGTTCTTCTCTCGCCTCCTCTCTGCAAAACTCAATCTGTTCTTCTCTCGCCTCCTCTCTGCAAATCCCAGTCTCTTTGTATTTATCGATCTCTCTGTTCATATCAATGTATCATTGTTATTTCGTATCTTTATATCTCATTCAATTGAATATGAATTTTCCACATATTTATGAATTATCTATATTATCGTCTTTTTTTAACAGAATGTATCATTCGATATATTCAGTCTGGAAAATGTTCTTACAGATAAATCCGAGACTTAAAGCTGCATAGATAGGAATTCTACAGAAAGATGGTAAGAATAAAATGGACATAATATGTAAGCAACAAGGAAGTTTTAAGGGAAATGGGAGCGAAATAAATTTTGTACTTAGAATCAGAAAGCGACAGTTGACATTTCTATGGCATACAACGAGGAAGGAAGGCTTGGAGAATTTAACACTCACAGGATATATTGAAGGCAAGAGGGGGACAGCGGATAAGCTAGCTAACGAGTTTATGCAAATGGATGACAGAGAAGAGACTGGATGAGATGTCAAGGGAACAAACGTTGTTTAGAATTACAAAAGATAGAATGTTCGGGAGAGCCATAATTGCTCACGTTCTGAAGGGATACGATATATAAAAGAAGATAATTCAAACTTTAGT
>OZ010582.1:109084517-109117017 GCA_963932145.1 Acanthosepion lycidas | reverse complement strand
CTTCACAATAACAACACACTTAAGGAAAAATACGGCTCAGTTAATAAGATCAGTTTTTGATTGGTTGCGAAATTGTACCAACGTCACATGACCGGTTTTTCAGATATTTAATATGACTGGGTAAATTTTTTTTTTAATAGATTTCATATGGGAAGCCAGGAAGTGCAATTTGAGATATTACGTCAAACAGCGTATTTCGTACATTTCCCAAGTGTGTTCTGATGTAATTCCCAAGTTTTATATTCATATTTAATCCTTTTATTTTATGATTCCACTTGGATTTAATTTGATTTCCAGCTTTTCACTTAGTTTCCCAAAATAAAAAGTAATTTTCTGGATTATTTTAATCGAATACTTTTTTTTTCACTTCATCCAGGAAAAGGCGGGAAAAGAGAACGGATGTAATGTTAAAGGTTACTTAGATAAAACTTTCAAAGAAAAAGATTTTCAGTACAATTAATGAGTAACTAAACTGAAATATATACTAATTCGGATTACTAACACAAAAACAGAAAATGTCTCATATCGATAATATTTAAAATAGAAAAACAGAAGGAAAAAATTAATTATTTTTAATAATATGTGGAAATCTCCGCTTTTACCTGAAGACGGTCGCGAGACCAGAAACTCTTGTAGTAAAATTATGGAAAACAAAGCATAATAATTTTTTTCTAAATAAATCCACATTACAACTAAAAACGTTTGCGGCACCTCTCTTCTTTTTAATATACATACTTTTCTCTCGTTGGAACCACTACAACCTCTTTCTTTTACATATATATATGAGGACTGGTGTCACAAAAGATTTAGTTAAATTCCAAACAAATGATATGGTTTTGCTTTTAAAGTAATCCCCCTCGAGTCTAATGTACTTTTCCATAATTATCTGCCACGCTTCTATGCACTCCTGAAAGAATTCTTCTTGGATGACCCTCAGCTGCGTTGTTACGGCCCTCTTGATGGCCACTACACCTTCAAAACAGGTCAGCTTTATGATCCCTTTGAACTTGGGGAATATAGAAAAGTCACACGGAGCAAGACCACGCGAATAGGGATGTTGTTCTAGTACGGTGATGTTCTTCTTGATCAGGTACAGGTTGTAAGCAGGTGCATTGTCATGGTGAAGCAGCCACGATTTGTCCTGCCACAACTCTCGTCTCTTCTCGCGCACTGAGCAAAGCAAATGCCGCAGGATCTCTTTGTATACTTGGTGACTGATCGTCTGGCTCTGTGGCAAGAATTCACTTACATTCAGACAGACCCCGTGTGTGTGTGTATATATATATATATATATATATATATATATATATAATTCCTCACCGTTTGTAAAATTTAAATATTAATATTTATAAGCCACTGTTAAGAGAATGGAGCAGTCAAATTACATATGAAAAAATATGATGTATGCAGTTCTTCGATTTTGTAATGAGGGATGAATGGTCCCGGAAATTCCAACCTTTTTCTAGTACCTCCTTCATTGTAGTAAAGAGGGAAGTTTCGTGGTTATCGACGCCTGCATGGCGGTTGTCGTGGACAGAGTAATTTTATCTTTTTGCATGTATAAACGACATCCAACATTAAACCGACATTGTTTCATATCCTATCACCGTAGAGTGGGTAGGTAACTACTATAGAAGTGCCATCATCTGTCCTTGGCATATATATAAAGATATTGCAGCAGAAACATGTAAGAATCTCTACGCAATTGCAGTCAAATTTCAACGCATAACGATGCGTCTCTTCAGGCGATTGTAAATTACTCAGTAATTACTGAGTATTTTTCAATCGCCTGAGGAGACGCGTCGTTATGTGTTTGAAACGAGACTGCAAATTTTGTAGCGATTCTTACGTGTTTTTGTTGTAAGATCTTGAAATAAATAATATTGCTCTACTACGTATGAGCCGTCTTTTAAATTAAATATTACGAACGTTGGAAGTGTTGGTTCTTATCGTACCTGTATATATATATATATATATATATATATATATATATATATATATATGCACGCGGATGTGAATCTCACATTAAACCGACCTTGTGTCATTTTCCATCCCTTTGGAGAGGTGGCTACATACCAACCACATCTCACACTATTCGAGCTAGGATTAAAGTGTGGCACTCTGTCGCTTCTCGGGCGATATTGTGATGACACTAGTGAGTCCGAAGACGTAACAGAGAGTCCAGGGAAGAGTTCTTTCTTCTTAAAGAACTGTGTCGGTGGAATCGATTCGTCCGGAGATATATCACAACAATTTTCTTTACTAGATGCCCGATATATTAGCAAGAATGTCCAGTTTTTCTCATGGGATGATGATAGTAGTATATTTTGGATGCAAATTTTTCATTTACACAGATCTGGTTAAAGACTAATGAAAGTTGTTTGTTATTGATTTATTTTTTTATTTTTTTTTCATTTTATATATTTTGGACCATTTTTCCAGATTCCAGGTGCTTATTAAAATATAAACTGTTCAATGTCTGAATAATTTCGGCTTTCATTACCGATTATCAAAGAGTCTTGTTTGTTGGGGTTATGACAATTTCACCATTTTCTTTACATGGCTGTCTGTGTTACTGAGTCGTTTTACATGTATATTGAAACTGCTTATCGCGAATAATATTTATTTAGCATTTATTGAATTTATTATATACATATGTTTGTGTGTGCACGCGCACGCGCAGTTTGACAGATGTTTATCACCTAATTTCTCGGGGTTTACAAAAATATTTGGTATTTCCAGATTAATTTTCTTTTAAGAAACTGAGCTGGCTGAACTCACATCCCATTAACACTTTCCATGAGATTTTATTTTCAATTTCTTTGAATTTTTAATATTCAGGTTTAAAATATTTAATCCAGTGGTCACATTCACGTTGGAAAGCCAAATAAAAAAACAAACTGTTAGTATTGCTTTTAATTAAATATACCAATGGACAGATTAGGCAAGAATAATTTGGTATGATTTGTAAGAAATTATATTAACAATAATAATTGTGAAAATACAGTTTAGAATATTAAATGTAAAGAGAGGGTACACAAAACTATGCTGACTTAGTTCCCAGATCTGACCCGATAACAAATCAGATATATATTTTTAAAATCACTTCGTGGTCGGGAGTACAGCATTTATCATCTGTCCTATGTACTATATTTCAACCGACTTACCATTTATTTCTGAGCATTGACAATTCTTTTCTTCCACATATTCAATAGACAATATTTTCTTTTTTTGTTTCACAAAATTGATTTATCAGGTTGGTGCAAAAATAATGACGTAATAATGTCGTTTTTTGACGTATTTTTAACGTCAAAAACGACATTATTACGTCATTATTTTTTGCACCAACCTAATATATTTAACGATCAATTACCAAATTAGATAAGGTCATAGTTCATTTTATATTTTATTCTTTTCGAGTATATATCTTCTTAATACTTCAGCAATTTTTCTTTTGGTGGTGGTTGAGGCCAAAAAATTTTTTTTGCTTCATCGGGAAAGGTAGGGGAATTAGGACGGATGAAATAAAAAATTCTATTTTCAGAAATAAAATATTTTCCGACGTGTGTCTTTTGTTGCCATGCAAGAGTAACCCAGCTTTTTGACTGATCAGTGAAAAATGCTTAAATATAAAAAAAAAAACAAAAAAAAAACAAACAACCCCCACTCAAAAAAAAAAAAAAAAAAAGCAAGAAAAGAAAAAACTGGTATAGGGTTTCCAATTGTCGATGACATCTTTCAGAATTGACTTTTTTACTGCAATTCAATAAAAATGACACTTTTCATAGACCACCAAACACAGACCATTGTCTTCTCCGAATATAATCCGACGTTTTTGTTTTATTTATTCATTTATTTATAATCCTTTTTTCTTTGATTTCTGGTGTATACGCATTTCTTTCCGGGTCCCAACCAGAGACAAAGTTTAGAAATGACATCATGACATTTTCCACTGGGCATTTTTGAGAAAAATATCTACGATCACACACATTTTATATAGATAAAGCCCTTCGTAAAGACTTCATGTGACACATTTTTGAGATTTTAAATTCAAGGTCTTTGGTATTTTGATAGTTTTTTTAAGGATCTTCAAAAATACATTACAATCTGCAGGGACTGCCATGTCAATAAGAAGGCACATTCTGTTTTTGCGGTCTCTATAACCGGGCCCGTGTGGTGTTTATAAAAAATTTATTACAGCTTCGTTTCTGTAAAAGTTGCAGATTTTCCAATGCAGGTATTGGCCTACTCTGTCATGTCGGGTTTTATATCCCGTGGGTGCCAATACCGTGCAACGTGATACAAGATAGTGAATTGCTTCTGGATATTTATCACATAATCTGCATTTTGGACTGACACAATTTTTCAGTATGTGTGATTGGTAATTTCTAGTTAGCAAGCATTCGCCCTGTGCAGCCAGAATAAAACCTTCGGTTTCAGCTTTTAACCCTGCACTACGTGGTCACTGATGGGTACGGGGTTTGTCTACACCAGCTTGTTTGGTACGGGCAGGATATTAAACATGAAGAGGTTTATCTTGCCATCGTTTCTGCATCTGGTCCATTGAATTTGCTTTTGCTTTCTTTTTAAGCTTTTTGCCTCTGCAGTGCATTTCTTTACCCACTTGAAATTCCATTTTGAATTTATTGGCTTCTTTTATTACTGAATACAGTCCTTGTTTCTTTCATATTCTTTTGACACAGATCATCATCAGTCTTCTGTGGTTTCTAGGTATCTTTGAAGGCCAATTATTTTAGTTTTGTAAGAAAGTTCTAGATGAACTAAACATTTGCCTCCTTCATATCAGGACGCATACAGACGATCAGCACCAGCCTTGGGATGATGCATGTGGTGGCAGATTTTCTAAAGCTTCTCTAGTCTTGGCGCCCATTCGTTTAATGTCGTCCGCTGCTGTTGTTGTTATTATCATTATTATGATTAAGAAGAAAAAGAAGAAATTATTAGGTTGGTGCAAAAATAATGTCGGTTTTGTGAACCTATTATTTTTTTTTAAAGCACAGACTTTGCAATTATCAACTAACCGAAACTGTTGGTAAAACCCTCAGGATATACTTATATTTGAATAAGCAATATATGAGTTTCAGCTTATTTAGGCTTATTAAAAGCTAACTTGTTTGTGAGGGGTTAAACCGCTAAATGATTTTCAACTCAGTTGTGGAACTGTATTAATGTTATTTTTATTTAAAAGAAGATTAAAATAAAACTTTCACATTTCTAATTAAAGAATAAGGGTTTAGGTTTAGAAAATCTGGTCTGCAGTGAAGAGCCAAATTTCCTATAAAGGGCTTACATTATGCATTTAAACCATTTTTGGGGCGGACCAGTGCTCAAAAACAGATTCAGTACCACCAGTAACATAGAAATAGAGGTCTAGATCCTGATTTTTGGATAAATACAAGTTGGAAATTGGTATTTGGTGTCCTGCATATAGTTACAAAAGCAGGTAATGATCAATTTAATTTTGTAGATTTAAATTATTTTAATATTTGGGAACTCTATAAAAAGGTGAAAATTAAACACTGTCTTGAAATTTTTTGTTCGTGTTATTCGAAGTTGGATGGGGGTGAGAGAAAAAAAAAACAAGTCAAATATGTAAAAAAAAAATTGTTAATTTGACTGAATTTTGTGTTGTAAGCACCCCACCAACTCGATTACTGAAGTTAAACCTGTCATAACACTCATTTCATTTAAATTCTTATGACTCTCCTAGAAGGGAGTTAGAAAAAGCAACTATCCGGAACTGATCATCTAAGAATAAATGAAATTCCCAGACTGTTAATTTTCAGACTAGATTTAGCAAATATCACTTGGGAAATATTTAAAAATAATGCCAAATATCCGTTTGTGAGCCCACCGTAATTTATAAATAAATCCAAAAGATATAGTAAACCTATATTATAAAGGAGTCTTGTCTGCTTTTTTTTTTGGTACATGTCGACTTATATGTCAGAAAAGATATGCCATAGAACGTTAAAATCGTTATTGTTACATTTTTAGAGGTCAAAGGAAAAAAAAGAGAAAAATTAAATTAAATTTTGGTATGGGTGACTCATAAACATTGATTTTTTTTTTTTTTTTTTTAAACTATTTCTAGAATGAACGAATGCATTTCATTTGAATCAGTCTTCTAAATTTTCCACCTACAATTTTTTAATTAACTTTTATTAAGTCTTTAGAGGGTAAAAGAGAAAATAAAAATAAATTTTATCATTGTAGCCCAACAAAAAAAATCCTAAAATGAAAAAATACTGGGCGCTATTACACTTTCACCCCCCTTGTAATATTTCACTGCGATGTAATTTTTTGCCCTGTTTACTACACGTGCCTATCCTTTTTGCACTGCTTACATTCATCACTTCACATACTTTATTGTTCATTTCAAGCCAAATTCAATGGCTGGTGTTCAACGCGTTCCCAATCAACAGGTTTTTGAAGACCTCCCTATTTTGAAGATTTCTGCACAGTTTTACAACTATATTGATAATTGCATTGACTGGTGCCGTAACTATGGTTTGTTAGCAGTCAGTATTGACTGCATTCCTTTGCAACAGCCGTTGTAGGGAACAAGCCTATTCGCGATCAGTGGGCAACAAGATTTGGAGGTGCGCACGTAAAGCTTGTGGGGGGGGGGTCGAAAGCGTAATAGCGCCGAATCTTGTAATATGCTAATTCTTATCTTCTTTTATCGTTAACATTAATTTTAAATCGGTGTAAACTCAAACTGTTTTTAAGACACATACTATTTATAGAAAGAACGAATACTGAAATGTTTCAGTTCTCCTCTCAATAAAGACACATTTTTAATTAACTTTTTATCGTTACAATTTTAGAGGGTAAAAGACAAAATAAATTAAACGCATATATTTTTATCACTGTAACTCGACAGATAAATATAAACTGACTTTTTTTGTTTGTCATATGTGGGGGGGGGGGAATAAAGAAAAACGTCGACATTCTTGAAGTATTTTTTATTTGCTTTCTATTATTACATTCTTATGTTTAAAAAGAACAGAATAAATTATTTTTTTTTAATCGGTGTAACTCAAAAACTTAAAATATATTTCTGAGAAACGAATAAAGACGATATCATTTTAATTCCAAGAATTCCATTGCTTCCATCAGACAAAAAGATCCTCTTCAAATTTCGAAGGGTCCCGTTTCCATGCGATCCCTGTTTTGTTATGACTCTTCATCAAACGCAAGGATAAACCTTTAAGGAAATTGAAATTGACCTGTCCGCCTCATGCTTTTTACATAGACATTTGTGATGTTGGAGTATCACGAACAGGAATTGACGAAAAACTAAGCATACTTCAATTAATCAGACAAGCAATTTAGTTTATCCAGAAGGCCTTTTGGATTAATCACATACTTTAAATATCTTGACAGTATTAGTTCACAAATAGCATAGAACAAATTGACATGTTTACAAAAATGTTTCCTATGCTGTACACGAGGTTGTAGATCTGGATAATAAATTATTTTTAGTTTGATAAGGAATTTTATACAATTCATTTTTGCTTGGTCTTGGACCAAGTACTTTTGCTGTACCATGTTTATCTAAAAAAAAAACAAAAAACATAAAATTAAAATGAAAATTTCATGAAAAATGTACACTTAAAAAGGATAAAAAAATAGACTTTAATTTTTATATGTAACAAAAATATACTCTCTCTGCTACTTCTCTCTTTCCCCTTTTCCTCTCTCGTTCCCTGGTGTTCCTTTTAATCCAGTTATGGACGGGGTACTTCTGCTAATAGATTAATACAAAATCTCATATGCTTCATAAATGCTTCAATAACATTAATTGCAGCAGTTTTCATTGCTTCACGAAGAACTTTGCTTGAATATTGCAATTCATTCTCATATACAGTGTAACCCGGATATAAAAGAGTTGTCGGGACCGGAGAAGAAGTCTCTTATATCCGGGTTTGATTTATTTTGTTTAGGTAAGTATGGCTCTAATTTGGGACCAGAGAAAATCTCTCTTATATCCGGGTTACACTGTATGTCGTTTTTAATCTTGGATAAGTTCTCTATTTGATCAATATACACAAAAGGTGAGAAACATTCCATTAATTTGCAGGACTTGAAAACATTTTAGCAAGTTGGGCAATATTCAGCTTTGCATAAGGTGAAGGGGCATCACCTTGCAGGAATATACACTTTAGCTGAAAGCTTTTTTGACTGTGACCTGTACCATTCAATAAATATGTCTTCCCAGAAATCACAGTAATCTTTTTCCTTTATCTTGTTACCGCCAACAATTTTCAGAGGATATCAATATCTATCTAAATTTATTATAAGAGAACAGGAAATTGTACAGCGAGGCCAGAGATAGTTTCGCAAAACACCACAAATTGCTACAAAACCAAAACATTAACCTGAAATTTCGAGTCATGTTCTTAAATAGTCTCGTCAGATCGAGACTTTCATATGGATGTCATTATGGCGTCAAACCCGTTCAGAAATGTCTAAACAGTTAACTGTATGCAATCGCTTTCTAAGATCAATTGTTTAAATGGCTTTGAGCGAGTGACGTCTGAGGAACTTGACAAGACCACCCTTCTTTGAACATTGTTGACTAGCGCTACAGAATCACAAAGAACTGTACCAAATAAAAGAAACGACATCATTTAAGGACTACCAACAGAAGCAACAACTAAAATGGATAGCACACGTAACTCTAAGAGAAAATAATGACTCAAGATGTTAACATTTCATACTACTTCAAATAAAAAAAGTTAGGAAGTAAATCTCCATCAATACTGGAAGAAGTGATAACAGCTACTGGACATGAGGAACCTATTTTTTTGAAAAATTGTTTTAAGAGAAAGATTTTATAAATTTCAACCGAAAACAGTACTGACTGTTCGGTTAATGAATGCTGAATATTTCACTGTTGGGAAATGGCTAATATAACTATTACAATAGTTTTAATTCCTAAAATACGAATCCAAAACATTATTTCATGTTCTTTCCATTTTCTTCCATGTTTTTGCTGTTTGACGATTTCTAACCTCTAACCCTGCAATCTGCTTTACATTAACCACTTAAATTACTGTTGAGATATCAGTTTTCATGTACTTCTTTACCCACCTGACACGTTTCTTTTTGTAATGTTTACTTAAATGTGGTAATTTGGTTGCTGTCATGTCTTTGTCCAATGTCCTTAATATACCAGCTCCTTCGAATATTGACTTGTTGCCTAATATAGGTTTCTTGCTCACTAATCTATCCATTTTTTTTTATTTCTATATCCCTTTATGCAACATTTGTACAGCGATTTTCTTGTTCTTTGATTTTGCTAATTTTTCTCAATTATTTATCATTATTCTGTCAGCTCTTTTTAACCATTACGTAATTTTCAATGATTTCTTTCCATCGGTTAATACGATTGGTGCGAAAACTCTGAGTAAAAGAATAATTATTATTTCTAAAATTAACAAGAATACTGAGGAGGGTGCTGGAGTAATGGAGAGTCTTACTATTTTTTGATTTCCAGTGAAAGCTACCAGATATAACTAGATAGATAATAAAGAGTTAATTTGTAGTTAAATTTAAAAAAAGTTATTTTAATGAAACTATTCAAATTTTGGATATTAAAGGAATGAATTTTAAAGAATTTGGCTCTGAGTCAGATTTCATTAACATTTTGCCATTAACATTTATCCAGGATTTTCTTAAATTCTCGGAAAGCTTTTCTCGGCTTGCTTCAAGAATTATTCAGCACTTTTTTCCGGCATCCATTTTACCTTGAACTTGAAAAATTTTCCATTGATTTCAAATTAGTCCAACGATTTCACTCCTGTTCATTTTTTTTTATCTGCAAGAAATTGAACAATAGTAAAAACTTGGTTAATTCATATTGATTATAAATAATTCTGAGACTGCTTTTTTTTTCCTTCTTCCCTTCCTACTCACTTTTTTGTTTAATATCCAGTAAGATTTGTGCATTGAGGCGATTTGTAAAAGCTTTGGTTGCTTCTGTTGCTATTGCTAATTTCAGACGCATCAAGGGTTTCCTTCACTGATTGAAGTGCAAACTTGATGACATCGAATCTTGTATGCTGCTCCTTTCATTTTGTCTCTTCCCTCCACATTTATCAATAACTTTCTGCTTCATTCGGTACATGGAATTCAAAAAGAGAATTTAAATTTAGAAATTGATCTTTCAACTAGGCTTCACTTCCCAGTCTCCTACCTCTCTCTTTTTGTTCCACTCCTTCTGTATCCCTTTCACGCACATTCTCTGTCCCACACACACTCTCTTTCTCATATATATATATATATATATATATATATATATATATATATATATATATATATGAGGAGATATAGTGTGAACATGGAATCAAATGTTGACTATCAGTTTCACGCTTTAATGTGATCTTCAGGCCAAGTGCTACTACTGCAGTGTCGATTCTTATGTCCACAACGTCTATATCTATAAATGCTGTAACCAATAGATGCTTTTAAAACGAAATGGCTCAGTGGAACTCGTTGCAAATTATCTTCTCCAGTGTCTAAGTTGGAATGGATTCATCCGCTGTCAATAGACGAACAAAGTCGTATTGAAAGTTAAGAACGAAGAGAAAGAAATAATTGTATTAGAAGGAGAAGGGAAGAGGAAGAAAAGAAAGGTGATCAATTAGGGAGGATGTTGTAGAGAAAGAGATATTTTGGTGAAGAAGACAGACAGATGAATAAAAGGTTAGCTGTGAGGAAGAAGAATTTGTGAAAGTAGATGAAACGATGAGGATGAAGAAGGACAATTGAAATTCACCAAGGAAAAGAAGAAAATAAATGTTATTAGAAAAAAAGTCCTTATGAAAACTAGAACTATGAGGGAACGGAAGTGAAGTGAACCAGAAGTTTATAATAATATACCAGGTGGTGTAATGGATAGTGACTCGGAAAACCGAATTCGAATTCTATTCTCTTCTCCAATCAGTTATGAGTTAATTGGTAGGGCAGGTTGGGCTCTTTGACCTTGTTTGAAGGACAACGCCGAATTAAAAAAAAAAAAATTATGTGCACCAGTTCTCTGTACTTAGTTATTTCAAAATGAGTAGTTGGTTCTGCAGAAACCTTCACCACTCTAATCAAATCATATGTGCGGATAGTCTGACTGTTCGCTTTTAAGAACTGACCTGCTGGGACCTTCATATGTCGAAATAGACGGGAGAGAATCCTGATCTTAGTCTCTTGGATATGCTAACATATGCATTTTAATCTGGCACATGCCGGTAGGGTTTATTATCTCTCGGTTGCGTCTCTGTCTTCGGGCAAAGTGCGGCTCAGTTGTGGCTTCGTCGGAAGACAGAGGCGCAACTGAAGAAAATATTTTGTGCTGCCTAGGGAATTTTTGTACCCGCTCAGGTTCTCCACAATAAATCCGACCCTGTGTTACATCACATCTCAGTAGGCAGACAGGTAAATAGATATCCATTATACATTTTTCTTGGTAACTTGACCAATTGACAACAGTAAATATCCCGTTCTATATCTTAGATTTGCTTGTCAATTGTTTGACTATAACCAGTTGGGTATTTCCCTAATAGGTTGGTGAACCGTGCATGTCTCTTCCTGGTCGGGCGTCGAAAGGTTTTTTTTTTATTATTTGAGTGGAAATGATACCATATACTATTTTTCTTGGTGAATTGTGAACCGTAAATATATCATTCCATTCTACAAATTTGACTGACTCTCAATGTGATCGTCTGTTTCACGAGATTCATGCAGTGTTGATTTCTATATCTATAAACGCTCTATATCCGATATTGAGCCCTCTTAATTTACAAATATATTGTTTTAAACAAACGCACGTACGCACTCTCTCTATCTCTCTGTCTCTGTCTCTCTTTATATATATATATATATATATATATATATATATATATATATTAAATTAAACTTGAAAATAAAGATGTCAGTTGTCTTCAGTAACATTATTATTCAGGATAGGCTTTTTTTAATTTTAGCTTCTTCTTTTCTTCTCTGTCTCGTGTCCCTGCTGTATGTGGGGAAATTGTGTCTCTGCACAATGTTTTGTCCTTTGTAGCTCTTAGTAAGGTAGGTTATGTCCTCTATTCCTCTTGCCTTGTGAGTCTCTCTCTGACTGTTTATACGTGTCATTTTTGTTGCCATTGTCTCTAAAACTTCGTCGTTGCTCACATGTTTGGTCCGTGGTATTCTCATCATCCTTCTGTAGAACCACATTTCTGTTGCCTCATGATTTTCTAGCATTCACTGCTACATAGGAGGACAAAAACAGATGTTTTATTATATTTTAATACATATTGTCTGTCCGGAAAATGTTCAGCTGTTTAATGAAAACGAAAAGAAAATAGCCTACATTATATAGTCATTTGTGCATTAGTTCTTTTCGAACTCCTCCCCTTGTGATATTTTGGGTCGCCTTGTTTATCTTATTCTCCTATCTTAAGATTTTAACTTTTGAAAAAGTCATAAGACACATGGGAACAAATCTAGACTGTGGGTGATGCGATTTTTCGTTCGAAAATATTGCATACTAGCCGCCCTATTGGAAGGTTCTTGATTGGCTTTTCGGCTTATTCAGAAGTTTGAGAGTCCCTAAATCTTTGCATATTATCAGCATTGGAGACTCTCTTAGCTGTCGTTTGATCTGGGTTTTCACTTGTATGGAATTTTCTTTTCCACGCTGCAGGCTTGGCTCTTTTGATTGCAATCTGGTCCTCTGTTGGCAATAAACTACAGAAAAACTCAAAATTGATCGCTAAATTTAAGCATTGCATTTATATTTAAGCTTACCTTTTAAAGGTTCAACGATAATTCTTCTGTCGTCAATTATTTTAAAGACAATTTGATGTGCGTAAGTCCTTACTTTGCGTACAAACAATTATTTTTATTTCATGGGTGACTTTCGCTGGATTTCGCAATTAGTTTTGATTATTTTCAAATTTATTTCCAAGTTATAAAAATTGTTACCGTACAAAAAGTTCGTCGCAAAAAATCACGTAAAAAGATCGCCGAAAACAATCGCAGTAATGAAAACTTGTGAATCTAAAATTTCTGTAATATGAGTTATTGAAAGTTAGAGAGTTGCGTCCCTTTAACTGAAAATGTGTAATAGTGATACACTGACGTTCGCATTTATTAAATAGAAGATTTCCCTCATCTACTTGATTTGTTATAATTAATGACACACAATCGCATTTTGCAGCCGACAGAGTAATTATCGGAGATAATACCTGTTCATGTATGCACTCTATCTCTCCTTTTCATTGGTTACCATGGAAATCGATGCTGATGGAACAGGTATAACTCCTTCCTTAATCAGAGCTTGAACTTCGTGTCTTACGCCTTGGTGCAGATGGTGGTACTTACTCTAAATCCCCGCGGAAAAAAGAGGGGTGTCATGATATCATATTCGTGACTTACGACTCCGCTGGTTTCACGCAGTTATATGTTGTAGTTCCACTTGTTCACTTCAACGCTTTTAGGCTATTTTCTTTCTCGGAGTTACAGTGCTTGGCGGCTAGTGCCACGAGGTCGGCTTGTCTTTTTCATTTTTTTAAATATCAATTTGGAAGTTGCCGGGTTAATGTTCTCGATAGGTCTCAAAGAGAAATGAGAATATTAAAATTTGGCGCATGCTACGTAACATTACGTTCAGTCGTCTTAGATATATTGCCCGTTTTTCTGAAATACCTGATATACTCTTTAATTTGTTTGGTAAGAGGAATTGCGATAGTTCCATTCCTTAAATTCTTTGGAATTCTCACTCACTAAAGATTGAAGCAGCATCGTGAAGAATGTAAGGTTCTCTTATCACTTGCTTCATCCACTGCAAGGAAAGTTGGTTCCCTGTGTCGCGCCAGAAGTTTTTCTCGCCCGAGTCCATCCTTTAAATCTATAAATCAGCCATTCTCCCTTGCATGGAATACTGCTACCATATATGGTCTGGTGCCCCAACTGTTCGTCTTAAGGTCCTCGACAAAATCCGGAGACGGATATGCAATGTAATTGACCCTGATCTGGCGTCTCCTCTACAGTCGCTCTCTCACAGACGTGTCGTCGACTCCCTCTGTCTTTTCTACAAATACTATCACGGTAACTGCTCCGTCGAGCTACTTTCGCGAGTTGCCAGACTGCATGAATTTAAACATGCAACTAGGCTGGCACCTCGATCCCACACTTTCATTGTTGAAAAAGTTAAATATAGCCGTCTCTTCTACTTCAATAGCTTCATGTCTCGCACCTCCCTTCCTATTACTTGTTTCCCTGATAGCTATAATCTCCAACTATTCAAATGTAATGTCAATCGACATCTCCAGATGCCTTGATTTATTCTCTATCCTTCTCTTCATCCTTTCCTCCATCACACCTCTTTACTCTCGCTCCCACTCTCTGTAACCCCTTGCGTGCTAGTGGCCTCCCGTCTTGCTTGGAGTGAAATGCTTAAAAAAAAATGAAAAAAGTAGTTTAAAGAAAAAGTAAGATGTCTAAAATCTGTTAATGTCTACGAGATTTAATGATTTGCTAAAAATACAGAAGCCGTTATTATGGAGAAATATTTAGGGCAACTGTTAGAGATGAAGATTTTGCAAAATACAATAACCTTATTATTCATCAATGAGGAAGTCTTTTATGAAGAAATGACAGCAGAATGTATCTTTTGAAACGTTTCTTTTTTCTTTTATAATTGATAATTTTATTATACACTGCTCGAACGAATGTCGCCATCTTGGTAAATATTGTGGCTAAAAGAAGTGGTTACTTGATAGTAGTGAGGTCAATCCCTGGATCGTGTAGTGCAAATATTTAATCTAGTTCAGTGAAAGAAACCAGTAGCACCACCACAAAAGCAGATCAAGTAGGTAGAATTAACTGGTACGAGATATGCTCTAGCGAGGACAGCAGAATAAGAACTATTTATTATCCGTGTATTGAATAAAGGGTTTGGTTCAAAATTTCTTGCAATCTATAACAGACACTTGAAGATCAAACGGTCCAATGGCCAGAAGGTAATGACGATAACAACCAAGATGAAGATCCTCGTCCCCCACCCCCCAAAAAATCGGTGTATAATGATAATAATTTCTTATCATAAAAATTCAAACAAGGATTAACGATTTTATCTCATCCCATGGTTTGAACCGCATTTATTTGATTAACGCAGACGTTTCCAGCATTTCTTCTCAAAATCTTTAACTCATATAAATTCAGAACATCATTATTCTGTCATTAAAGTAGTTTGTCTTGTTTTCTGTGAACTTGCTCTACCTTCCAGCTAAATTATATATTCATTATAAAAGAACTATTGCTATTTGAAATCAGAGGCAATGGATTCTTTGATATGAGATTTGTTCTGAAAGTATTCAGCAACTTTTAATTTATTGAACTGGTTACGCGACCTTGATTTAAACTTGGTAGGCAATCATTCAGAACTCTACTATTCGTGTAACCTGATAGAAGAGTATCTGTATATGGATACAGACACTTTTATAGGAGGTTACTCAGTCGGCAGTGATACATTATTGAGTGTGTACTCTATGACTTTCGCATTAACAAAGACCGATGGGAAGGTTATCAGTTTCATTTTATTGCTTTTCCCCATAACTATTCAGACCATCGACTTGAGTGAGTAAACAACACAGAAACAAAATCAGAAATAATAACGGGAAAAAACTCGGAAGTAAAGCTTTTTAAAAATTACTTCTGACCCCAGATGTTTACTCACTGTCGTAGACCGTTGGACCGAGTAGTTGCGTTAAAAACCAAGTAAAATTAAGATGAAAGAAATACTGGATTAAAAAAATAAAAACAATGCTGACAATGCTTCAACAATGCGTTGATTCTACTAATACATTAAAATGCGGAGCAACAATAGAAAATCTAGTGACAAGTGATCAATAATAAAGAGAACGAGTTTAAACGTTAGATTAGATCTTTTGTAAACTGTAAAAATTCCGATAACTCAGTTGGTAGAGGAGCTGGCGTACGTAGATCGGCTCCTCGGATTAAAAAGAATGAAAGTTCAAATTTTGTCCGTGTCTTATTCTTTATTTCTGAGTTGTATTTTTTACCCGCTGCCGTAGATTGACGGACAGAGTAGCTTGAAAAAAAAACCTCACAAAAAACCCCAAAAACCAACAAGATTAAATAAACACCTTATTTTGCGACGCATAAAACGTACTTGTAATTTGATAAAAAAATATTTAGAAATAATAACAGTATTCGACTGTTGGCTCATCCATGCTTATATATTTTATTTACTTTTTATTTTTATTTGTTTTTTTAATCATTTCACCCCAAGCAAGGCAACAGAGCCACTAACACGCAGAAGGTTACTGAGTGTGAAAGAATATAAGAAAAACCTTATTAAGGAGTGTGAACAATAAAAGAACATAAGGATAAAAATTAGGAACAACGTAGGTCCAAAGATAGAGCCCTTTGGACGCCGGCATTAATGCAAAAAGATCTAGAAGAGTGGCCGTTTAAGACAACTTTAATTTCGCGATTCGATAAGAAAGACTAAATCACTTCAAATATTTGTCCACTAATGCTATAATATTACAAGTTGTGAAGACGACTAATGTGCTAAACCCTGTGAAATACCTTCGGGATATCAAAAGTAACAGCTCGAGCTTCACTATTCTTATCTAAATCTTGATAGACAATGACCGTTAACACATCAGAAGTTGGTCTAGAGAAGTGAAAGCCATATTGCTTAGAATTTATATATTATAAATAAATAAAAACAATATATAAGCATGGATGAGCCACCAAATGGATATTAATTTTTCTAAATTTTTTAATCAAATTATAGGCACGTATTTTGAATATATAAATAAATAAAAACATTAATTTGATATCCAATCATAATCTAATAGTTTGTAATGATATTTCATTGTGGAGCCATCAGAGAGGTGTCAAACAGGAATTCAAATATTAGTCTAATGATTGATAACCCAATTATGGTAATATAAAATAGAGGGTGATTTTTTAGTATACTTTATATGGTTCTAGTAACAAGAAAGAAGATTGTGTTACGTCAGTCTTTCAAGTGTAGATATTTTTTTTAACCTAGGTACAAATATTAACCAATGATACCAGTTGGAAATATGCGACTGTTTTTGCCACATTTCAGTCTACAGTGATTGGAACATATTTATGGACAACCAATAATAGGAACAAACATTGGAAATCTAATCTTTCTAAATGGTATGCATGTGTTCGACTAAAGGGAAAACAGTTTGGCAAATATGCAAGCCTCCTTGTTAATGGCCTTCTCCTTGAATTAGTTTTATGACAAAAACTAAAACAAACTAAAAGAGCAAATCAAGTCACTCCATCTTCATCAGATTGTAATCCTGTCCCGAACAATTTATCAGGTTACACGTTTGACTTTTTACAGAATTCAACAATATAACAAAATAACCAACAAAGAAAATTGTCCCCTCTTTCTATGTTACCTGCTCCTCTCGTAGAACACCCTCTCTAATCTATCACATCACCAAATTGACTCGACTGTTTTAAGTATCACTTCTTTCTGTGTAGATGTCACCATATGAGTGTTTATCTGTCTCGGCCTGTTAATAATCTTAGCCTCTTCATATCTGTCTGTTTTTATCTATCGCAGTCTTTCTATCTATCTTCACATTCTGTTTATTTCTATCTATCTATCTATCTATCTATCTATCTATCTATCTATCTATCTATCTAAGTCTGTTTTCTATCTGTCTATCTAACCCTAGACAGGAACAAATTAAGATTGTGGTGATCAGGAAAGCATCCTCTTGGGAGTTGGTTCCATAAAGCAGCGGTTCACGTGAAGAAGCTGCACGAGTGGTGTCTACCAATGGAATACAAAGAATGAGGGTGGTTCCCTGTAATGTATGTGATATGGCTGGTCTTAGCAGTGAAAGTTAGACCTGGTCAATATAATTCGTCTGAAGACTTATCATGGAAATAGCTAGAGGCTTGCAACGTTTCCCTTATGGGGGAGGAAAGGTTGTAGAGTGGAAAATAATTCATCACCCACAAGGACGTGGAGACACTTTTGGACTCTATCGATATTGGAAAGTGAAGACTGAGCAGCTCCTGCTTATATATAGCAGCAGTATTCCATTTTCAGTCTGATTTAGCTTTTGTAAAGGTAGATGATGAGTGGTACCCAATGGAGCGTTAAAAAGAACCGACCATTTTCTCAGTACTTTTAGCAATGGATCGTATACACAAGTTCCACTTCAGGCCTGGCCAAATATTTTACTTCAGTTCCAAGAGGCGCTCAAGGCAATGTTCTCGAAGGATTGGCTGTTAACAACCACCTTCGTTGGGAGGTAGTCGTTAACTAAGAAAACTCTTTCCAGTGATTCCATTGCAAGAGAGCTTGAGCAGTAACACTCTGTCAAAATTTGTTATGGGCTTTCGAAATATCTAATGTAACCGTCATTATTAGGTTGGGTGTTTATAGACATAGGAATCAACACAGCATGGTGACTGTCAATTACAAACTTAAACTTGATCTTCCTTTATATATATATATATATATATATATATATATAGGATGCGAGGACGGATTATAATATGAAGAAAAATAAATACTCAGCAGAAATAGAAAAAATCAGCATATTAAAAAAAACAACAAAAACTTTACACATGTTCAACTTTGAAAAACAGAAGAAAGGTTATTCAATAAAATCGAACTCAGCCTAGAAGGCGCTCTCGGTGCAGCCTCAGAAGCGACTGCATGTCTGAGTCATCTGATCATTTTTTCACGTCATCACGTCCACGATTGTAACCATCAATGTGTCCTTGGTATTGTGAAGCCGCTAGTTATCTCTCCCTCTCGACTGCGTCCCAGCCATAGTTGTCTAGGTAATTCAAATCAACAAAGTTAGAAGTCCATATGTTTGGGCGAGGGTGATTTTGAAAAAATATTTGGCCAGTGTCATGTGGGTGATCTATGGAACACTTACGGCAACACCGTGTCCAGTACCTCGATGTAAGTGGTAGCATTGATCCTGAAGAAATGAGGCGACAGAAAATGACCTTCTTTATTCAGTTTCCAACACGAGCATAATAAAGTTGAACTCGGACTGCATCAGCGTAGGTCAGTTATTGAGAGAAGTGGAAACGAGAAGTTAATGCATCAATCGCTTGATCTTTAACCAGAGTTCATAAGAAAATAGACACCTGTTTAAATATGCCATTTTCACTATTTGAAAAGTCAAAAGTAAAATAATTTAATTGAAATCCGATTAACTAGACATTAAATTACCCTATCTTATAAAAATAATGATTTCAAAGAGTCCTAAATTATTTTTAAGAGTTTTTCGTTCACAAACCCATCCATCATCGCGCAATCGAAACATTTAGTGACAGAAAAGTCGTCGGCTTTATCTTATATCCAAGAATTTAATTTCTTCTTTCTTTCATGTTGATGACCACATTCACTACCGTCGCTGAAGCTTCCAGTTTCACCAAAACCTGCTCCCGTCATCCATTTCCTATCGCAGTTTGGATTTGCAAGATTTAGTTGAAGGTGAAAGAAAATCACAGTAGAAAAAGTGGTGATGGCGTGACTTTTTTTTTTTTAAAGGTGGACCTTAACTTACCAGAAAATGACCCACTCACTTGATTTCATGACCTTTCTCTGCGGCACATGTGGAATAAGACTTGCAGAATCCAGTTATGAATCTGCAACGGACTTCCGTTGACTATTATAATTTCTACTAGTGCCTACGATATCATGTCCGTTATGCGTAGTCCTCTTCAACCGCTGGCTCAACCGTTGAGATCTGTTGTAATTATCATCCCACAAAACCTAAAGTCACTTTATAAACAATGTTAAATATCGTTAGGTGTTTTTATTTTACAATTAGTTTTTATCCTTTAAACCAAAATTAAGATGCCAGTCAATATAATTATGTTTTGCAAAGTGTTTTAAAACCTAGGTTTAGTTCAAAGCCATCGGTCATTTCTGTTGTTCGATTAACCGCTTTCAGTAAGCTGGTTATCTGCCGAGGTTGGTGCCTAGTGCCATGATCACAACCCCCCCCCTTCATTTTACTGTGTCAGTTGATATTCGGGAAGAAGATATAATATATTACAATAATATTATTCATTAGACTAGAAGTCGCTTTTCGGCGGACGTTACGCATGCTCCTGCGCAAGGCTTTTGGGCCTTCGATCTTTTACCTTCAGCGTCATATGTACATAAAAGTTATAAGAATTTAGAAATAATAATTATTTTACCTTTATTCGACACCTTAATTCGGCATAATCTTTCATCATATACGCAACTGATCTCCGTGGTTTGTTTGCATTTATTTTGCGTGCAATTTTTCTTTTCTTTTAAAATCACCATTCTTTATTATTCCTTCATATAAAGTCACTCTTAAAAGACATTAGGGACCCAAACTATAATATTTCGAATACGTCACAGTACATGTGCTAGAAAAATAAACATGTGCAACGTACTACGTACTGCTTAAATTTTAATCACGCTTTAATTAGACAATATCAATTGAAATTGTGGCTAAAAGCAAAACCTTTAATAAAGGATATTTTTAAAAATCTTTCACTCTGTTAGATATGTAAATTTAACTTTAAATGAGTTATTTAATTTTTAATCGTGAGTAACTACAGTAGTTACTATCTGTTACTTCAGGTTGTTTATGATTCGTCCAGATTGAAAAACAGACGGAAGGACGGACACACATATACTGCGCTTTATTATTATAGACGAACATTAATTGGAAGAAAAGAACCTTCGGGCAGACTTTAGTCTAGTAAAAAATAATTGATGATTATTAATACTTCTATTGCTCTCGTGATTAGCGTTTGATTAATGTGAACTGGCCAGTGAGCGAAAGTGGGTATTAAGTATGCGCTTCTGTGTTTATTTTACACGCATGCGTAAATCCCGAGATTGAAAAATGGACGGACAAGACTCTCGTACACTGCGCCTTATTCATATAGATAGATACAATAATATCAAAATCCGCTACTCAGAGTTTCATGCAATAATAATCATCAGGTGGATACATGTAAGCCAATAGCTACAATCTGGTTTATATAATACATAGGTAGTAGGTATCTACTACTCGGATGTATGTTTTTAATTAAATACTTATCCTTATACCTACATGCGGCCCGTTTCATAAGCCCGTTTTTCTTATTCAACAGCTGTTCTCCCATTCGTTATAGAATGAATCATTTTTCACTTAGGTTCTAGGGTCTGGCTTTAGCTTTAGTATTTTCCATGTGGTAGTTTGTAGTACTTTTTCTGCTGCTAATGACGTCACAATACTAGGTAAAAAGGCTGAGAATACCTTTGTATTTTCTGTTCCTCAGATCCATCTTACTGTTGTAGAATCGTCTTTTTCATTCACCGTTGTCAGCTCCTATATTGTATTTGGTCTCCCCACCAATAATTACCTTATTTTAAGCGTTAACACTTATTCTTACTAATATATACAGCGAAACAGTCTGACTGTGGATGATGACTATATATATATATATATATATATATATATATATATATATATATATATATATTAGAACATGCACATACCCACTACAAAAATGTACATCTTGTTTCAACGTTAAATTTTTTTTTTTTAACGCTTCATCAGGTGGGAAATCACGATGCTACTAGCATCGTGATTTTCCAGCTGATAAAACGTTAAAAAAATTAACGTTGAAACAAGATGTACAGTTTTGTAGTGTGTATGTGCATGTTCTAATGTAACACTGCATAATAAATAAATATTTATTGCTCTACTTTTGTATTGAGCCCTGTTTTAATGTTTTGAACGCTGAAATCTTACTCTTCGTTTCTTTACATTTGGATTTATATATATATATATATATATAAGTGAACATAGAAGTCAACACTTAGAGGCGACAGTCTGTTTCATGCTATATGCAATCGTCAGGCCTGACGATTGCATATAGCATGAAACAGACTGTCGCCTCTCAGTGTTGACTTCTATGTTCACTTTTATATTTAAACACGCTCTATCTCTTTATCCCATAAATATAGCACATCTTAACACTATATTTCTTTATATATATATATATACACACATATATATATATATATATATATATATATATAAAATGAAGGAACACGGGAAAGCTTTTGATCCACCCACTTCACCACATCAGTATTTCAATGACTAAACATCAGAATACTGATGGGTGGTAGGTATCTACTACCCGGATGGGGAAGTGGGTCTGGTTGAGAATTGTTCAGCACCCTACCTCATATAAATACATATAGCACGTGCAATTTATTCACATGCTTCGTTTTGGTGCAGCAACCGACAATGACAATTCCTAATAGATCTCACCCCCTGCCATAAATCTATTTTGTATTTCTGGTCAGACGAAAAAAAAAAATAAAATAAATGATGGCAATTTGGAAAACTTGATACTTGACATGCGACTTGTTTGATCCTATAATTTCCCCTGACATTAAATTGGCCACCTTGTATGTACCTTACCCCAACCGCACTCAGCCATTGCTTGAACTCTAGTGACGGACAAAATTCAGGTGGTGACGAATTTGTTGAGATGATAGCGGGAGATTTTTTAAGAAACAAAAAAATATATTCTTGAAATATACTGCCCACACTCCTGTATGTCACCAAATCTTGGGTAATTTACCGATGCCACCCGTGTCTCCTTGAATGCTGTCACCAGTGCTGCTTCCTCATCATTGTCAAAGTTACTATAGTTACTAAAGTCCACGAGAGTCTCTTCAGCATTGGTGCTTTTCTAAGCGTAGCTTAGATGTGATACGAGATTGAAAGTATGGGGTTCATAGCGAGGATCGAACTGACTATTTTAGTCGTAATTGATATAGCGACACAAACTTGCTAACCGGTACACTACGTCGAAGTTCTTAGCACCTTCCGTATTGAATCAATGTTTCAAAATGAACTACGCGCTGAAGAGATCATGTATTGTGGATGGTATATTATCGACTTCTGAACACTCAACTCTTCAGCGTACTGGCATTTAGCAAAGCGCAACAGAAGAATGCAACAAGAGATACTTTTATTAAGAGGAAACCTGTATCAACTGCTGCAAATGGGAAGCAGTCGATGTTAATGAGGATGCTTGGCGCCACAAGATGTTCCAGGAGACTGTTCTCATTGAATTCAACCGCAAACAAGAGCTGTGAAGAAGAGATAGCGCTGTAATCACCTGTCCTTCTCCTATATCTGCTACAGAAAAAAAAAACTCCCGTCTCGCGCGTATCTTACCAATCACGTTATATTAGATTTATCATCCATTAACACCCCCCCTCTCTCTCTCTCTCTATATATATATATATATATATATATATATAATTATTGGAATTGCGAACTGAACCCCGTGCCTCTTCCGGATGTCTCAGTTATCACGGTTTTAACTCTACCCTCCAAGTTTTTGTTCACCACTGCAAGAGCCAGGTATTGAATTAATAACTCTTTGGGTCAAGTCACTGGATCCAACCAACGCTTTTCATCCACTGGGCTATATATCCTTGAGAAGAAGGCCGGAGCGTACAACGGCCGAAACGTCATGAATATGACAATAAGGATAAGGACAACAGACCTAACAATGTAAATAATGTAAATAATTTTATCCCAAGAAATCACTAAGACGTAGGAGGTTGTTGAGAGTAAAAAGAACAGATTAACAATCTGATGTTTTTAAAATGACAGTATTATCTAGAAGGATTTTTTTATGAGTGCTGCGAGTTGTGTATAAGCGCTTCTTTATTAAAGCGATTAGTTGAACGACTGTTTAAAGAGCATATTGTGTGATCAATGTATTCGTTTGTGGTTTTATCTTTATTACAATGTTCGCAGCATTGCAATGGAAAATAGAAATTATACACTACATTGGTGATCTGAAGCTTTCATTTCAGAGGCGTGTTGTTATTGGTAATTATGAATCTGGTAGTTTTTCATTTTCTATAGTATATATTTAATAGTAAATTTTACGCTTATGTGTCGCATGATGAATTTTTGATTTTTTATGTATGTAGTTTGCAGTAAAAAAGCTGGGTTTTTTTTTGTGTGTGTTGTTGACATTTCATTTCTGTAGTGTAGTAATCCTCTTATTTTGTTATCCATAATGTAGCTGTGGAAATTGTTGTTATCTAAATGTTTGTTTAATATAATTAAGTTCACTGAAAAATATTTCCCGGAAAGTTTAGGTCATGTGTGCTAGATGAAGAATTTTTTTACTTTTTTTTTTTTTAATTTTTTATTGCTATCTTATATCGCTGTGGGCATACGCTTTGATAATTGAGAAGGCAGAATTTGTTGATAAAGTGGTTCATTTTTGCTATAGTAGTATTTTTGTCGTATTCAACGTAAACTTCGAGGAATGGGATTCTATTGTTATAATAAAGCTTATATTAGAATTTTCATATAGAATTTTGTTTCTGCTAATATGAAAATGTCAATGCACCTTTATGTAGATTTTTGGCTAAACACATTGTTTTCAACGTGTATAATGTAAGCTGGGGGAGGGTAGGACCTTAGGGATTGCCCATATTAACGCTGTTGTGAGCGGAGAGATTTTTATATACGTGTGCGCATGTATATTATTATGAGAGGTGATGTTAAGTGCACGACCAGACCCACTTTCCAAAATCTGACCAAAGATTTTATGCAAGATTTCTCTCTCTTTTTTTGATTATCTTTCTATGTATATTTTCAACGATATTTTAAGACTCAAATATTTTCCATGATCTATTAAGCAATGGAAATAATGGAGTTTACCCTGTTACACTGGCACTGGCCTGTAAAATATTGGCAGTCATTTGAATTCAGAATTTTGCTTCTAGAGTGTTTGCTCTACCAAGACTACAGTGAATTATCCATAGCTGGTGAGAAAAGAGGTACATTCATAACTTTCCAAAGCATATTAATGCGAATTGAACGCAACAGTCGTGGGTGTAATTTGAACCCGGGTCAGCCTTCCGTTTCCAATTTCCTTGCCTATAACCATTACACAACCCACCCACATACATATATATATATATATATATATATATATATATATATATATATATATATATATATATATATATATATATATATATATATATATATATATATATATATATATATAATACTAATAATCTTATAACTATAAGCAGCTATACTCGTCCGACAAAACCTTAGGTGTTTTAGCTTGTAAATGAACAAACCAATACCCAAGGGAAAAAAAGAAAGAACTAAGAACATGTACTTCCGGCGAAAATAATTGTCTAGAATCTAAGTTTAGAGTCCAAGGAAAAAAACCTCCGACACGAGTAAAGTAAAAATAACCAAGTAAAGTGCTCAATACGCTAAGTAGAGCAAACTGAGTAAACCTAAAGAGCCAGACAAACCTACCTAGGTTTCACCTATGCGGATCGTCAGGGTAAAATGGCACTGGTCTGTTGTCCTTATCCTTATTGTTTACCCTGACGATCTGCGTAGGTGGAACCTAGGTAGGTTTGTCTGGCTCTTTAGGTTTACTTATATATATATATATATATATATATATACACGCACACATTCATCGACAAAAACGTTAAATATATGACAAAAGAGATATATATATATATAACGGAATATATTTTTTATCTTTTTTATGTGTTATTCCTTCAAAAATTAGACAGTCATGTCTCTTCCCAACTTCCTATGCTTTAAAGCTCTAAGCAATGTATGTCCCCTTACTATGCCTGCAAGTCTTCTCTGTTCTGTCATCCGAATTTACGAATTTTCTTGGTTTCTGGTGAAAGTTTGTATATAGATTGTCCAATGTCTGAGTACTTTTGGCTTTTGTAACAAAAAAAATCTTTGAAAATCAAAGAATGTTTGTTTTTGTGCTATGTTAGTTTCATCGTTTTTCACTTATCACGTCTTCACGCGTGACTGTTCGCCGTATGTTCTTGTCGTTTTTTCTTTTTTAATTTATGAAATATATTGAATTTGTTCGTTCCTAAATTTGATAACATTTTATTGGTGTTGGGCATTATGTCTTTTATGCTTAATGTTTCTCATATTTGTAATTACAATTTACATTTTGGTGGGTACTGAAAAGTCGCGACCCGACCCACTTTCCGAAATTAGTATTCTTATGTTTCGTCATTAAAATACTTATTTAGGATGTGGGTCGGGTTGAGAACTTTCGTACCCAACCGTATATTTATGCAGCAAATAGTTTTCTACATGTGGTAATTTTTTCGGGCCTGTCAACTCCATCTTATCACACCGTGTCACAATTCTCTGGTCACCACATTCAACAATTTCAAGATGTCGAAAAACATTCCTTTAATGAATTCTACGAATCAAAAGATGCGATCATTTATTTATGTCTGAACACACTTAAAAGTGTGGTATAAACTCATAGAAAGCCAGGGAATATATTTTGGCAACTGGGCAATGACGCTCAGAATTAATAAACGTAAACAGAACTTTTGCATCAATCTTTATATATACACGGAAGTCTTGAAAAGTCTTCTGCCGACTCATTTCCCACAACCTGAACCAGCATCATAATTTATTTTTTGAAGGGCTTCCTGGTCTGGCTAAGAACTTTTCAGCATTTACTTGTGTTTATGCGCGCATATATATATATATATAATATATGTTTGAAACAACCAAGTAACTAGATCAGCGAAATATTATGCATGGAATTTTGTCAAACACCCCTTCACCGAGATTCATTAGCCCCAACCAGTCCAGGTTGGGCTCTTGCCAAAACTAAAATTACTATTGAAAGGGAGGAGACCGGATGGTGGGCGAGATTAAGGAGAGTACTACGAAGCATAAGACTGCACTCTTTTGAAAAGTGGAAGGGATGCTGTGATAAGAGGAATAATCTGCCATTATTCAAGGAAAATTTTTGTTGCTAATATTAAATGCATGGGCATGTTCTGGATAGACCTAATATACTTATATATTTTCTGTGTTTCTTGCTTTGCATATTTTAGAAATACTACAGGTGTGTAAACATAAAAATTATTGAATAAAAATCTTTTAAGGAGTTCCTTTAAAAGAAACAACGTTTAAAATCCTTGAATCTACGTTCGTAATTTTCATCAACGACCTTCCTGATGGCATCAGTTCTCAAGTCAGTATCTTTGCTGATGGCGCAACTATTTACTCTGGCCATAATGGTAAGTCTGATCAGTTCTATAATGTCATATTGGCAGCTGATCTAAAACATGACGTACATTCTGTTCTTAACTAGGGGCAAGGAATGGCTTATTAATTTTAATGCCTCCAAAATGAAACTGCTATCTGTCAATCATCTGGGAGGACCCTTTCTGTCTTCCAACAGTACGGCTGATGCTAACCTCCAGGAAAATGACTCATTACGCCTTGTCGGGCTAATGATTTCTGCTGACATAAAATGGAAAAATTATATTGAATCAATTGCTAGTTTTGCTGCTACGAAAGTTGGTTCGCTGTGTCTCTTCCGAGTCGATCTTACATATTTATAAGTTTACTATTCGTCCATGTTAAGAATATTGCTGCCACATATGGTCTGGTGCCTCTAATATATATTTAGAGAACTTTGATAAAATCCAAAGAATCTGCAATTTCTGTGGTCCTGACCTGGCATCTCGGCTTCAGTCACTTTCCCACCGCCGTAATACAGTTTCTCTGTGAATTTAAAAAAAATAAATACTTTCATGGTAATTGTTCTGATGAACTTTCCTATGGTACCTAGACTTTATGAATTTAAGCACGGTAATAGATTGGCGGCAATGTCTCATCATTTTACAATTGAAATGGCTGCTAGATGTAACCGTAAGTTCTATGCTAACAGTTTCTTCTCTCTCACGGTATTACATCCACGGCCTTATAGATTGGCGGCAAAGTCTCATCATTTTACAGTTAAAATGGCTGATACATGTAACCCTGTTTTATGCTAACAGTTTCTTTTCCCGCACTTGTGGAATTCTCTTCCGGTTTCTTGCTTTCTAGTCAAGTTTGATCTTCAAAAATTTTAATGCAATGTCAATCGTTACGTTCTGTCTTCTTAATTCTTATTCTTTTTCTGTTCTCGATCCTTAGTAATATTTTTTCTGTTCTTATATTCTTTCTTGCTCAGTAACCCGCTGCTTTTTAGTGGCTTTATTACTTTGCTTGTGGGGGGAATGATAAAATACATAAATATCTGATTATACTGCCATATCGTTAGATTTTACTATGCAAGCCAATGTGTTAACCAACTGATGTTGGTAAACTTTCAGGATATTTGATTGGAATGTCAGCTTATAATATCTATCTTTATTAAAAGCAGTGATAATAACTTTATCAGATTGTATTATGAAAACGCAGTCCAGCATACATATTTATAAATAATGATACAGGTCTCTGAAATATATTTGATTAAAACTATATTCTACACACATCGATAAAATTATTTTATTATTTTACATGTTAATATGGGTTTATGGACATTGTATAATGTTCATTAGTCTTTAATTCATTGATTGCTTACAGCAGTTTTTTTTTATTGCTTCCTACATATTTTCTTTGCTTGAATATTGTTATCTATTCTTATACTCTTCTCTTTTAAAGATGTTAAAAGCTAGAGACTATTGCCTTTATTTGACAACATTTTTAGCAAGGTGGACAGTAGTTAGGTTTGTAGAATATAAAGGTGCATTGTCCTGCTGAATATATCTTTACCTTAAAACATCGTAGTTGTGACCTCTACTTCTATTACTACTACTACTACTACTACTACTACTACTACTACTTATTAATAATAATTATAATAATAATAATCGTCAATAATTCTCTGCATTTTAATTGACATCAACTTTGAAGGAACCTATAATTTCACAGCCAACAATAATATCCTAAATAATTCTCCATCTCTTTCTGTTTTCTTGTAGGCAGTGTCGGTTGACTATTTTCTTGGAGGATTCCTGTTGAGGAATTAGTCGTAGATAACTAAAATTTAAAAATGTCCTCCTCGGTCTTCTTTTAATTAAACATAAATACGCATAGAATGTTGTGTATCACATGTCATGCCGCAAAAGTAGTGAAATTCGTCCTCAGTGAATATATCTGCAATTTTTGGCCTCAGGACAAAAATAGCTAAGATTAATCAATAACTTTTCTTTTTTTAATTTTTTGTTATATAATTTTCTCTGACATAATGCTCGTTAGCCACTCAAGGTAGAGTGTTAAAGTCGGAATTGTAATGATGAATGTGTTGTGTGAAACGACTGGAAGAGAAAGTAGTGTAACCCGGATATAAGAGAAACCCGGATATAACAGATATTTTATCTGGTCCCAAATTAGAGCCATACTTACCTAAACAAAATAGACCAAACCCGGATATAAGAGAAACCCGGATATAAGATACCTCTCCGGCCCCGACAACTCTCTTATATCCGGGTTACACTGTAGTAGGAAGCGAAGATTATGATGTTAAGGACGATAAGTAACGATTGGTCATTGTCTTAAAGAGGTTAAGACTGGTATTCTGGAAAACACTCAGATAGGAGTCTGTCCCACAAAGTAACAATTCTTGGGGAAAAGTGTCTTACGTTCGAACACGGGGGAAATGAGGGTGATTCAATTTTGTGGAACATCCTAACTGTAAAGATCCGAACTAATGGAACAAATAAATAAAACTCGTCTGAACAAATTGCGATGAATATAGCAATAGAATAGTGACGGGGTTACAACATTGCGTCAGTGGTGAAAGTGGTCGCAAAGTAAAAAGTATTTTTACCACAAAGACCGCGAAACTATTTTGAAATCTGTCAAGTTTGGAAAGTGAAGCATGAGCAGTTCCATTGTACCACTGCAAAAAATCACTTCGGAAATCAGTTTGCAAGTAGTGAATTTGATGTTCACTTCATCCCCTGCTGTACCTGTCCTTGTACCAGACTAAACTAAGCTTAGTAAATAACATATGCGTACGCGCGCGCGCACACATACACATTGGGATCACATGATTTAAAATGATGGAATTGGATCCCTTCTACCCACCCTTCTACCTCATCTGCTCTGTCAACCTTTCTCTAATATTGAGAAAGAGAAACTCGGCTTTTTGGGTGTTTGCAAAACCAGATCTTTGACATTGTAGCATTTTGCTGGTGGTAGTGATAGGGAGGAGCTTGTACTATTAGTGTTATTAAGATCTAATGGGGCACTTGTTTGGGAGGGTTCCACTGAAGGCGCGCATGAATAATGTCCCTTTATGAACTTAAGTCATTGGCACGCACACACACGTACCCCGACCCCTATGTAGTCGACGCTAACTGTCAGGAATCAGAGATTTGAGTGAATAAGTTGAAACTTACAATTTTGGGAGTTATAATTTGGTAATTTCTTCCCATCATTATTTTGCTTAACAGCATTAAACATGCTTTACAGTGCAAAACAATGGTAAAGATATGATTGGCTTATGTTCATTTCTGTAATATATTCTTACGTCGATTTCTGATCTTTTCCTTGCTAATTTTTCGTCTTGATTTCGGATGCATACTGTGTACCAAAATTTGATGAAACAAACATTGGGACAAAAAAAAAGGTTGAAAAGGCTGCTGCTTAAGGATCAATATTTTTAAATAATGCTTTCAAAATATTATTTTCAAGACAGAAAGTAACTCTAAGCACAACAGTTGTAGCAGAGTCAGCGACTACGTCAAGACAATCAGAACCGTTGGATACGTTTATCGAATTAAAATGTGGTTATTAAATGTGGTTCTCCTTTCTCCACTACCAAAACTTATCTCTTGCTCTCTTTATCTCTCTATTTCTCTCGCTATCTATCTATCTATCTATCTATCTATCTATCTATCTATCTATCTATCTATCTATCTATCTATCTATCTATCTCGCTCGCTCGCTCGCTATCTAAAAAGATTCTATAATAACATTCTATACTTGTTCCGAATTTAATAATGTTTATCGCTTCAGTCTAATATTAAGTACTTTAGTAGGAGAATTTGTTAAATTTAATATACGTTAAATTGTATAATTTTACGCATATTAATTTCTAGTGATTTTATATATATATATATATATATATATAAAGTAATAATACATTTAGAAAAAATACATTAAAAATTTACGTATTTTTCACACTAGCAGAACTTCTGACAAAAAGCGCTCAATAGATAACTAGAGCTATAATATTCAGTAAATCAATAAAAGTTCAAGTGACTTATCTGGTTAACCGACTCAGAGTTTCGTGTCGAAATGCTCATTAAGTCGAGATGTTCAATAAATGTATTGAACTTATTACCAAATCTCATATTTATACTCCTCGGAACGGACGCTTTTAACTTTTCTTGATTTATTGAAATATATATACAATACGAGTTAAAAAAAAATGGACGTACCCATAGAAAGTCGATTTTTGTATTTTTACCAAGACAAGTGAGTAATAAAATTCGTTAAGTACTGTGGTATCGATGCTGGTTCATGATTCCCTTGATTTTTATACAAATTACCAATATGATTTACCCTTTAATGATCAAAATTCCTAAGCGGTTTGTTCTGGTCAATTGTTATCTTGTATTAAATACGGCCCGGTGTAATACCAAACAATTGCCTTGGCACAACTTTTTTCCGGCAAGATCAAAATTTTCATTTCTTTTCAAATTCATAATACATTCTGAAAATTAATTACACACTCTACACTATTTACATCGTTTGGACTGTTGTCCTCATCTTTATTGAATATTCATGACATTTCGGCCGTTGTACGCTCTGTCCTTCAAGTTATATACGTTGGACTAAATAAAGGTTTAGGCTCTAAATTCCAACGTATATCACCTGAATAAGTCCGGCGCGTTGCAACGATCGAAACGTCGTGAATATGACAATAAAGATAAAGAAAACAGTCCGAACGATGTAAATAGTATAAATAGTTACAATATTCCAGCTCAGAAATATAGATAGAATTGCACAATTTTTGATCTCGAAATTTAAGAGCAACTTGTTTCAACAATAGTTTTAATTCCTGTTAGAATTTGAAATTCGTCTTATCGTAATTAAAAATATTTTCAAAAATGTATCAAAATCGTAACAACAATATTGTTTACAACAATAGTTTTTCTTTATTTTTATTATTGTTACTCTTTTTTTTATCGCAACACTCTGTGTTAAACGAAGCTAATTTTAGAAAATATGCTTCTTTCTAATTTAAGTACTAGTGCACGTCTTAACCCGTACTTCTTCAATTTGTAATCCTGTTTTGGCTAAGTTAAGTCAATTAAATATCTCTGAGCAGAAAGGTAGTGTCTGTTTCGCAGTACTATACGTATCTCTTGGATTCATAAAAACAAGATGAGAAAAAAAAACTTGATACTTTTTGTTCTGCTTTTGCGCTTCTCTGGTACCCGGCGTGTGTTTTAAGTCCTATAATATTTTCCCATGAATAGTTTATATCTCACTCATGACAGACGACAGAGCTAAGCTTTGTTTATAAATGAATTTGAGGCGTTGGC
>OZ010582.1:108942017-109059517 GCA_963932145.1 Acanthosepion lycidas | reverse complement strand
TATCAAAAATACTTTTACAAACGTTGGGGGCAGATTCCTCGTACCAAAACAAGGACAAAAGTCCATGTAAACATATGTCCGCAAATCCTTCGTTTTTGTGTTATTAAGTTTAAAGTTTACAGTAGCTTGTTTTAAAGCTACAATACAAAAATACTACTACAAACTTTGGGGGCGGATTCCTGACATCAAAACAAGGTAAAAAGTCCATATGAACATGTCCAAAAGGCCATCGTTGTACCACAACATAGCAACTCATAATAAATTTTCAAAATATCCTTTGTTTCTACACACGCATAACCTCGCCAGATCATTAATTTATGAACCATTTCAAACACTCCCATATGGATTTGAATTGTTTCGCAGGCTCCCATGACACGTTGATGAAGCGTTTTTGCATTATTAATGTCTGCTACATAAATCAATTTTTTTTAGGTTTACCCACAGATAGGAATTGAGGTTGGAGAAATGTGGAGGTCCTGAAACCGGTTCTTCCTACGTCTTGCATGGTAGATATTACTCAGTGCATCGCAAACAATGTGACTAAAATGTGCTGGAGCCCCATCATGCATAAACCACATGCGTCTACGTATTAGCAGGTGTACATCCTCTAGCAGGTCTGGAAGGGTGTTTGAAATAAAATCCCTATAGAAGGCTTCAGTAAGACGTGCTGGGGGAACATACGGACCTACCAGACAGTCACCTAGAATTCCAGTCCACACATTAATCGTAAACTGATGCTGGTGTTTAGCCTGTATTGTACCATGGGGTTTCCGATCCGGCCACAAATGTTGGTTGTGTTAATTTGTTATTCCATCTCTTCTAAATGTCGCCTCATCCGTAAACAAGACTGAAGAGACAAACATCGGTACAGTTATTTGTGCAATAAACCATCGGCAAAAGTTCTCCTTCCCTGAATATATAAATATGAAATGTTTAAGTATAGTGTAGTCTCCATGAAAGAAATGGCGAAAGACCCTGCACACTTTGCAAATGATACGGAAACAGGAGCTGCTCTTGAAGTACTCTGAAATGTATGACATGCTAGGGCCACTTGACGTTTGCTGATACCTGGATCATCCCCGGCAGCCTGTAGAGTGCGTTCTTCGTGGTCAGGCGTACGAGCGGATCTAGATCTTCGATTCATAGTTTGTGGTGCCACGGATCCTGTCTCATGTGACGATAAACAGCAGGAAAAGGTTGGATGACTCGGCTGCCTTCGGTTTGGAAACGCAGTCTGATACAGCTTTGTATCCATTACCATTCGCGTAGTCATATGTAAACATCATATCAGCCTGCTCACGAAATTAATTTCCTGCCATTGTTAAACGGAACCCTTCTCAGTTAACTAACTACTACACACGTTAAGACTTGGGGAAAAAATGTACACGAATCACAAATGTAACCTAGTCTAGATGTAAACACAACACCATCTACCGGAAACATTCTTTAAAGGTAATAAGTCGAAAACGAAGGATTTGTGGACATATATAGACTTTTGTCCTTGTTTTGGTGTGACGAACACGCCCCCAAAGTTTGTAAAAGCATTTTTGACGCGTACTATATATAAATATAAAAGTGAACATAGAAGTCAACTATGTTCACTTTTATATTTACACATGCTCTATCTCTGATATTGAGCACTTTATCCCATAAATATAGCACAACTTAAGACTATATTTCTTCATATATATATATATATATATATATATATATATATATATATATTCAGTGTATTTTGATAGCAAATGTCTTTTTGAATATACATTATTTTTTGAAAAATTAGATTTTTTTATCTCCCCTTTTTATTGATTCTTTTCTCGAAAGTCTTCACACACATCAGATACACTTCCAAAAGGGGTTTCATTGTAATCCAAAGTCAATGGCATTTGAAGGCACTGTGCACCCTCCAGGCAAGAGAATAGCAGAATTTCCAGATGATGCTACTGCTAGAGTTACTTTTCTTTGGAGTCTAAGTGCAGATAAAAAAAAAGGTTAGTTACAAAAGTTTTACCAGGACCTCCAGGTGTATCCAAGAAGAAAATCTCTAAATTATTGTTGCCGATGTCATCAAGGACCTTCTGATACACTTACTGTTGGTCTTGGTTCAACAGGGGCTCATTGTTTTGAATACATTGCCGCAGTTCTTCTATGCTGTATCCTGTTTCTCTCAAAATTGATTTGTCAAGTTTCTCTATTTGGATTTGGCAGACCAAAATTGCTGAGATCTCTTTGATCCAAGTTCATTACTTTGTCTTCAATTCCACAGAGAGCTAAATTTGCAATCTGAAGATTCAATTTTAATCTTGGATGAGCAAGTCTCATTTGAAGAAGATGAGATATTTAAACGTTCGAGAGTTGTATTCGTTCTAATTTCACATTTATTATAGATATTACGAGGGAGAATAAATAAAATAAGGAAAAAATATTAAAAGAGAGGGGAGAGGATGCAAATATGAAATTGAGAAGCTTATGACATAGCGGAAGAGAAAGAGGGTGTTTAGAATGTTGGTAAGGCTGGGAGATTCCCAGAAAGGGACTGAAGCGAAAGTGAAACTTTGCGAGTCCTTGAAATAGTAACTACTTACAAGGTCAAAACAATGGAGCACACAGCAAGGATCGAGGTCGCTAACAATGACTTATGCGGCTAGCTTATTAACCATCACAGAGCTTCAAGTAGAAGCTTAATCTGCCGCAAGCTATGTCCACTTGCAAATATTCAGATGAGCTCCATTTTTTTTTCAGTTCAGACTTTTGCAACTACGTGCTACTATGCTACTTTCACTTTCACTTCTTTCATGTTTCAGATGTAAGAAGAAAATTCCACTCTTGGGAACAGCCACTTTGTGACACAGACTCCCGTGTGGGTGCTTCCCTGTCTTGGTCTCTTCAAAAATGTCCATCGTTATCTTTCCTCCTTATACTCATAATCTACACTTTCTCTTTCATTCATATCACGCACACATCATACATCCTTCTTCGAACCTTATGAACCGGCGCTACAGAATCACTAACAAAGAAGTATACCAAATAACAGAAATTACATCACCTGAGGACTTTCAACAGCAACAACTAAACTGGCTATTACGTGTAACTCGAAAAGAAAATAATTATATAACCAAGAAGTTAACGTTCCACGTTACTTCACATAAACGATTAGGAAAGAAACTCCCATCCTTAATGAAAAGGGCGATAACAGCTACTGAATTTGAGAAACCTATTTCCCTGAAAAATGATTTTAAAAGATTTTATAAATTTCAATCGAGAGCAGTACTGGCTACTCGTTCAATTAATGCTGAATGTTTCCTTATAAAGGACACGATTAATATTATAATTGCCATTTAGGCTGTAACTACTACCTTGAATGGCTTTCGAAATTTTTATTAGGTGAAGTTTGGTAAAAAAGAAAGACCCCAAGAGTGTAGCACCCTGGGAATCAAACTCGCGTGAAATGATTTACGGGATTTTTTGTTTTACTAGCCACATCCGTACTAAAGACATACAAATAAATAACCTCTGTCTATATGTCTGGGGTGAGGTATTGCAACTATTTACAATGTGTGTTACCTGATGAAGGCCGGACCGTACAACGGCCGAAACATCGTGAATATGGCAATAAAGATGAGGAAAACAGTCCGAACAGTGTAAATAGTCTAAAAAGATAATATTTTAAGTAGAGTGTAGTCTGGCACTCGACGAATCGAGCTATTTCGGTTAGAAAGATATGACTGGCTATACGAACGGCGAAGAGGAGCTAATTAAGATCATCCTTTCCTTTGCTTTTTTTCAACCGGTTTATTCTGTATTTCAATATTGACAATTTGAAACTGTAGTTTAAAGGACGATATTTGAATTTGGATTCCATACGTTAGGGGCATGTATTTCATGGACAATGCGTTAATCAATTTGACTACCTAGTCTTTTATAATAAAGCAGGATTCTTCTTACTGTTGTCTTGTCTTGTACAGATTTAGAATACATCAACTGCATCTCATACAGAGGAGTAACCCCCCCCCCCTTTCAAAAATGGACTCCTTCCGAGTAAATGCTTGTAGATTCAAGCATAAATCCGACTAATGCTTACCTATAGACTTGGGTATTAGAAATAAGTAATGATTGATATGTATAGTGTGAAACTCTTGTTCTTCTTTTGCAATTCTCAAATGAAGTAATTTTATTGACACCAATTTCATTAGTGTTTGACTAGGCTTGTCACATGGCAATAGCCTAGTGGAGTAAAGTGTTGGTTCGTGAATTTGGTGACATAATAATTATGAGTTCAAACCCTAGGTCGGGTAGTGTGTACTTGGACTTAGTGGAAACGGCCGAGCAATAACTGAGCAGTACTCAAAATAAGAACTAAACGAGATATCGCAAGATAGAATGAGAACAGTCTATACTAGAAGATTAAATACTGAATTCAGTTCATAATTCCTTGTAGTTTACTCACATCTATATCCACCTGAAGAATGCCGGAGGGCACAACGGCTGAAACGTTGTGATAACAACAACAAAGATGAGGACAATAATCCAAATATAAATAGTGTAAATAATGATAACTCCTTATCGCAAAAGTTCAGACAGAAACTGTTCTCTATCAATAGTCTGATAAAACCATTTCTGCCTTCAATCAGTATGGCTGATACTAAGTTCCAGGAGAATGACTCATTGCCTTCTTGAAGTGAAAAGATTATAGTGAATCAATTGCTTGGTCTGCAACTAGGAAAGTTGATTCACTTTGTCATGCTAGAAAAATTCGAGCGAGAAAATTTATCTTGCATATTTATAAATCTACCATTCTTCCATGCTTTGAATATTGCTGCCACATATGGTCTGGTGCTCCTGCTATTTATTTAGAGATCCTTGATGAAATATAAAGAAGAATCTGCAATATAATTGGAATTGACCTGGTATCTCGGCTTAAGTCACTTTCCCACCAGCATAATGTAGATTCCCTCTGCCATTTCTATAAATACTATAATGGTAATTGTTCTGATGAACTTTTCTCTATAGGTCCCTAGAATTTATGTATCTAAACTCAATATTCGGTTGGCAGTAATGCTGCTTTCCAGTTAGTTTTGTTCCTGAAAAATTTAAATGCAATGTCAATCGTTATCTTCTGTCTTAATTTCTGTTCTTTTATTGTTCTTGTTCCTTAATGTTTTTCCTTTCTTTATATTTTTTCCTACTCTTGTGTCTTAGTGGCTTTATTGTCTTTCTTGAGGTGAAATGATTAAAATTATTTATCATTAATAATAATATCTTGACTTTTATTAATATTAGATGAAGGATTGTCAACTATTATTAATGTTTTCACTACTTTTCTTGGTGTCTTAATTTTAGTTGATTTTCATCGCAAATACTGTGTCAGTTTTCAGTCCTAGTAAAATAAATTAAAAAATAGGTTTATCAAATAAAAAAGTAGAGATACTAATAATAGTAGTACACTATTAAAAAACACTACCGACGAATGATTGGGGTGGAAATGAAGGGTAAGTTTAAATGCTTAGACTTCATCTTCTGTCAGCAGTCGGGTTCTCGGAATTGAAATGGTAGATGAGCAGTTGCACAAAAACAGGATTTCTGAAGCAAAGTGAATACGCGTTCGACTCTCGATGAGAGCTTATTTCTTTATTTCTGATCTACGCTGTTTACTGATGGCTGTAGACTGACGTTGCTATGAAAAGCAACTGATGAATGAAATACTCGTAACTGAAATATATAATGTTTGACAAGGTTCGATCTAATGAAAAATAAATTATGATAATATTGATGAAATAAGGAACAATTTTAGCGAGTGAAAAATCCAGATAGGAAATGTTGGGTGTATGTTGAATTTTTGTATCTACAGAAATTGGATATATTATTATTATGATGATGATGATGAAGAAGAATTTAACATATTTTTAAGTCAGCCGAATTTCTGCTGAAAAGTGCTCAATAGATTACTAGTATTATATTTAATAAATGAAAGTTCAATGGGTTTATCTTCTTAACCAACTCCGTTGAAATTCTTCTGATTTATTATAGTGACTTTCCAAGCGTAGCTTAGACGTGGCACAAGGCCGAAAGTATGGGGCACCCAGTGAGAATCGAACTCGCTACTCAGTTGTAATTGTTCTAGCGAGACAAGCCTGCTAACCATTACACCGCCTCGAGGTGCCCAACACTGGTTTATTATATAACGACATGCTAGACCATATCAAACGTAGAGCTTTGGAATGAATACGAGAATGCAGACAAAGGAATTCTAACTACCACACAGACACGACATTAATTCTTTTAATCTTAAAGTCGAAAATCGAAAATACGTGAACAAAATTAACAAAATATGAACTTCGGATAATTTATTCACAACTTCGAGCATAATACTCAACACATTATCCGGAAATTGGAAAAATATAATAAAAAACTAAACAGATAGACCATGTCAGTTCTTTTTAATCAGACTTGCTTGGATGAATACTTGCTGCCTAAATATACCTTATATATATATATATAGTAATCCGTTGGTATAATCCAAGCGAGTCCTATTAACACAATATAGAATTTGAAATATTATATGTTAAAACTGACTCACAAAGAGCGCTCAATGTTTATTTTCATTAAAAAGAGCAACATTTTTTGTACAATTGGAATTAAGATATCTTTAGTTAATGATCATTTTCACCTGTGAAATTTAAATTTAAAGTTCGCAGGATTTTCAAACTGTTTATGGTGTCAGTTTGTAGAAGACTGGTTAATTGGGGAAGGAAGGATTATATATATATATATATATATATATATATATATATATATATATATATATATATGGTAATATTATCAACCCTTTCCTTATATGAAAACACTCAGCACTCATTGACCTAGCAGCAGCTGCCGGTTGACATTATAAAACGATTTTTCAGAGAAATAGTTTTCTCGAGTTCAGTATCTGTTATATCTCTTTCCAGTTGTGATGAGGATTTCCTTCCTAACCTTTTATTTGAAGAGATGTGGAATGTCAACATATCTATTAGGTCATTATTTTCTCTTCGCGTTATATGTGCTATCCATTTTAGCTGATGCTGTTCTCTGATGGGGTTTCTGTTATCTGGTACATTTCTTTGTAATTCTATAACGCCAGTCCACAAGGTTCGAAGCAGGATATTCTTCGCCAACATCCACAGGCTTCATTCGCTCAGACATTTTTTTAACCACATCTTAGAAAGTGGTTGTGTACAACTGAAGATTTAGATATTTCTGAACGGGTTTGGCGTCATGCATGACTTCCATATGAAAGTCTTGATTTGATGAGGTTAAGAACATGACTCGAGTTTTCAGGTTAATGTTTTGGCAATTTACGCTGTTGGGCGAAACTACCCTTAGTGCAGACTATTTTGTTTTCAATTTCTTTATCACTTACATCATCAACCGAGCCCACAAGATAGAGATGGGTGAGTTGCTAATTTTTGTCTAGTTAGAATTCTACAAAATAATATGCTGCCACCATTCTATTGAAGTTTTTAAATGTGTAATTGTTTTTATTTATAGCATGTTGACAAAGCAGAAGATCATTTTTTTTTAATATTTACTTAATGTTACTTTTAATTTAATATTCAGGATATTTTTTTAATTTCAATTCAATTGCAAAACTTCTTTTTGGGAAGGTACGAAATAACTAAAAAAATCTTTCTATATTTATTGTAATGAATTGAGAAACTTATGAAATATTTCTCTTGTAAAATTTTAATTAAAAATTCTTTTACTTTGCTATTATTTATCTAACATTAGTTACAAATAAAAGAAAATACTCAAGGGGTTATCTTTATTTTTTATTTTTTAATCGGTAAGTTGAGGCATTTTTTGTTTTAAATTCTACGACCGTTATATTAACATGATTAATCGCAAATAAAGAAGAAAACCTCTAAATTAAAAAGCAGTGATAAGATAAACTACGTAATCTAAGGAGAAAGCTTCAACTAAAAGTTCGGGCTTCTTCTGTGTATAAACAAATAATGTCTTGGGAAAGTTGGTTGAGTAAAGCATATGAAGAAATGGTAGCTAAAGGACTACATTTGAAATGCTGATGATAGACAAATTATTAACAAGTCATTCATGTCAAGCATGGAATGTGCGTTTAAATATCGTCAAAGACTACTTTTTTTTTTTTTTTTTTTATTTTTTATTAATCTGCAATCCATACTGTTTGTCAGTCGTAGGATGTTAAAAAGTAGTCGAGAATTGTTACATAAAGCAACATGATGGAAAATAAACTAATCAAAATTAATAATCATGAAAACGCTTCATTTAAGAAATTCAGACAACTTAAGGTTATTACTCAAGTGATTTATTTTGTCTTCATTTTACAACCGCTCGTATATAAAGTTCACAGCCACTGTGACATCTTGCCACTGTGACATCTTGCCACTGTTTTTTTTTTTTTTTTATGATCTTAAAACGCGTCATTCACGTTCATTCGCATTGTCTCTGTACCTGTATCCTCACGAAGTTATTCGAAATGGCATGCAACGAAATTTTATCGTTATTTCTTGACATTACTTATCTTCCTTTCGGTGGCTTGTTAAAAATTCTTTTTCTTTTTGCATAAAATGGAAAGCCGCGTCAAGAGCCACCATTTGTATGCGCCAATATAATACGTCATATGATTTATTTGGGTTGGCTAAAAAAGTTCGCTCGATTGTGCAAATACTTTAAAACTCTGTATTATATAGCATTTATCATTTGTCTGTTATAGAAAACGTGGCAACATACAAGTGAAATTCTTCTTTGGGCTAAATATATAAAATCCATTTAAAATTGATTTTATGACAACAACTTCGAGAATGCGATGCCTAGCACGCATATTGTTTACGAGCATTTGCAGTATACGAGCGAAAATATAATCTTATAGTAGTCTGCGTTCACTCATAAATATATGAATAGCACGTTGATAACATAAGTGGCAAGTTAATCCATGTGATAGGGTAATAGTTGTATGTTCAGCATACGGATGTGATGTTTGAGCATTATTGGAAACACATCCCTCCAAAAGTTAAGAAAATTCGAAGATAATATTAGTATTGTTTAACTGGGGGATTTTTAAAGCAAACATTATCAATGTTTAAAGTATTCTAAATGAAAATAACGAATAATGTCCACAGTTTACCTTTTGAGATCGGTAATAACCAGATATATAACTTAATGACAAAAGTTAAGGCAATATTCAGAATTTTTGGATGTAGATATGCCTTCCCTTGTATTTAAACAAGATACATTAAAAAGAAATTATTGTCTATTGTCTGAGGTTTCAATCAGACTTATATTAACTTACAAATGTAAGATAATTACACAAACACGTACATCTATGTGGGTGTGTGAATATAATTCTACACTCACCCTCAAACGCATATATATATATATATATATATAATATATATATATATATATATATATATCTCAGAAGTACATGAGAGCAAACTTATGTGATTGCACTTATTGCCCAGGGTTTTTGTAGCTGCAGGAATTATCTACCCGACCCCCACTAATCATAATTTTCTCTGTTGAGGCGGTTGGAATGAAAAATGCACTTATTACCCGAATCTAGATTTCTACGAATGATATTCTTTACGTGTGTTCTTAACAAGATAGGGGTCATCACACAGGCTCTTGTCTATCGCAACTTGATTCCATTTTCTTATGCAAGAAAGTTCTTTGGCATATATTGAAATATCACACATATAATAGCCCTCTTCTATCTACAATGTATGCATTAATTTCTGACTGCCGATATTCAACAGATTCCTGTAGTAAAACAATTTACGAATATTATTAATTTTGATAAATCTCTTCATCAATTAGTAATTTTTATGGATTTTGTTTTTTATTGAATCCGTTACAAATTAACCATTTTTCTTTTTACTGTATTCATTATAGTCAAGCATAATCAAAAATCTGGAGTTAAACTTTATATATTTCAAATACCTTAGTATGTGGATCAGTTACAACCAATTTAATGGGACTGAGACGTTCCGGCGTAGGTCATTTGGGATCGCTGATTCGGCATGGCCTATTTGACATAGGGATTTTTCGGTAGAGGGACGATTAGGCGTCAGATTACTACTTCGTCGTTATAGTCTCTCTCTCTCTCTCTCTCTCTCGTTTAGTAGCCAAATTAGTACTTCGTCTAATTTAAGAAAAAGAGTAGATGGAAGTATTTTTATATTTCCTTCAGTCCAGCTTAATATTTTTCAGTCGTCAAAACCCTTCTATTCCAAATAGAAGCAAATATTTCATCAAAACGTAGAAGAAACAAAGTTACACACGATGGTTACCTTTTTAGTATTGACACAACGAGCAAGGGGAATCCTGAATTAAAGTTTTGGCGATGTGAACAAAAAGATGGATGTAAAGTTTGATTTCTAAGATTTTTTTTTTTTTTTTTTTTGGGAATACAATATTTTTAATTTAAGTTTTTAATTTCCATTATTCCATTATTCCAATTGGATCCTTAATTCCCTAAATGAATAAAAATTCATATTGAAAGTTGGGTGGTTTTTTTTTGGGGGGGGGGCTCCAGTCAAAGACAGTGACGTCGAAACAGTCTGACGCCTAAACGACTGTGCCAATTAGTCCAATTATTTTTCTGACGCCGAATCGGCCACGCTGAAACGTACCAAAGCCCAATTTAGTATATGAGATAAGGAAAATGAACATAGAATAGGCTGCGCTAAAAGTAGTTGTGTCCAATAGAGTAAATTTTTCTGAGACAAACTCATTAACCTGAGAGCTCTAGTTATATTCTGAAATGAACTTGTCATATCCGGAATCATAGACATGGTGTCAAACGCGTGTCTAAACTATAATCTATAAAAAACCGTTTCCTCAAATTACTCATTAAAAATGGATTCAACCGAACTTTGTGGGTCTTGAAATTGATTGTCTTTCATCGGATCTCGTAGAATGGTGCTGCAGAATCATAAAACCTTACCAAATAACAGAAAACATATCACTTGAAAACCTCCAATAGCGGCAACAACGAAAATGAATAGCACATGTAACTCGAAGAGAAAATGACAAAATCAAGATACTGACTATCTACATGACTTAAAAAGGATAGAAAGGAAACTCCATAAGTACTAGACTGAGTGATAATGTTTAGTAGACTTGATAAAGCTGTTTTCCTGTAAAAGTATTTTAATAGAAAGATTTAATAAATTTTATCGCACAGTAATGCTTACTGTCCAGTCAATGAATGACGGATCTGATCATTACCATTATTGAACTATTAAACTAAACTGGAAGAACAAAAATTTAATTTCGTTTTTCTTTTAATAATAACTGAACACTGAAACTATTCGACTAAAAATCCCATTATCTATCCTTCAAAAATGAATTAGTATTTCATGGTAATAAATCTGGGATTAAAAGATTATTAAGATTATGCCCACTAATAAGTCTTGGTAGTTTTTCTAATTCTCTAAAAATCATGTTGTACAGGCTTAGTAAATCAAGTGAGAAAACACATCCTTGCCACAGTCTTTCTTTCTATTTTGGTGTACACAATTCCTTCTCCATTTGTAAGTCGTTTGTTTTTAATACAAGCTACGAAATATTTGTAAGAAAATAAAAGGAAAAAAATGACGATTAATTGTAAAAAGGCAGGATGAATAGACGTTAGCAAAAGGGACAACTCAATATATGTATTACATACCAGGGACTTCAAAATTAACGAAATGCGTAATCTGAGCAACGTAATAACAGACGATAAAAAGTATGACGCATAAATTCAAAGACGTATAAGAAAGGTGTTTTTAAAAAAACAGGTAGAAAATATTATTAAAAACAAAGATATTTAATGTCTACCTTCTTATATGACAAGGAATGCCAGAGAGTTTCTACACTGACGAAGAAAAGACTTACGACAGCCAGTTGACGGTTTTGAAGGGATAGCTATGTGGTTCTGTTGAATATTGAGAATACCTTGTAAAGAGAATGTGACGAATGAGAAAGTTTTCAAGAGAAAAGAAACTGCAAAAAATGTTAACAAAACAACAAAATTTGGGGACATATAACCAGGAAAGAAGGCTTAGAGAGTTTAATGGTCACAGAATACGTCGAAGGCAAGAGAAGTAAAGGAAATCAACGAATATCCTACTTGGCAACTTCGTGCAAATGAGCGGAGGCACATGTTCTACGAAGAAAAGGAAGGATAATAAAATAAAGTATTGCTGAGAACAACAAAATAAGCTGTAATGAGACATGACCGCCCACACCCAGAAGGGCCAAGACATAGAGAGTGATTAAGTTTAAGTTAAGAGTGATTAAGTTGATATTTCAAGGTTTCCATCATGTCCTTCGATAATAACTGTGATAATCGATGAGTTTTGCTTCAACCTACTAAAGATAATATTTCTGTGATAAGTTTGCTATCATAAGTACTCACATCCTTCATGAATAATGATTTACCATTGCGCCATCAAAGACTGGTTTGAAAACCGACCTCCAATAGCAAATGTTTTGTTCCAGTGCGTAACGGTTGGCCAATGTTCCTACTTTCGGGTCTTGAATAAAATTGCTGTTGAAAATGGCGCGAACTCAAAATTTTTCAAAATCTAATAAACAGGGTTTTAGAAAATCTAAGGAGTGAGCAGGATTACTCTAGAATTTGTTTTCTTTAAATGAAGGAATGGTATTTAAACATATAGCAAATTCTTTAATGAAAGTTCAAAACAAATTTCTTCTATTTACACTATTCACATTGTTCGGACTGTTATCCTCATCTTTACTGCTACATTTACGACGTTTCGCCTCCTTCATATGCTATTTCACTGGGCCATGTGTTCCTAAAGTCACATAACCCAGAGGATAAAAGCATTAGATGATTGATCTAAAAAGTGAATTGACACATTGAGTTATGACTTCAATTCCTGGCCTCAGCGGAGAGAACAAACACTTGGAGAGTTATCATGACTGAAAGAGATATCTAAAGACATGATCCGTGGAATGAGAACAATCTACCATCGTGGACTAAATATAGAATTCGGATCGAAATTTACATTATTCGGACTGTTATCCTCATCTTTACTGTCACATTTACAACGTTTCGGCCTTTGCACGCTCCGGCCATCTTCGGCTGATATTGCACTGGGCCATGTGTCCCCAAGGACACAGCCTGGTGGATAAAAGAGTTGGTTGATTGATCCAAAAAGTGACTTAGCGCAAAGAGATACGAGTTAACTCTCCAAGTTTTTGTTCGGAGATGTATCAAGGCGAAATTGAAATAATCCAAAGGTGAATGAATTATAATTTGAATGAAATTTTAGAATCTCTGTCAAACTAGTTTTGCAATTCTAAATGATCATTTTCGTAAAATTAAAAATTCTTTTACATTTCCACGAAAATAGTTAAGTGGGGCTTGAAATAAAAGCGGGTGGTGGATTTTTTTAAAAAATTAATTAGTGGGGTAGGGGGTACGATTTTCATATACCCGTGGGTATGACCTACTGCTGTTACGTTTTACACACAGAAAAGCCTAACACCTGTTTAGTCAGTTAAGTGCCAGAAATGATACCACTTGGGCGATCATGTCTTTTGATTCATGATTGACTAGGCAGAAGATTTTTCCGCAGTGGCCTGTCGTTTCTTTCTGTGATTTCTAGTTACCAATTAAGGCTACAGGACCCAGTCTGTTCGGTTATTCAACCAATAGCTGGTGGGTGAGCATGGATGGATTCATACTTTCCCTCAGTAGTATTTGAGTGTAAGGGAATGAAACGCAACACTCGTGATCTAGCATAAAAAAAACAGGAATGAATAATTAAATAATAATGAGCAAATCTCGCCGGGAGTCTGCCTTAAAAATCAGCATTCAAAATCTTTTTTTCTAACTAGGCTCGAACTCTGATTATTAATGGCATATCATGTAACTATCTCAGTATGAAGACATCATATGTTTCTCTCTTGAAAATCAGTGTTTGAAATCTTGCTTTATTTTATTTTATTTTTTATCTAGGCTTGTACACCGAATTTTTCAATTGCATATCTTTTGAGGACATAGGTGATCATGGCTCTCTATAGATTCTTTTTCTTTATTATCCGTGAATTGTCACGACTTTCTTGGAAAGTTGTGACAATTTCTTTTTCGACTGTTTGGAATTTAGTGTTTTCTTCTCTTAAAATGGTCACCACCCAATGCTAGCGAACCCAGTCTACCCTGCTATTTAATAGCTGAGAGAAGAAGACATGGATTGTTTGGAAACACACAATTATTTCAGACACTATGGCACCATTTAGACCTTATCGATGTCCATACAAAGTTCAGTATTGTCTAGCACACGTCCAAATGAGAAGAAATGAGGTTTGGAAGATTGTGTTTCACCAATCTTCCAAGTAGGGGGAGTTTGTCTATCGAGAGTATTCAAAATGTTAAATTTTATATAGGTTCTAATAGGAAACAGGCATGTGGTGAGAGCTCCATTTTTCTCAGGGACAAGAAGTAGAAATATGTTGTCTTCCTCTTGGGGTGGGGGGTTATAACAATGCATAAAACCAGTCAATAGGTTAACTGTCAGAGGTCAATTACGAAAACTGACTTAAAACGCCATCTTTACACTATGCAACTTAGACAATTTAAAAAAATTATGAGTTGATTTATAGCTTTAACTGAAGTCTTAACATTGTTTTCACACGAAAAGTATCACTGCGTATAAATTCATTGTTGGCGCCCGCAGATGAAAATGTATCAGAAAATGCCAAGCACGAGATAACTCGTCGTCGGCGTCATAATAAAAAATTGCTAACCACATAACTCGTGTTTGGCAGTCAATGTGTTAATTGTTTTGTTGGATCTCCATAACTCTGGCTGATCAAAAAGTGACAGAGTACCAGACATGAAGAGTGGCGGTTTGGGACGCAAGATAGAAAGATGTCCCAAATACTTATAGGACAGTAAAGGGAATTTTCTATCTTTTCTCGAGTGTTGTTACACTTATTTTTTTGTGTATAAATGGATATAAACCCGTAGCAGTAGAATTCTATGTGGCAACCATTAGTCTTTGCTTCTCAGTCAGTTATGCGCCATGCGTGATACACGCTTAGGCGATCATGTATCTTTCAATACATGACTGACGAGGCAGATTTTTCCCACTGCGATAGACTACGATAGACCAGTTGCCATTCAAGGCTATTTACTCTTAGCTGGAGGGAGAAGAAGATTCATATTCGAAATACTTGTTTTTTACATAGGTTTGAACACAGATCGCTCAGGGAGAAACACACAACTGTCTCTGCCACCAAACAGGCTCCATGTTAATTTTGAAAATCAGCATTCGAAATCGTGGCATTTGCCTGGATTCAAACACCGACTGTTAATGGGAAACAGATAATTATCTCATTCACTGATACCGCTTTACAAGTGTCTGCCTTGAAAAATCATCATTCGAAATAATGGATTTTACCTGGGCTCGAATACCGACCTCTACTGTAAAAGACGCAGCTAGAATATCCGTTAAGAATTCCGTAGATAGGCTTGTCTTGAAAATCAGCATTTTAAACATTATCTTTGACCTGAACTGGAACACTGTTCAATAAGAAACAGGTAAGTATCTTAGCCAACAACTAGAAGCCATATACGATGTTTTACAGTCCTTCTGGAACTCGACAAAACAAAGCGTTATCCAACAATTCTTGGGTCCGTAAACTTCGAGTGAAAGTCTTTGAATGCAAACGGGGAAAATGTCCGAACCAATTATTATACTTATTGTCTTGGAGATGACTTCTGGAGACGAGAAAAATGGATCATTGCTGCCATATCTGGGCTGGAACTGCCCAGTCCTCACTTATCTGTTTTAAGTTTAAAAAAGAAAACGTATACGCGGCCTTGTGGATAATGATTTATATAAACCTTACATCTCCTTTCCCACAGACGAAATGTTGCAAGCCTCTCGCTACTCTATCGCTATGTATATAACAAGCATCTCTGATGAGCTACATTGCTTGGTTCCACCAACCCTGACCTTTGCAGCTGGGATCGGCCATGTGACGTACATGAGGATGAAATCTATTAATTCCCTTCGTATTCCATTTGTAAGACGTAATTTCCAATTGAACAGCTTCTTATTTGTGGAACAGACTCCAGGCAGAGTGTTTTCCTGATCACTACAATCTTGATCTCTTCATTACTAGGGTTAACTGTTATCTTTCCTACATAATCTCAGGAACTGATCTTGTCTTTTTTTTTTTACGCTCATACAACACCACAGAGTATTGAGTGAATATTAGTTTATAAAAAGGTTATACACACGATCTCCCAGGTTTAAAAGAAGAACATGACGTAATAAATATCTTTTCCCTTGCTATCATCTCTATTGACTCGTGGCTTACAGCCATAATACATTGAAACACCGGTTATCGTACGATCACCGAAGTTAAACACCGTAGAGCCTGGTCAGTACCTAAATGGGTGACCGCTTGGGAATACGAGGTGCTGTAAGCTTAGATGTACAGGGGGTGTAATGAATAGCGGCTCGGAATTGGAAGTCGGAGAGAGCCATGTTCCAATTTCAGTCGGGTTCGTTATATTCACTTACGCGCAAATATCATTCATGAAAGATATGAATCTATCTCTTCTCCCCTCCCCCCACCAGCTATAGGTTAATTAGTAGGACTTGTATCAGTAAATTATTATCTCAAAAAAATTATTACAACCTAAAAATATTTTCTGGCTTTAAATAACCTCCAAAAGTTTGACAAGCCGTAAAAAAAAAACAATCAATATTTATTCGTTTAGCATTTCAGTTAGCCTACGTTCGCTCTCTTACAGTGGAATCGGTTTCTTTATCTAAAAGAGTATCAGAGAAATGGCAAAAAAATATTGCTCCTCCTAATCTTAAGTTGTTTTTTAAGCAGTGAAGTTGGAGGGGAAATGATCCAACCCCCTAGGTAGGGTAACTGGTGAATACAACTTTAAAAAGTGGCTGATGAAGAAACCGCAGCTCCTGGAGGTTCTCTGTGAGTTGGGTGGGTGATGGAGAGAGGGAAAGAAAGTCGCCCACCCATACACTTTGCATTGATATGTGACCAGAAAGTCAGTGTATGGAATTTTGCTTAAAGAATTCTCGCTTATAGAACTAAGCCAAGTATTAGAAGAACGATCAAAAAATAATTCTTCTTGATGCCTGTTTTTTGGTGAGCAGTGATAAATACAAGAGAAAAACAAAATGCTGATGTAAGATGTTTAACTTTTGTGGACAAATATCGGTAATTATTATATATTGGTTAAAGTTTGGAAATTGGTGCGTATATCTGGATAAAAGAAAGAACTGGGAAAACTTAATTCCTATATGTTCAACTCACTTTTTATTTTTATTTCAATTTGCTTTTTTTTTTTTAAATATTGTTATTTTTTATTTTCTTTAATTTACTTATTTTTATTATATTTTATTTTAATGTGGAAAAAATGCAAAATATATTAAAAGACAAAACAAAATAAAATAAATTTAAAAAAAGGATGCATTTATAATACAACATAAAAGTGTCTCGCTACCCAGCAAGAGTTGGCGAGTAAATTCTAGCAGACGATAACTATTGTGATGCGAGTTCTACCTTCGCTGTGTGCTTCAAAATTATGGCCTTGTACCAAACGAGGCTGAGTTTAATAAAATATTTTATATTTTCTTTTTAAGACCGAATTTTGGGGAACATATTTAAGTGAGCTTTACGAAGAGAAAGGAGAAAAACTGGGTGGTGTATGGGTGGAGAGGGAAAAGTGGATGGGATAGGATGGGAATTTAACCGAATGGGGCAGAGAAGGAAAACTGAATGGGTGTGAAGGGGAACTGAATAGTATGGGAGGGAAAACTGAATAGGGTGAGGAGATGACAAAAGAAAGAATTGAGTTGCTGAATAAGAAAACAGTCAGGACATTAACCACAAAGGACCGCTACAAATAACTTATCTGAAAGCAACATTATGTAGGTTTCTCAGTCAGAAAGTGTAACTGATTCCAGCTCAAAAAGGGTCCCGAGATCGAGCAGATATTACAGTATGATCCTAGGGAAAACTGTCTTAAAAAAAAAAAAAAAAAAAAAAAACTAATGCAAGATATTCTGAAAACTTTAAGGTCTAAATCGACTATCCAAGCAAGAAAAACATCTAAGATGAACTTGGCTTTACCAGCAGATAACAAGCTGAAAAGAAATTTCTAGAACAAGGAACATTAAGGCCGTGCCCGTAATAACTGGAGCATTTGAATCTGTGACCAAAATACTACAAGCGAGCGTTGGAGAATTAGTGAAGAGAGGAGAATCTGAAATTCCATATATGCTAATAAAGATAATGAGAAAAGTCTGTGAAGTCTTGTTGCCACTTGTTCTCCAGTGAAAGCCACCAAATTATGACTAGTGTGACAACTGAAATGGTACAAAATAAAAATCACTACAAAAATCAAGCAAGAATACTTAGAAAGGTGCTGAAATAGCGACATTTCTGGTACTTAATCCCCCCCCCACTGAAAGCTATCCGATAAAATTGGTGTGAAAACGTAATACAAATCAACACCAATAAAATTTTTAATTATTTTGTGAAAGAAAAACCTATTCGAAAATAAATGTTTAAATATGTTCAGAACTAAAAAGATCCCATAATGTCCTCCAAGAAACCCCAAAAGTTTCGTATTAAACATCCTTTTTTTTTTTTTTTTTTTTTTTTTTTTTTATAAAAAGGAAGAATTATGTAGATTAATTGCGTCGCGGTGTTTCCAGCGAACCAAGTGTTTATAAGTGTGGGCGTTTTTAATAAACTTGTCGCCCTGTGTCGGCAACAAGATTGAAGAGGGTGTGAGTTTGTGAATTTTATCGTTACTAGAATTTTTTTTCTAACACGCATTAATATTTAGTATTGTTGAAGTTATTGTTAACATTTTTGTCGAGATTTACAAACTCTACATTTCGTTCAGTTTCACTAACCAATCAATGAAATTTGAATAAGCTGATTTGTTTGGAAAATACTTTGACAAAAACCCTACCTCCTGGTTTAATAATTTCTTTAATTTACTTTAATTTTGTAGAACTTCATGGTAAACAATACAATACGCACCCTAGTAAAACCAAATGTACTTTTTACCACCTTACATGTTTACACTTCTCCCCAAAATTTGGTTTCGATCGGTCCATGTATGGCTATAGAAGCTGTGACGAACGGACGGATTAACGGAATCACAGAATTTAATATGTAGATTTTTAATTTGCATATGATAAGCAAAAGTCTTATGATCTGACCTTTTTTTTCTCACATGTAAAAATGCTTTAAAAAGTTCAGTGACATGTAAGATCAGCTTTCCTTTATGTGAGTCTTGTTGACAAATTGTGCAATAAAAACACTGTTCTTTTTTGACATTGAATTTAATTTAATTCTGTTTATTATCGCCTTCATTGTCTACTTCTGTATGATTACATAGTACGCGCGCACAAACACAGATGTTGCAAATTTCTAAACGAGGCCTATGCTTTAAGCTTCGTAGTGGATAGTTTCGTGCTAAAGATATTGTGAACAGAGTTCGGGTTATCGATCTCCCTCCATTTTGTTGCGAATGTAAAGATTGTGTAGCGGGTATTTTAAGTGATTTATCTGTTCCGTATTTTTGTAGGGGGAATGTCTTGCCTTAGGTCATGGATTCTAAAGTTGGAACGTATTCAAGACAATAACAGATATTATCCCAATCGTATCCACAAGTACCTCCAGATGCGTAGAGAAGTCAAATACCACGAAAAAAACTCGCAACCGAAAAGTCTACGTCGATCGGCAAGATACTACATATGGAAGACTCATACTATCCAACTTCAGGGACTAAAAAAAAGTCATTTCGAACAGAAATCATAAACAACTAAAAATAGAGAAATCGTCCAAAATACAACTACACAACCTTTGCATTCTCTTCCAAAGGAGGAAGAACGGTAATCTAAAACTTATTTACATCTTTCGGACTTGTGCCACATCTAAGCCGGGCTTACAAAATCACACACACATATATATATATATATATATAGTGTGGCTGTTCCTTTCTGAATATGCCCATCAGTTAGGGTGACTAACTAATCCCCGTTGAAGACCTCCGCTCAGATATATTTGTGTTTTTTCGATTCCAACAGACCAACCCGTGGTTTCTAATGCAACTATGCTGAGCGAGCCTTAGTTACAGTTTCTGGGGGACAGCGCACAGTCTGGCATGATCAGTAGTTGAACAAATTCAATGTACCCAAACCCTCGGTCACGATGACTTGCGACTTTGTGCTAGTGTAACTATCGACGGTTTCCTAGCAACTCCGTCTATCCAATTTTATTAATTCAGGTCAAACCGTGGCATAGTTTGTAATACAGTTCAGGCATTTCTCAATGTCAACGCAGTTTATCTCATAGGGCTTGGGTCAACCCGTGGGTTTAGTTTTTAAGCATTTCACAACGGTACCGCCTAGTAGGATTGTCTCCCTTGACTGATATTTTCACGAAGTCACCGACTTGACAAATCGACTATAAGATTCGAACTCGGATGCCAACTTATTATGCAAATACGTTTTTCCCTTTTAATTCAGCAGCAATGGAATAATTTAATTATTTAGTTTTCTTTTTCGGGGTAAAAAGAAGGACTGTAACATTTTTCTACACTTTTTTTTAGCGTGTTCTCTTCTAGGAAATAAAACTTTTATTTAAGTTCTTCCTTAGTTATATATTTATTTACTTCTTTTTAATATTTCAGTAGATATTTGTATCTACGGCAGGTATTCTTAAGGCCGTCCACATACTTGGTAAACCCAACATTTCTATCTGGATTGATCATTATTTACACTATTTGGTACTTGTGGGTTATCTGTCGCCAATTTATATAAAGTAAAGATGACTAGGATATAAAACTACCGAGCTGCCTTCCAAAATTTCATGGTTGATCTCTATCTATAAAAGGTAGGACGTGTGTGTGTGTAACGAATGCACGGCCGCAATTTTCGACGGATTTGTACCAAAATTTACATGCACATGCTCCAAGTTAGTGGGAAGGTCAAGACCGACTTTGCATTTCCCAACTCCCATCGATAGTAGAATTTTTTCATGCTTCTACGGCTGTTTTCATGTAGTTTGCGGCCATTTTCTACTGACCAGAGTGGGAGCTTATAGCTGGCTGCCACGAATAGGTAGGAAGATTCTATTGGCCAGCGTGAGAGCCAACAGCTGACTGACACAAATGTTAACTAGCATGCTAGCATGCAAAAAAAATCGATAGCTGCATTCGTCACAAGTGGGAAAAATTTAAATCTGCATGGCACTTTACTCCAATTGGCCCATTCGCTTGCTTAAACTCAACGTTGATTCTGATTCCGCAGAACTGGGTTCGGTGTGAAAAAGTATTGTTAACATTCTTTTTTCATTCGGTTTTTCCAGTTACGATCGTTTTGTGTTCATTTTGTTTAGTTCTTTATTCGTAACAGATTTAATGTTTAGTATAGAGCTTAGAAAAAATTCTCAGTGTGAGATAGACAAGAAGTAAGGCATGTAGCAACATCAGCACGGCAAAGGGCACTCCTTTAAAGGCAAGGAAGGGCAAAAATATTTTAAGTCAAGTGATAGCGATTGCTGTACGAGTCGTTCAATTTTTGAATCAAGCACGGGCAACGCCCGGCCATGCTGCTAGTCATCGATATTATTTCGTTGATGCAGATACCGGCGTCCACATTCAGAATATCGAACGTTTGTGGGGGTAAGCAAAATGGAGGAACAAGCGGAACAAATTTCACCTAGAAACATTACGAGAGAGCTACCTGAGGAGAAGGCAACTACCCGTTGGTGTCAACCCATTAGACGCCATCCTGCAGTCTCTCGCCACCCGAGTAATATGATTTAATATTTGTTATTTGGAAAAATAAATATAATTTAAGAAACAAATGGTATATTTTTACACATCTGTATTTGTGAAATAGATGGAAAATTAATTAAAAAAGTGGCGACGGATAACTCACAAGTACCCATTATTTAAATGCGCACTCTTGTCCATCTTTGTTGCTGTTAACATAACGTTTCGGTCAATGGGACCCCCAGTCTTCATCAGGTGTTTGTCGAAACGTGTAGCCTATATGGAATTTCCAACCAAACCCTTTATTTAATCTCCGGAGATTTCTATTGCCCACTTCTAATGATATCTCGTTTAGTTCTTATTTTTAGTAATGCTTAGTTATTGATTGCCTTATTTTCATTCTGTCTAAGTATATGATTCCTGGGATTGAACTCACAATTACTCAGTCACCAAGTTCACGAACCAACGCTTTAATCTACTAAGTTATTTGTTGTCACGTGGGCAGTGGAACTAGAACAATGTATTATGTTGGTGCAAAAATAATGACGTAATAATGTCGTTTTTTGACGTTAAAAAATACGTCAAAAAACGACATTATTACGTCATTATTTTTGCACCAACCTAATAACTTCCTAGAGGTATTTTGTTCGAAATTCGTTGTAGGTTACCGGGATTGACAAACACCGAAAGGTTGTGATAACAGCAAAGATGAGGAAAATAGTCCGCATGCAAATAATATAAATAAACCCTAAGTTTTCATATCTTCGTCGGTTTAAAGTGGATCTTTTTGTCTTAAGATACTCCAGAGATTTTCAGTTCGGCTTAGATCTCGAGAAGTGATTCTCAACCGCCGTACTGCGGCACACTAATGTGCCGCTCCGTCCTCTTAAGTGTGCCGCGAAACATTTGAAGAAATCGCGGAAAAACACCAGACACAGTTTTGCACACAAAATAAGCTGCACAAATAGTTGAATGGAAAATAAGTTCATATTTGTCTGTGTATTTATATAAAATCTATGGTTTTATTTCATAACATTTAGATGTATTCCCTTTAAAAAAAATTTGCTAAGTGCGTCGTGATATTTTCATTTGCTCTTAGGTGTGCTATTGTTTAAAAGGGTTGAGAAACACTGATCTAGAGAAAACTGTGTCCAGTTAAATAATCAGCCATTTTTGAAGTCGGATAATCGATCGTTTATTTATTTTTATTTTTTATTTTTGCATGTTGAAGTGATTAGTGACGTACGTAAATCAAGAAATCTTTTCATAAAACAAGGCTGAAAATTATTCTTCAAAAATTCAGTATATCTCTGGTAAATCATTTTAACCCCATTTGATACACACTAAGGTCCAACCAACTCCTCCTACCATTCCAGTCCGAAACACAACTCCACTGCCGCCTTGGTGTCGCCTTAGTCGTGCAGGACGCTGGTTTTCTTTTGCAACCCAACCCGTACTCCATCCATCCGGTTCAACAAGGGTAAATCAGCACTTTTCAGTAAAAAGAACTAATTCTCAAATATTTTATAGCCCATTCCAGACGTTTCAAAGGCGGTCGAATCTAGGGCTTGACACATTTTTGCAACATGGTGGATGCGGTCACGTTGCCACGATCATCATTCAGATATAGTCTTCTTGCTCGGAACTGTTTTCTTTTTTTCCCCCCTGAAAATACTCTTAATTCGGGACAGTCTTCTTTGCGTTCTTACTGTGGACTTTCTCTTTGCTTTTCTTTTTGCATCTTTCTTCGCTGTTCGACATTTTAATGTTTTAATTAAGCTATCATAATTTTCTGCTTTATGTCACCTTATTTTATTCCTATATATTAATAAACTATAAGAATAAAAAAAACATTAAATTCCATTAAGAATGAAAAGAGAAAACTTTATAAAAAACAATAAAATCAAAATGTAAACAAACTTTATCTTGTGAACAAAACTGTTCGAATTTTAAACGCCAACAAACGAAGGAAACGGAAACAACATTACAGCATAGGATTTATGGCCTCATTTTTCAAATGAAAAAAAAAAAAAAAACTATTGTTGCAACATTAATGTTATCAAAACATACATTTTGTGTATTTCCTTAAATATTATTTTAATCAATTTTTGATGAATTTCCTGTCTTTGATACAAAAAACGTTCAGTTACACTGATATGCAACGAACAAATATGGCCGACATATCAAATTCCTTTTGCAAACAACTGTTATCAACACTTGCTTACTTTGTGTTTTATTATCTATTATACTGAGGATATATGCAATCTTGCTGTTTCAAATAACTTTCTGAAAACGTGTATAATACCATCCCCTTTTTGCTTTTAATTTTCGTCCAAAATTTCTCGTCTCGTATCATTTACACACAAGAAAATACAGTACTCTGACGATTGTACTCAGGGCTTATTAGAAAGAGGGGACCCTCAGCTCGACATACACTTACATTCACATACTTCAACATCACTCTACTTACCACACCACACTTACTTCTTTTTATTAGTATTATTAATTACTGTAGGCCTAGTTGTATAAACATATGATGACACCAAGAGTATCTACCTACAGCTCCGGCATAGATGCGTAAATTAGCGTAATGATGTGACTAGGGCATACTACAATCTTCGCGTCATTATGTACCTGTATGTATTACTATTTTGTTTCGCAAAGACTTTACGCATTGTAATTGTTAGAGAGTTCAAGATTTTATTATTATGAACGTTTAAAAAGCATTTCTCTATGACAAAACCTAAAAGGTGATTGGTGAACGTAATCGTAAATTTTGATTTATGGAACTGTATTAATTTTTTACATTATGTTATATCTAATTATGGAAAGAAAGGATTTATAAATTTACATGTAGATTTACTGGACATCAATTCATCAATTTTGAGAAAAACCTTTGCCTGCCTCGAGGCCCAAAAGAGGTCTTATACTGCTTTGTAAAATTTCTCTTGGAGGCCCTGGTTGTACTGCTCTTTTCAAGTTGCATGTGGATAAAATTCGCAAACTGCAATAAATCCCATTCACCACTCATAAATAGTATTTTTCCGTGGTTATAGAATAAGTATCAAATAATTATATATATTGATGGTTACATCTACCTAGTCTGTCAAGACGTCCGTTAGATGGCGCTGTTAAATACTATAAAAGAAAGGACATTCCTCTTTCTTCCTCTTTTCACTTGAGAACGTGGTAGGTACAGGACGCGTCTCGTCGCCTCCGGGGAAATTACTTTCGATGGGCGGCCCGTGCTAAGCTCCAAACCTAGCCACATAGCGCATCACATATATATGCATTTGCTAACGACAAAGACTGTCTTTGTTTTTTAGGTTTCAGTGTACACGGAAGTATTTGTCTCGTTTTGTATTGTTGCACTCACACACACACACACACACACACACATATATATATATATATATATATATATATATATATATATATATATATTCACTCACGTATTGAACATTTTTTTTTTTTGAAAACGTATTTCTTCAAAATTTCTCAGACCCCACCTTCCCCTCTCCAGGAACCAATAAAACTGTCAAACTGACCAGGGGAATTCAGAGCAGCATGGATCCATCCAGATCTTATCTCAAATAACAACTTAAAAGAGACTGACCAACACAAAGAATGTTAAAAGGTAAAAAAAGAAAAGAAAAAACTACAGACAAAAGTTCATTTTCTCCATCAAGACATTCATTTCTGTAGTTTACTGCTACCAGCAAGCAGAAATATTTCTTCTCCTGATGATGGCCATGTTGGCTGAAACTAGTCGAGGAATCTAAATGAAATAATAATAATAAAAACGAAAGAATATTAATCCAGTGTGTCTGAAGATTTTAATTTTTTAATATTTTTATTGTTCAGTATATATATATATATATATATATATATATATATATATATATATATATATATGTGTGTGTGTGTGTGTCTGTGTAATGTAAAATGACTATAAACAAAAAGAATATATAAATTAGATGGATTTTATTTTAAAATCCGACATTATTTATTTATTACTCCAAACGTGATTTTAGTGGATACTCGTGTTTGAATAGACGTCTCGTTTTTTAAACAGTGTGAATTATCTCTACTGGCTTGATTATTGTGCTTAAGTGTGCTTTCCGGAAGGGTTTGAACTTGAGTCCTCTGTATGGAGAAATCCTCATCTGATCCGGAGTGTTTTTAGACCGCACGGCCATAGAGAGCTTCATTGCCCAACAAGAATCCATTACGCTTTTAAAAAATTTACACACTCTCGTTCAGATCTCGAAAGCCAATATCTGTTTGATTTTGTAAACGAAGCAAATTCTAAGAAATGAATGGATTTTATTTTTAATCCGATATTATTTCTTATTAATCCACTAAAATAACATTTGTTGTAAATCTTTTCTTATCAAATTCTTTCAGGAAATCGATTTGCATCTTCAACTGGGAATTTGTTCTGAATTTCCAAATTTTTGTAATGGTCGCAATTTTGCAGATTTTGTAATCACTTTGAAAAAAAAAAGTCTTCGACAATATAGTCTTTTTTTAGATTTTCGATCAATTCAGTCAATTTTTTGTGAAGTTTTCCTTAAGACATAGTTACCTGGCCAACACCGTGGTAAACTCGTATCGACATCCCATTCGTGATTTTCCCATATGTTTGTCATCAGCAGTCTCCATGTCAATAAAATTTTAATTTACATCACTGATATAGTAGACTGGATGCAAAAAAAAAAAAAAGAAAAGATAAAGCTAATCGCTTGTGAAAACCATGTAAAAATTATGCATTTGTCAATGGATTTGACTTATATTTTCTTTAGGGTGGGGGTGATCATGGCTCTCCACAACTTCTTATCCTTTGTAACTTTTAGTAAAGTTTGTCTTGTTATTTCTCCAAATCCCTGTTCTGCTATCTATTTACACAAGCCCGTTAGGTTGGTTACTCGCTACATTCCTCTGTTCCTCTTGCCTTCAATATGTCCTGTTAGTGTCAGATTCTCCAGGTACTCTTTCCTCAGTATGTGTTCATGAAATTTCAACTCTTTTTGATTCTAAGTATAAGCTTCCTTTTTGTTTCAATTTTCTTCAATACTTTCTAGCTACTCACATGTTCAGTCCATGGCATTCTCAGCATCCTTCCGTAGCCATATTTCTGTTGCCTCAAATGTCTTCTTTATCTATGTGAAGATTATCCAACATTCACTGCCATAGAGGAGGACTGATATTACACAAAAGTTTAGTATTCTTTTCTATGCTTCTAACCAAATGTTGAAGTCAAAATGGTGATATATTTTCTCTTATGGTAACTCCATTGCAGTACATTTTATGTATTTTCCAAACGCTCTAACCGAACTGATGTGTGAAATGGTAATTACAAAACAAAGTCTACTATAAAAATGAGAAACGTCGCTCAGTTTGGATCCTTTTTAAATTTTTCTTTTGGTTAATGAAGCATGGCAAATCATACTTCTGGTCATTAACCATGAAATGAGCGCTTGTTCAATCATTCCCCGTGAAAGGCATATGTGGCATTTAATAGTGAATGTTTCTTTTTATATAATATAATGGCAGGCTTTTGTTTACAGTTTGGGCCTCGACAGTGAATCGCCAGCTTAACTGACTTTCTGAGAAAAAATTCCTACGAATAATTTGAGGCGGGGATCCTAATGAATGAATAATTCTACAGTGATATTTTTTACCCCTGTACAACTGAACATTCGCCGTTAATGACTTTAATGTGTAGTAAAACGTCTAAGACTTGTTAAAAAAGATTTGTTTCACCCCAAGCAAGGCAACAAAACAGACGCAAGGGGTTACTGAGTGTGAATCGATATGAGAAAAAGAAAAGATTATTAAGGAGCAAAGATAATAAAAGAACATAAATTAAGAAAACAGCGATTGACATTGTATTTACATTTTTGAAGATCAAAGTTGATTTGATAGGAAAAAGGCGGAAGAGGGTTCCACAAACAAGAAATGCGAGAAAAGAAACTGTTAACGTAGAACTTACGTCTTACTATGTATTTGAACTGTAAAATGATGAGATCTTGTCGCCAATGTAGTACTGCACGTAAATTCATGGAGTCTAGGTACCATAGAGGAAAGTAATATTTATTTTACTTTAATATAAAAGTGGAGTAGGGGGAGGCAGGACTTTAATCTGTCTTATCTTAAACTTAGCTAGACACGATTACTGGCCCAAACATAGCACAGTATTCCTAACAACACATTCTTACTTAACATTTTTACTACAGCCACCATAATACCTCATAGTTTTTTTTAAAAGTCCTAACTAGTTCCTATTAGTATAATTTATAAAAATAAAAAAGAGGAAATTCATCAGAGCAATTACCATGAAAGTATTTATAGAAAAAGCACAGTGAAGCTGCATTACAGCGGTGGGAAAGTGACTGGAGCCGAGATGCCAGGTCAGGACCAATAATACTGCAGATTTTTCTTTGGATTTTATCAAGGATCTCAAAAATATATAACAGGAGTACCAGATCATATATGGCAGCAATATTATAAGCATGGACTAATGATATTCTTCGCAAAAGAATCATAATGTCGATAGGGCAAATATTAACGTTCCTGATTGTTAGAGTTCAAGAAATAGAAAAGAAATGACAGCTTGCTTGTCATTAAATAAAATCAGTTTTGGTTTATGATTGCTGCGCCAAATTTTACTATCGAGGGAATAAAGAAGCAGCAGTGGCCAAATATCAGGAAAGAATAAGGTCGTCTATCACGAACGACCATTTATCAGAAATAAACAATACAAACTGATTGAATTTTCTGAGATAAGGAGTTCTCATTATTTACACTCGGTCTGTTGTCCTCATCTGTGTTACTACAGATTGAGTATCCTTTATCGGAAATTCCGAAGTCCGAAAACTTTCAAAATCCTAAAGTTTTTCAGGTGCTAAAATGACTTGTCACTAATATGGAAATTCCCAGAAAGGTTCTTAGATGATGTGCAGCTGTTGTAAGTGATCTCTGGGTGGGGATTCCCCAGCCCAGCTACGTAGTTTTCGTTGATACCAGTTTCTTCTCAATTACTTACCGGGGGTTTCGGGTTCAGTAAAAATATTATCCAAAATGTCAAAAACTCTTGCATTTATATATTTTGTAAGTAGTGATCTAGTATTAGTTTTTGTACACATACAGAAAGTAAAAAAAAAACCACCTTATTTTTATGTGAAATCTAAATTTCACCACTTAAAAATCCGCGTGAGCATTACATGACTAACGTTATTACCTGTATCTGTATGTACACAAAATTTATTAAATTTTATATAAAACTATTTTCAGAGTATATGTTATTTATATAAAACTGCCTTCAGGGTATATGTATTAGCTGTGTTATGAAATGTAAAAGGATATCCTGTTTATGCTTGGTTTCCATTTCCAAACTGTTCTATTTTATAGATGCTATATACAAATTAAATAGCCTGTATTCCAAATCTGAAAAAGAATCTGAAAATCGAAACATTTCCAGTCCCAAGAATTTCAGCTAAAGGATTCTCAACCTGTATTATCCTAACGTTTAGGCTGTTGTACCATCTGTCCTTTTTCAGGTTCTTACTAATCTAGGTAACATTTAACTTCACGCTGAACCCTTTATTTAATCAACAGGATAGAACTGTTCTCGTTCTGTTGTCTATAGATACTACATCTTGTTCTTATTTAGTAATTCTCAATTATTACTCACCCTGTTTTTATTAATTATGAGTTCAAGACATAAAATATATTTAGTTGAGAGAAATCGCATCGCAATTTCTAAATAATAAAATTTATTTAGAAACAGCGAGAATTTTCCTTCCAAGCAGATATATTTTCAGGGCAAATTCCTTCTACCCACCACCCTGTAAAATTTCCTCTTATACGCCTATGACGATAGATATACTAGAAGAAATGACTTTACTTTCAAACAAGATATTTATTTACTTCCAAGCAAGATATTTAAAATTTATCATGAGCTGAAAAATTACGAAAATGTGCTTGCAGACATTCGAAATGCTCAAAGAGAGTTAGGGTATTTTCGAAAGGAATATAGATTATACTATTTCTCCTGATACTTTTTGAATCTGTTGGAAATAAAAGTTGTAAGCCTTCCTCGCCGATGACTTCTGGATGCCGTAATAAAAAATAATACGAAACTATGTTTTTACAATCTCCCAATCTTAAAGAAATAATGATCAAGGCAATAACAAGAGGATTCATGAATTGGTAAACATTTTTAGCCCAGAATATTTGGAATGTTGACGGCGTCCTTGTCCTCTGAAAACAGCTGAAGAAAAATTACACAAATTCTGTAAACAAGTTCACCTTAAAATCTGTGTTAATGATTTTCCTGATTATGCCGAAAATGTTGCTCCAAATTGTCACAATCATGAGATTCCAACAACGGCACAAATGGCAAATAATATCATTAACGCCATCGCTCTAAATTCTGAAGAACGGGGAAGATGGATTTCAATAATGCGTATCATATATATTCAGACAAAAATCACGTTGAAGTTTAAAATGCAGCAAATATAGTCATTAATTTAATTGTTTTTTTTTTGTCTAATGAATTCGTGTTATCAGCGCGGAAAATGAGTCACGTGTCGAGTTCGAATTCTAGCCAAAGCTGTTCCGGTCAATTTGTACAAATTTCCTTGAAAAGATATAAATCCATCTGGGCTTTGGTTGGTTACCAGTCTAGAAGAAAGAAAATTTTAAATTACAAAAAAAAAAAAAATAGTGTTGTATCTGGGGCCAGTAACTCCAGCCAGTAAGTTATCAACTTGCAAATGAAACCGCAGCAGTAACACCTAGGATGGGGTTGTATACTACACAGGGGAGTTAATATCGATTGATTTGATATTTACGGCAACCTTTTCAGGTTAATTAAATTTATTAAAGCCAAAATATATTTGGGATTATAAAAATAATTTAAAAAAAAACAAAAAAAAAAACAATTATTTGAGTGTAAATATTGCATTAACATTTCTTTTTACGAATAAGAATGATTTTTCCAGATATAATGCTTACTCTTCAACCCATAGCTGAGGAACAATATAGGGATTCATACCTTTCCCAGGGGTATTTGTGCATAAGTGCAACGAACTTAATTGGAATTCGAACTAGGACCACTGATTTCTCATTCCGAGACACTATCCATTACACCATCTGCGCATCCTTCCACAGGGGCGTCTACACACACAAACACACACACACACACACACACTATTTACATTGTTCGGATTTTTATCCTCATCTTTATTGGCATATTCACGACGTTTCGTGAATATGATGCTCCGACCATCTTCAGATTATATACGTTGGAATTTCGTCCACCGGTGTAGATTCCTTTGCTCTGATCCGAGATCCTCGCTGTTACACAATATGTGGACTTGTATGGAGGTCACTAGCGGGACTGAAGTGTCACATATGACAGAGACATAAAAACTGAATGAGGTTGTCGGATCCTCATACGTCGAAATCGACGGGAGAGTCCATCATATATATGTGTGTGTGTGTGTATATATATATATATATATATATATATATATATATATATATATATATATATATATATATATATATATAGAATGAGAAATAGTACGAGGTGGTGTAACGATTATAAACATAATCACTGTACTGAGTTCAAATTCCACCTTGGACAAGGTTTTCCTTACATATTAATGGCCTTAGGAAAGGTATAAATCTATATCTCCCAATGGATAAGTTCTGGAATTATTATATGCTGATCAGCCTCCAAAGTTGTTTAAATAGGAGAGCATGTGACAAAGAAGGCTATTCTAACAAACGTACGAACTACCGAGGAAATACCCTAAACCGGAAGAGTACTCTCAGCTTTTGCGTATGGATCCCCATTTTAAACGACACCGGTGGTCAGTAGAATCTGCAGTGGATGAACAAAGTGAACAAAATCTTTCTCTGATTCTCTCAAGCGAGTAACAATCCATGACAAAAACAAGAACGAGTTTATACGGATGCTTTTGCGAAATTAGTAGCTGTGTCACCAACAAATCCTTCATCACACGATGAACTTGCTAGTCAGGTATAGTTTCAGAGCCGAAGCATAATTACTAAGAACTCAGGATAGCCTAGCAATAATTTGCAATGCCCCAAGACAGGTACTTTAAACTGCTGTTGCTGACAAAGGAATCCCATGTACTGTGATATTTTTCCGACAATGATTCCTTTCATTCAATTTACGATCTGATATTTACGCCATTGAAGACAAAGGCAAACAAGTTTAGTGAATTGGCTCGGCTCTCTTTTCTGACCTGATCGTATTATTTTGCCTCCACATTCAAGATACTGTGCGGTTATATCACATTTGTTTTAACGATAAAATGCACATTGAGAGTTATGCTACTAATCCTCATCATTTCATATCTTTTTCAATTGTCATTGGTTTTTTTCTCCGGTTATCCGAATTTAAACAGAAGACTATATCAGATATAACTTCATAGACATACTGCTGAAAATATGACAGTTGTATGACAAACAATGCCTTCATTAGAAGATGACCTTCGTATCAGGTAGAGTTTCTAGTCTGAAACATCATTATCAATAACCAAGAGCGCTCTAACAACATATTAGCCCAAAATTTGGTTGTTTTTCCGTTACTGTGTGCGAATGCCACATGAAAATGCAACCTCTTTATATATTGTCTTGTATTCACAACAGGTTCGGTACATTAATTCATGCACAAATATCCTTGGAAAAAATCCACCCCCCATCTATGGGTTAAATAGTAGGAAAATACGGAAAATCATTGTTATTCTAAAATAATTCTTAATCCAATATATTCACTCACAAAAAAAGAATTATTCTTAGAATCCCCAAAATAATTTAGCTTTAAATAGCCACATAGGGTTGATAAGGCGTGAAAAAATCAATCAATGCATTCACAACTTTCTAGTAAGGGTATATGAACCCTGTCGTTGTGTCCTAAAAAATAAAATGTTAATTCAGTGATTTGCAATTTTAATTAAGCAATATCTTGTTAAACTTTACAAAATATGGCTCAAAAAGCCGGTGAGGGGACTGAGGAAAGGAGTGTTCCTCTGTTGACCCTCCTACTGTTAACTAGATCTTTACGTAACTCACACATTCACTATTGTTCTTAACACCAAAAAAATTCCTCAGTTTGTTATATTCTTTCCCAGTTGCCATAATATCGCATTCGCTCTGTGGGCTTAAACTATCCTCCCATCACCTTTTTTATACAATTTAAATGATTTATATGCAAATGAATGATGACGAAAGGAGGAAATCCAAAATAAAGTAAAAATAAAAAAATGAGGTGTTAACATAATACCCTCCTTTTCTGCATATATAGGAATGGAAAGCCTATTGTTTTGGGGGAACGAAACGCTAATTTTTTGCTTTTGTTTTTCGTGTTTATCTGTTCTATTCTTTTTGCCAGTAACAAGTAAAGACTTCCTCTAGCAAGGAGAGAAAAATAACGGACAAAACAAATGGTCGAGGAGATGTAATAAAGTGTTTTTCAGAGCAGGCAAACCTGCTTAAGGAACCGGATGTGGGAAAAAAAAAACAAGATGGATGTGGATGTCTGCTAAAACCTAGAAAAACTGGAGCAGGATGCTGTATTCATCTGAATGAAAGTCTTTTTACTTAACCTTGAGGAGGGGTCAAGAAAACTCCACTCCCCTGCGTCACATGGCTTAGCGAACAAAAACCTGATGCTTATAACGCGGACTAAGCTCTCTACTATCATCTATATTTCACTGAAATTCACAGGATTTAATCATTTACTATCACATCTAATTGTCACTTTAAACTGATATTTAAAATAAGAAATCAGGTCGTCATGAATAAAAGATTTGTTCCCGTGGATTTTCAATCAAATGCGTGTTTGATGATAATTACTGCCATTGTAACTATAGCTAGTAACATAAAATGTATTTTCTTTTAATCCCAGGCATTGTCCTACATGCACACGAGTTCCCATTGCAGGAACTGATCGGGAGCGAATGTCAGCTGTCAACTGAATCGCAAAACGGGTGGTCTGAGCGACAGTGGGGTAGAAAACGTGTTCAGCTGCTTATGCAGTTTTTCACTTCAACAATCACAATCTGGCAAGTCTGGGTGACTTTGAAACCGTAACTTTTGAATGGCAGCGTACTCAGAACCAGTCGCCAGGTGGACAAAGATACAAAATTGATGAGTAATAGTAAGTAATCGGGTCTCCTCTTTTGTGCGGATCTGATACGACCCCCGCAACTATTTCTAGGTATAATATATTCCAAGGCGGTGAAAAGCTCCTGCATTGAGGACATTTAAATATCGCCTGTCAACACTCACGATGAAACCGTTTTTCTCGTCTCCGCCTACGACGACTATCAGTTACACGGGAGTTGCGGTCAGTGTCTATTCAAAAGAAAACTACACAATCACAGGATTTCCAGATCGTATCTTCGGTTACAAAGCCCGACCCAAGTAGTATAGGTAACTCGCTAATTGTGGCATTCTCATATTTTAGTTGCACCGTCATCAAATGCAGACCTCTCTGTGAACAGTTGGATTTTCTTCATCCTCCTTCTAAAACCGGAAAAAAATCCTGAGAAGCGTCAACGCAAATAAAACACTTGCTTCACAGACAGGAGAAATACAAACAACTAACCGGAGAAAATTTTTGAAAATATTCCCGGAAGTCGTTGCAGAACGCTGATTGTCATTCGAAGGGCGTGTTCGTTAGGTACGTTGACCAATTGAGGTAGTTATTCCTTGCGCAATTCTACCCCATTATTCACAGCTTTGGAGGACATTCTGTTAGCTTAGCTCTAACTACTTCCCTCTGATAGCTTCAGGTACTTTCAATTTAGCTTAATGGCCACTGAGTCTTCCACTTCCACCACTCGTTACAATCTATCTTATCATGTCACTCTCGTCTATACCCAACCCAAAGCTATGTTTGGCATATTTCGCAGAGGACGATCTAAGCGTATCTTTAAGGACAGCCCAACACTTATATCTCGTAACCGCTCCCAGTAATTCACACTGAACAAGATTAATTGGCTGTTACTGGAAGTCACACTTATTTAACTTCGAGAACCAAGCCAATCTAATTGCCTAACAATTGGAGATATTGAAAAATAGACCTTTCCTTTTCTCTATTCAGATATCCGGTACTGTTGGTGAAGGCTAATATTTCGCCCATGATCATATCTCTCGGTTTAGATAATGGAGCCGATATCTTTGATGTGAGAGAAAACACATTGATCAAAATTCGGTCAGGACTTCTAGTTTCCTGATTCCTGACTAACTTTGGATTAATAATATGGAATTTAGTAAAAATACTGGAAAGAGGAGTAAATGTCTGAAAGAATCAGCACATACACAAGGCTATAGACTCCTCAGTATGCCCAGCGTATAAATAAATACCATATGGTCGCCATTAATAAAAGAAAAAAGAAAAACAATGGTGGAGAGCGCTAAGCTTCACAGCAAGTATTAAGCAGTAGCAGTTAGAAAAATGACAACGAATGAGGTCAAGCGTAACGGTAGCAGTAAAAGCGACAACAGCCTCAAGGCAATAAGAATATTAGGTCCAAGGCTCCAAAACTAAGATTTAGGAGTCGTGAATTCTATGGCATAGTAATTGTGAGTTCAATCCCTGGACCGGGTAGTAAAGAATCAGATTAACTGGAAATAGCAGTAACCTCCACCCCAAGAATGTGAAATATCCCTAGACATGTTCACCTAAATGAGAACACTCTCTGTCGTAGAAAAATAAAAGGTTCAGGGCAAAATTCCTTGAAGCTTACCTAGATCGACAGACACTCGAAGAAGGCCCGAGTGCAGAGTGGCCGAACGTTGTGACGACAACAACAAAGATGAGGGCATTAGTCCGAATGTAAATAAATGACAGCATTCCAGTCACTGATTAGGACGAGACGTTTCAGATTCAATATGAAAGGCTCTAACTGCCAAGAAAAGGACGACGCGTATGCTGTTTGCTGGGCACATATATTTTTTACAATGGTGTTCACTCTAAGGCCCAAGCGCTACTCGAGGGTTACAAAGTGATAATGCCACCAAGACTAAAGGAGCCACCGGAAGTGAAAGAGGAGGAAAAGACTTTAGAGGGAACCGGAAACCCAATCCTAAACAGGAAACAAGGGATAAACCCCTACTCCTGTTCAAAAGAACGAATAGGAGTGTAAACCGGACGATAAGCAAACCTGTCTACTCCTATTTAAGAAAAAGTTGTAGATAAATGTTAATAGTTTTAAACGGAAACGTTAAAAGTATAGTAGAAGTAGATTTTAGAAGGAACCGGAAACCGAATGTTAAACAAGAAACAGGGGATGAAATCCTACTCCTGTTCAAAAAAGCTAGGGAGGTGTTTGAACCGGGCGATAAGCAAACAGATCTACTCCTATTGAGGTAAACAAATATAAATAAATAGTAAACCACAAAACGATGAAACTCCTTATTTTTCACGGCGACATCGACCATGATCAATCAATCAGTTGCACAGACGGACATGCAAAAACTCCACCCTCGCATCTAAGACGCTCTTAAATAGCAAGGAATGTCGGCCTTTCTACATTGAGTTAACGATAAACAACAACGAAATGAGTCATCTAAATAATGGCAACATCTACAGAAAACGATTCAAGGTCACCCAGAATACTAGAATCTTTGCCCTTATCTCTCAAATCCTTCTTATTCTTAGGTTCTTTTTTTCTTCTATGTGCGACGTCCCTTCAGAATGTAAACGATTATACCTCTCCACAATTTCCTGTCTTTTGTATTTCTTAATAAATGTTGTCTTTTTGTTATCTCTACTAAATCTTGTTTCGCCATTCATTAACTCGAGCTCACTAGGTAGGTTAGGCGTTGTTTTCCTCTTGCCTTTAATGTGTCCTGTGAGTATCAAATTTTCCAAGCTCTCTTTCCTCATTATATGTCCTAGAAATTTTAACTCTCTCTTTCTGACGTTAAATATAAGTGTCCTTTTTGCTTCCATCTTCTCTAAAACTTCGTCGTTGTTCACATGGTATTCTCGGAATATAGGAGGACTGATATTAAATAACGGTTCATTACTCTTTTCTATTTCCTCAAGTCTCTTCTTCATATGTGAAGAGATTGTCCAGCATTCACTTGCATACAGATGGACTGATATTGCACAACAGTTTTGTACTATTTTCTTTTGTTTCTGCTTGTTCTAAATAACGTGGGATTAATATATACGGAAATTCTTCAGGAGTAATAATTTGCCACGTCTTGTAGATACGAATGTTTATTTTCGACAACTGCCTATTTTGGGTAAGCCCTTGTGACCGTTTTAATTGTTTTCAACGCAATAATCGACCGTCCTGTACATCTGTGATGACTTAAGGAACACCAGCAAAGTTCCTCAGTTCGGTAATGTTTTTGTTGTGGGCGGTGTGAAATTGGTACATTGCTTTGAGAGAACCTTTCAGATAGGTGGATAATCTTTTTTTCCCTATGGCATTCTCACCAAAATCCACTGGCACTCCACAAACGTCCTTATCTTTTCGGTTAGCATATCCCCTTTTCCTTGAAGGGAAAGGGTTTGTCTTTCTGGAGACATCGGGGTTTTCCTCTTGGAATGCATAACTTGGATTAGCTTTCGGTGAGGGTAATTGGATAGGGTTCGTATCAGGTTTTGTCTTCTTTTGTTGCTCTCTAACCTAACCTCTTCGTCAGTTGAGAGCCGCCTAATTTTGACTAATCTTACATTTTTACCTAACGCCATTTGTTCTGTTGTTGTCTCTTGTCGCTCTTCAGGAAGCTACTCCTCCGACTGCTTGGTGGACTGCGACTGATGCCGGAGTTCTGGGGTCTTTTGTCTGGGCTGCTGTTTGACGGGGAGCTATTTCGTTTGTAATTTAATTTGACTACCACCTGCCAATGAGATAACTCGCTGTTGATAGTTTTTATTATGACGCCGACCACGAGTTCTCATTTTTGAGCTATTGTCATCAAGGTTACAACCACGTTTTTTAACGCGTTGTTTTTAACGCAAATAACTGACATCTGCCGTTAGAGGCAATAATGAAAAATAGTACTGACAACTAAAAACAAACTTTTAATGGGAAGAATTTATTGAAAATATAAAAGAGAAACGAAGCATTTGAAAAGTAACAGAAATGTCAAATATTTGAACTAGGTGCCTGAATGGCGATTTTTGAAACAATCAATAATGAGTTTATTTACATTGATACATTTAGTGTCAAACCAACGTTTCTAGATTTCAGTTGAAGCTATAAATCAACTCGTACACATTTCTTATTGCCTAAGTTGGCTATCATGAAGTTGGCGTTTGATGTCAGATTTCATAACTGACCTCTGGCACTCAACGTGTTAAGTTTAATTTTAAACCGTATTCTATGGAGACACCGATTTCTTAACCATTGCAGATGAGGAACGACCAGGAAACCGAACGGAATTTCTGGATAGAGTATATTTTTCTTCCTTAAGATTTGGTTCCACTTTTCAACATCTCTCTTTGAATGAGCTGAGAACATGGTGTTGACTCATTTTCTCTAATTGCTCAGTTGAAGTCAGGACCTAGGAAAGCACTCAAATTTTCTAACTGCGTTGACTAGACTTTGCGAGGATAATGCCACAAGTCTCCCCAGCAATTTGCTAAGACAGCAATAACTTTCCGAACAATGTGAATCACATCCCAACATGATTTTGACGAATATGACACGCAGTATAAGATCCTTTTTGACTTCCGGTAGCCCATGTATTGCATTTGAAACCTTATTTTCATCGTCCTTAATTCTGTGTCTGACACTCTTTCACATTAAGTAATAAAAATGTCACAAAATGTCACAACTCCTGACCTGATACTGTACTAACAACTTGTTTGCTATTGCTACCCTCATGACATTGACCAGTTTTCAGGTTTAATATCTGATACCATTAGATAAATTTTCGTAGATTGTTTTAAATATTTTCTTTCCAAGCCAGGCGATAAAGCCACTAAGACGCAAGGGCTACTGACAGTGAAAGAAACTGAGGAAACATTACTGAAAAGAAAAGACAATAAAATAACAGGATTCAACGAGACAGAAGATTGCGATTGACATTGCCTTTAAAGTTTTGAAGATTGCAGTTAACTGGAAACGAAGAAAGCAGAAGATAATGCGAGAAGCGCGATAGAAGAAACGATTAGAATAGGACTAACATTTAACAATTTCAATAGTAAAGTGATGAGACCTAGTTGCCAATCAAGTATTGCGTTTAAATTCGTGAAGACGAAGTACCAAAAAGGAAAGCTCATGAGAACAATTACAATGAAATATATCAAGGAGTCTTTTTAGCTTCGTCTCTGTGAATCAATCTTTGTATTCATCCGACATCGAAACATAATGTTCTACTGACTTGATGAACTTACATTTCATATATTGTTGACTCAAGTCGTCGACGGCTGACTTGTTTTATTGTATTGCTATTGTTGCCATGCTAATTTGTTAGTTTGTGATATCATTTTTTCCAGGCGTACTTTGTTTCTTTTGTGGAATAGATTCACTTGTTTGTGTGTTAGGGCTCTATCTTCTCTAGTCCTGTGATGTTGAGACCTAGGCCATTTTTTTCCTGTCTTTTTGTTCGCAAGAGAAACTTTTGTTTTTGTCGATGACTCGCCATTTTCAAACTTATGCATGTCTCTGATAGGTTACGGCTATTTATTTATTTTTATTTTTTTTTTAGTGAAGGTTTGTACTAACTGACCAGATGACACTGTCAAGGATGCTGAGCAGTGAACTGCTGGGAATTTGAGACGACGTTCTATTTTATCTAATCTCAGTCGGCTGGCATCGTTGATTTTCATTATTAGTTCTTACCGACGAAGAAAAGGAACTGACTCTGGCTCCCTTCAATCGATTTACGATCTCAGTTCGAGAGTTACACAGTAATTGTCGTCAAAGCAATTTTCGTAAAATGGTTCAGCACTCTTTTCCCCCACGTGATTTTCTTATTCTCCTTCTGCCAAACAAGGCTTAATAAATTAGGGCAGCACAAACTGCATGACTATACCACATGTTGGGAATCTTAAGGAGGCTGTTAGCAAATGAACTCGTCACGATCTAGGCCGAAGGTGCAGTTGCTGGTATAGCACTAGGGTTAGAGCAAAAGCCTGAAACAAAATATTAAAAAGATACCGTTTCACGTTTATTCCATATTAGAAGTATTTTTTTTCCTGAACTCATAGATCAGGTAAGTGTGGTTTGGTGTAATGGATAACGGCTAAGAATGAGAATTCAGAGAGCCTGAGTTCGAATTCCACTCGGATTCATTACAACCATTTACGTGCAAATACCCTTGGGAAATCCATCTCTTCTTACCCCCCTCCCCAGATATGGATTGAATAACAGGACAGACTGAATCTTATAGCTTTGGTTGGCAGTCTGTCTATCACAGAAAGCAACTTAGTGCCGGTCATGAATCGAAAGAGACATGATCGCCCAAGCGTGTACTGCGTATGACACTTACTGACAGAAAGTAAGGAAACATTTATCAAGTTTGTGCATAAGTTCCCAGAACTCATTTTCGAAAATTAGATAGTAATACACAACTGAAGACCGTTGTTTCACTGGAAATTTTGCACAGACGTAATAAAACCCTCAACTGGGTATAGAAGTATTTAGATATTTACTTAGCTTAGTCTGGCACAAGGTCACAATTGTGGTGTGTCAGTAGAGATCAAAATCTTTGCTTTATATTGTATTAACTTCAGTAATAATCAGACATGGTGTACTAAATAAAGAAAGAAATTATTTGACTATCAATAATCATATAACGATATGAAATGTCAAAATGCACGTAGTGGGGGAGGAGTTTGCCTTGGATTTGAAGGGGGTTGCAGTAGTGAGGTTTGAACTGACTGCATTAACGAGTAATCTGAATAACTAGTTTGCTAATCATTGTGCTACGTCAGGCGATGCTAACAATATTTATATAAATTATAAATTTCCCCATTGAACTGATAACAGAATTGATGTTTATCATGAGTACTAAGAGGAGTTCTTGATCTGGGAATATATTAGGTTGGTGCAAAAAATAATGACGTAATAATGTCGTTTTTTGACGTTAGAAAATTACGTCATTATTTTTGCACCAACCTAATAGTTATTTTGCAAAGAAAAATAATGTTGGTTGTTGTAAGAATCATATCAAGTAGGATGTCATAAAATGAAAATTTTGTGCATATTTTTTATTTGATCTTCTCATAAAATGAACATTTTTTTAGATATGTTATTCCTGAAGTAAACATTTTTTTTGTTTTAATTTTAAATACACGTTTGTTTTTATTTTATTTATATTTTTTGCTTTTCACTTTTAATAAGAACGTTTTAGAAACGTTTCGTTAAAAAAATAACAGAAAATGAATTTTTCTGAAATATTTTGAAGATTAATGGCAGTAATAATTTTAGACAAGTATTGTCAGGGATTGAGGCCAAAAAGACAAATTTAATCTTGTGTTTAGTTCTCAATTTCAGTTCAGCAACCCCACCAGCCATGGATGCATATTTTATTGATTTATCAGAGAAAATATTGCTTTAACTTTGATGTTATTATATTGTTCTTTGTTAAATTAAGACTGACAAATTTTGTCTCCTTAGCTTCATGAATTAAACCATCACTTGGAAGAGAGAATATATCTAGTTTCCAGTTCCCCATTATAGGCATTAGTATAGCCATGATATACTAATTCAACGGAAGGAAGAATCAGGATGGTTGAAAGAAATGAATGCCAAATACGCATTGTTCTCAAAGACATTTTAGGTATTGCTATGTCATATAAGAAATTATATGCAATTATGCATATACCTGTCACTCTTTTGTCCCACACAGATAAACTATAACATATATGGCTAGAACAAGCATAGTGTACGGGCGGAAATCGTGAATATAATAATACTAGTAATAATTTAATATTTTCTGAAGAGAAAACAGTCAGGCCGGTGGTTCCTCTTGGGTTCCTTATTAGGATAATGTAGTTTTCTCTGTCCCCTAACCGCTGCTGATATTCATATCTTGCTCCCTTGCGGTCTACTTGGCAACTACGGTTCGTCACCCCCACAAGCTGACGTCACTCACTAGCCGTCACCCTTGTAGATTTGTCCTACCAAAAAGAGATAATCGTCCCTTGCATCCCTACACAAACTTCATTTAGCACAGTCCTGTAACAATCGTCACTTTCGAGATGATATAATATAAATAACAACCTCCACAGCAACGATATACATTAGAAGAAAAATCAGCTGATCAAAGAAGATAATTCATTTCTATCAACAATTCTTTCTTAATATAAGATAGAAGTTGACTTGTCTGCTTAATTTTCAACTTGAAACACTTTATGACTATTATTAAATGATACATTAAAACCCCAAGAATCCATGAATTATACTGAAATTGATAAAAAAGAACTTATGTTTTTGTTTTTTTTATTTGCAGGTAAGTGGTTCTAAAGAAGGCATTGGATTCTTCAAGAGTTACCGTATTTTTTGTCTTCAAGTGGTACCATTTCAGTAAGTGTTCTTATTAATATTTGATACTTCTTCCATTTAAACACGAAGCAAAGTACATTCAATTTCTTTTATTCGTTCTTAGAATATCTGAAAAGCTTAAGATGGCGCCAAGTATATAATTCATAGAAGTTATCGTCTGGTTGCACCCTTTCCACGTCTATTGAGCAGGAGTAGAGGATCACCCTTTGTTCCCTGTTCTGGATATGGTTTACCTTTTCTTCTTCAGGTCTTTAATGGTTTAACTTATCTGGAGATCGGACTGGTCAGTGGCTGTGACTTTCCATTATGAGGGTACTAGGTTGGCAGTTTGCTGGTTGCTACTTCCGACTGGTCGTCAGGAACCCGAATTCTTTGGTAGCGCTTAGAGAGACTGCTCTGATCAACAGTCGCATAATATAGGGGTATTTATAGTGCAATGTCGCGCATGAGTAGGTGTCCCTGTATGTATTCCTGGTGGGCAACCTTGAGGCCATATTATATTTTGTTCTCATCCAGCTGATTGGTTCCTATTGCCATTATCGACGGATAGTAATAACTATATCGTTTTTTTCTATCTCTCCCCAGCAGAAATCTCCTCATGACCTACACAACAAAGCGAAATACGGAATAACCAGTAAACATAAAAAAACCCTACCCTCTTCAATCTTTCTTGTTCTAATGTTCATGGTATCCGTTCCAACTTCAGCAGTATAGAACATTTTCTTATAGTCGCCGGATATCCTTGCACTTCGCGAAACAAACTTAAATTCTGGCATTGCTGCCAAATGAATTCTCTGTTCCAGGCTATCTTCCTCTTTGCCTAAAAGATTCCAGTATTCATATGCATGGCATAGGTGTTTACGTCCGTGATCAAGAGAATTGTCTTTCGAGTCTCCTGAGACAATTCCTACATGTGCTTTCGCCTTTCATTATTACAAACAGTTAACTATCTCTTTTTCCTTTATCGCTCCCCTTCTTCTCAGGACTGAAGTATATTAGAGAATCTCTGACAGTATAGAAACGGCATTCTTTATCCATCTATCTGGGGACATCTTTGTATTCGGGGAATTTAATGCGCACCACAGCACGTGGCTTAAACATTCTAATGTTACTAATTTTGCCAGTATTCAGACATTAATTTTTCCATTGCTCAATCCCTTACTGAAATCGTGGATTTCCCTACTCGTTTCTCTAGCATAACCGAGCAACAGTTTTCTCTACTTGATTTATTTATCGCCTCCTCTCCTCGTTCTTATCGACCTTCGCAACACTGTCCTCTTGGAAACTCTGATCACTCTGTAATATCTATTGGTATTCCGTCCAATCATCTGTTACTCGGGAACCTCCTATTCATAAGACCTCATTCTGTTACCAGCTTGCTGATTGGGACTAGCTCTGTGATTTTCTTCGAGACGGTCCTCTGGACTGACATCTTTAACCCTCAAATTGAAAATTGTGCCACTAGGTTTCCCTCTTGGATCAAAGCCGGTATGGATGCTTTCATTCCTTCTCGGAAATACCAAGCGAAACCTGAATCCTCTCCATTGTTCACACCAGGATACTCTGTCTCTATAGACCACAAGAATCACAATTTTTGGCTATACTACACGTCACAACAGACGCTTATTCGCTGCTACTCGTAATAAATGTAAACGAATCCTCGAAGGAGCTAAGTCTCTGCTGAGAGAATGAAGTACCGTATTGCATCTAAAAACTTTGGCTCCCGTGACTACTGGCGGTTCTGTAATAGTGTATTAAATAAGAGGTATTAACATCTTCTGCTGATAAGGTTGAATGTTAACCTCTTACCTTTACTCATCTGGAGTATCCCAGCCTATCCCTTTCCATCTATAACTCTGTTGAGTAATATGCATATAACCCCTTCTATGGTTTCTGCTAACCTGTATCTCCACAAAACATGTGTACCTGATTGTATCCTTGTAATAGTCATTATGAAATGTGCCCCGCCCCCGAACCGGCTCCTGTTTTCTCTAAACTGTATAAGTAATTACTTTCCTGCCTACTGGAAGTCCTCATCTATTGTTTCAGTTTGGTGAACCGTCCGATCTTTACAACTATCGGCCTATGAGCCTTCTGCCTCCTTTTGAGTAACTAGAGAAACCCTAGAGGCGCTAATTATTTACATTGTTCGTACTATTGTTCTCACCTTTATTGCCATATTCACGACGTTTCAGTTGTTGTACGCTCCGACCTTCTTCAAGTGATTGGAATTTCGAACTGAACCTTTTATTTCGTCCACCGGGGTAGATTGTACTAGTTCCACGTGTCATTCCTCTTCCCGATGTCTCAGTTATCCCCGGAAGAGGAATGGCACGTCATAGAGAGCCACGTCCTGAAGGGATACGGTTTAGTAGAAGTAGATCCAGATGCAAAATTGGTTGGTAATATTTTTTAAACATTTTTCGTCCTCATTTTTATAATTTTCTCCATATTTATCTCGTGGTTCATACCCGCTAAATACTTACGATAAAATTATCACTTTTACGCCTAGTTATCGTAAATCAAATTAAGCTTCAGTTTTGATAGTAAACACATTACGTAGTTATAATCTCAGTATAAAGACAATGTACCAGTATATATTCTCATATTGTTGTTAATTAAAGCTGTTAACTAATGTCTTCTGTAGCGTTCATTTTTTATTTAAATCTTTATTGAAATCACTTTGTACAGATCACATCTCATTACTCAACAATGCTTGTATGACTTTAGTCCGAATACGAGAAAGCCAGGTGGATAGTCAATAAAGATGGACCACACAGTATCCAAATCATTAAGAACAAATCCTTTTAATTAATGGCTTCAATCTGATCAAAAAGCAGTTCAACCTGTTTCATAAATTAATGAAGGCGTTGGTGTCTAAAAACAGTTCATATCGTCTCGTGATTATGGATTTGTCAACGTTCTCCTTGAGTCAACAGATTCATCTTTCCGAGTAGTGATGTCCAACCCTCCTATATCTGATGTGTTCTCAACTTAATGACTAGTTTGAAATACGCATTTTGAGAAAGAATTGCGATGATGTTTTTAATCACGGACACAGACAAATCCTCTTATTTCGAAAACGAAGATTTCATTCAGATTTTATACAGACGACTTACGATTACTTCATTTCCAAATTCAGATTTTCATAAAGGTCTATTATTAGGTTGGTGCAAAAATAATGACGTAACAATGTCGTTTTTTGACGTTAAAAAATACGTCAAAAAACGACATTATTACGTCATTATTTTTGCACCAACCTAATACAATTCTTCAAAATTAATTTGTTTGCAAATTATACATTATTTTTCGCATTACTTTTAAAACACATTTGATACAACGAATAAAATATTAAAAAATCATTTTTAATTTTAAAATCAGAGGATCCATTCTATTTTTTAAACCTAAAACAACTTATACTGTGCAGAAGAAAACAGAAAACAGAAAGTCCTGTGTTTTTTTGACGTTAAAATCAATGGGCTCTTCTCAAATAGTTATCTTATCATTCAACTAATCGTGATACGTGTTATTTTTTATGTAGCATTTTTTTTTATTCTGCAAAATAAAACTTAAGAACTCACCGTTCGTTTCTGAAATTGAATATTCCATTGTTTATAAGCGTTTGTTAATCATAGAGTTAGCGATTTGATTGCCAACCGTAATTCCAGGTCTTTTATACGGATTGTGTAAACTACTGTTTAATGAAGCGCATACACGAACAAGGCAATACTAATACCCCAAATCATCATTGTTCATCTTCAGTAAGAGTAGGTTATGGAAAACTCTGTCTGTTTATTACTCACAATTTACCTGAGAGTAGCGCAAGCCAGTTTTGGTTTGGTTGATTTTGTTTAGCGGCATATCAACACCTCTATGGGTTATTTAATGCCAAAGTCTAAATATTCTGAACACTATTTTATGGCTTCAACTAAAGATATTTTGAAGACAATTGCATGCCTTCAACTACAGATAAAATTTATTGATGGTACTGTAAAATGTACTGTTGGTCATTTTGCTATAAATATGCATTGTTGGTAATTTCACTATAAAAATGTATTTTTATGCTTTCATAGTGTTTTGCTTTTGTTTGTGGTTCACTATTTGCCCGTAGCTGGGACTCGACATCCCTGGGTCAGGGTGGATCTGGGAACAACAGCAATTAAGAGGTGGTTTCACGCTCTTCAAAATCTCCAATCTGCCGATCAGAGGCCTTACTGCCGGATGTAGATACAGCTTTCAAGGTGCACGTATTCTAACTCTATTTCACTTAGAAGTGGGGAAGGTCAATATACATGCTAATGTCTACTATAAAATCTGAAGGATCTCGGATTTTTTTTTTTGTAACTTATGTTGGTCTGTAAAATAAATACCGTGTATAGCATGGGGTGGACGATCAAAAAAACTCAGTACCTCTTTAACTCATATGGCAAGAAACAGACTGTTGTCTGCAGCTAAGTTAAAGGGATGATCTACGTTCAAAAGAGAGGTGAGCAGTTTTTGCATTTTGGGAAGATGCAGATTGCATATCTATTACCGGGTGGCTTCTCACGACAGAAATCTTTATTGCTTCGATCAAAAACGTTTATAAGAGAGAGTATAAGTTATATATCTGAAGCAAACTTTTTGAAAAGCTACTTATAAACATAGAAAAGATAGGGATATCCATTCAAATGTCTCATCGTGGAATAATGACAATGGCGCTTCTTAGCATATCCGACAATGAGACAGAGCATTGGACTGGAGACGTCAGATGAATAGGCGGGGAACAATAATCTCTTAAACTTCAACTGATTCAATTTCATTAACGTCATTTCTACAAGTGAGGATTCTTTCTTTTAACGAAACCGCACGATGTTTGAGCTTTGAATCTAATATTGTATGATAGCCTACATAGTCATGTTCACTGTCTGGCCACTCTCATTTATCAAACCATTCTTCTTCTAATATGTGCTTACCAATAACTTTCAGAGACAACAGTGGAGTTTTGTTTGAAGTTTCGAATTCTCTTCTGCATGCAGTCATGTGCAGATCTAATTCAATTGATTTCCCAATCCTACCCCCCTCGCCTTAATCCCCCCTACCCGAATCAACTGCATATTAAAAGTTATGACCGCTGTAATTATTAAAGCCTCTTTTTATATTAGTTACCTAAATCAAATTTGCTTTAAATTACCTTTTAATTAATTTAAGTTACAGAAGAATTTTTTTTTCAAATAATAGATTAGGATCGATTAAAATATCCAAAATGTCTACGGTAAGATGCCTATCGTAACTGCTATGCTGCAAGGGACAACGATCGTGGTAGGATGATAAATTACGACCGGTCACGATCGTGGCTTTGGAACACGCCCTAAAACAAAACATTCTGTAATTTCATTGGTTGATAGTGATGTAATTTCATTGGTTGATAGTGATGTAATGTATGACATTAGTCGGAATTCCAAATATACATATTCTCGCGTCATAACCCGAGTTATTTTTAGCTTTTATCGACTATTTATTTTTGGACCTGTTTCTCTTGAAAACAAACATTCAATATGGCGTCGTCTCTAATAACAACAGATAATTCAAGCGCTAAAAGTAATGTTTTTGATGAAATTTGTTTTGAAGAAATCATCAATATATTGAGTAGTAATGGTAATAGTAAAAATTTATCGGAAAAACAAATAAATTAGTGAAGCAGAACCGTGAGATCAGTCTTGGGTAGCGATTTTGATTTTTCTATTAAATATTAAAATTCTGTTATGATGAATAAAATATATTTGCTTTGATCGGTGTTACATCATTTTTCTTCTTCTGTATGTTTTCTTTAGCACACGAGCGATGATGGCTCTCCAAAGCTTCCTATCGGAAAAGCGGAACAGTTAAAGAATAATTATAGATTGTTGAGCATCACGATAAAAGAAGTCCATAATGTTTAACCTTCGTAGCCGCCAAAAAATTGGTGTGTCAAAAGGACGGTTATTCCATTGACACAGCTATTACTGTATACACTTTTGACTCCCTCGGCAATGTTTATTATTTTTAAAAAGTGATTGTGGCATTTTAATAAAACCCAAGCATATGAAAATAGATTTATACATTTTTTTTTTATTTTTGTGAGTTGGCAAAATGGTATTAATTACTATTTATTCATTAAATTGATTAAAAACTTGTTTTCATAATTATTTATGAAATGATAAATAATAAATTTAGCACTCTAGTTGGCTTACATATTTTGATAATTTTATAATTTTTTTGTAAATTTTTGAATAAAAAGATTTCTTTTAAAATTTTATTTTTTTTATAAAATAGTAAATAAATCTTTATAAAAACTAAACAATAAATGTCGCATTGTATTTGGTTCACGTATTTTTATAATCTTGTAAATAGACATTGCAGAAAGAACCAAAAGTTTATGCGGGAAAAATGTCAAGGGAATAACCATCCTTTTGACACCTTTTTTTTTATTATTTTGCGAGCATTGCCAAAAAATCATTGTCGAAGTTCATTATAAATTTTTGTCTCAATGAGTCAACCATATTGACCAAACCGAAGTTGCCGTTATTACAATGTCTAAACCCAATTCTTTTTTTTTATTTTTATTTCAAAGCTATTGCGTCCTCCCCCAAGATAAAATGTACCGATTTCTAAACAAAGATCATATATATCATGAAATTTACTTAATATAAACAACGTTCATACGGCCAATTTTTTCAAAGCCATGACAGAAGCAACACCAAAAATCACTTAAGAGTTTATAAATATTTCTTTTTTACCCGGCGTCACTTCATTTCGAATTACTTTTTTTGTAAAGCTGACGTGAACATGACACACAAATTTATATTTTTATGCTGACGATACTACCATGGGACAATACAATGCAGGAAGCCAACTGACAACCTTGATAGGGACATTCAAAAAGCTTCATTTGACATTATTGAATAATGAATATCATCTTCTGTCGCCAAATGGCAACCATGATGTCCTTCTATTTTTTTCTTGGATAACGGAACAGAGATTCAGTCTCCTATTGCTTCTCAGTGTTTGTGTTTAGAACCGATTTTTATTTCTTGCTTGTTGTCATTCATTTATTATCTAGCCATTGAGATAAGTTAACCTTTTGCCGCAAGTTGATTTAACCTTTAAATTTTTGGAGGCTTTCACCCTCTTGCGTCTTGACCTTTGAACTAAGAGTGTGGGACTTATTTTTCGTCCTTGCACGAAAGTTCACATTTTATCATTCTTTATCTCTACATATAAGAGCTGTGCAAGTGGTAAGTCATTTCAGACAAGGGAGGGATTCATTCTCTTGTATGGACCGAACACATGAGCAACAGCGAAGTTTTAGAGAAAATAGAAACAAAAAGGACACACTTATACGGGGCATCATAAAGACAGTTGAAGTTTCTAGAACGCATAATGAGAAAAGAAGGCTTGGGGAAATTGACACTCACAGAACATATTGAAGTCAAGAGGTACAGAGGAAAGTAGGGCATAACCTACTTAACGAGCTTGTGTAAATGTTTGGCAGAACAGAGATTAGCAGATATACCAAAACGACAAATTTTACTAAGGGCTACAAAAAGGAAGGAAATTGTGGAGAGCCATGATCGCCCATATCTTGGAGCAACAGAAATTTGGTTTTACAGACGGATGCTGAGATTGTATGGACTGAATACGTGAGCAACGACGAAGTTTTAGAAAAAATGGAATCAAAAGGACACTTATACCTAACATCAGAAATAAACAGTTGAAATTTGTAGAGCGCATAATGAGAAAGGAAGGCTTGGGAAATCTGATACTCACAGGACAGATTGAAGGCAAGAGGTACAGAGGAAAACAACACATAACCTACCTAGTGAGCTTGAGTAAATGGATAACAGAACAGTTGGCGAGAGAACTGACGCTTTGAAAGAGATTTGAAATATTGAAGTATATCGCTTCTTTAGAAACACATTTCTTTTGCTTCAAGTCACTACTTCATCTGATAAAATTCACTGCTATATAGGAGGACTGATATTACGTAACATTTCAGTACTCTTTGTTTTTGTTTCTAACGAGATTTCACTGTTTCTTAATACTTAGCTAAAGATGCCTTCCAAAAGCTAAGCAGCCCCAATGCAACTTCAGACTACAGTGTTGCATTCTCCGTCCTCTATTGAAACACTTCCCAGATATTTTGATTGTTGTACTTGTTTGATTTTGGAATTTCCAATTTGTAATTTGCTCTTTGGTCTGTTCATTTTGATAACAACCATGCCTTATGTCTTCTTGCAATTGAGGTTTAGTCCTTTCTTCTCACTTTCCTTCATTACCTTCTGTCTGAGTTCTTGTAGTTTCCTTTCTGCGTCTACTTTCAACACTGTGTCATCTGCATATCTTATGTTGTTAAGATTGTGACTGGCTACAATGAATCCTAACAGAACTTCTAATTCTCTCAAAATCGTCTCACTGAATAAGTTGAATAAGTTCGGTGAGAAGAATTGTCTTACGCTCCTTTCTATTTCTGTATATTTACTGAATTCATTTTCTATCCGTATACAGGTGGTTTGCTACCAGTATAGATTCAAGATTATTCTAATATTCATGCTAAATATTTCAAGGTTACCTAGCAGTTCTAACAGATCTTTGTAAAGTAACTTATCAAACGCATTTGCATAATCTATAAAACACCGGTATGATACATGAAAACTGTCATTCATTCTAATGATTACATACACATAACAAACACTAAAAACATACAAGAAGGAAGTAGATACGAAAAATGTTAATGGCAACACGTGGACAAATGTAACAAATAAAATATGAATAAATAAATACGAAGGTCGGTTGAAAAGTTCATAGGCTGACCAAAATATAAATATAGGTAGGCACACCAATTGCTAGACTAAAAGACATGAAAGTATACCAGAATACAACATCTTTTAGCCCAGGCGTTAGCAACCTTTTGCTAACTATATGCCGACTTAGGGTTTTAAAATCATTCAGTGTGCCAACAGCATACGTATTTTTTTATACAAGTCAAGGTCAATATACCTGTTATACAATATATTTTATATAATAATGTATAGTATATATACTTTACTATATGTTAAAAATAAAACAGCTAAATATATTTTTTGCGTTGTAGTAATTATTGGTTCGGACTTCGTGATGTCATTTGCGGCTGCGTGCCATTGGAAATTGCTTGGCGTGGCACGCGTGCCGTAGGTTGCCGGCTCCTGTTTTAGCCTACCAACGAGTGTGTCTACTTACATTTATATCTTGGCCAACCGATGAACTTTTTAGTCGACCCTCGTATATAAATAAATGATCATGTCATACATAACTCTGTTCTGCTTGAATACATAAAAGGATAGAAAATGCACAATTTTAGCCCCTCTCACAGAATTTCTCATAACCTGTTTTTACTGAATGTGGGTCTTTGTGGTAGGAGGTGAAAAATGTTCGCAAGGCGATGAACGAATGAAAACCATTATAACAACAAAAGGTGAATTTAATGGTTTAACTAATTAATTTTTCCTATTTTTTCAAAATAAACTTTAAGCAACTTCATCATTTAGTCTCTGTTCTATATCAACATTTAAAAAGAAAGTCATTGTCACTGGCCAGGATTTGATATCAGCGTTATGACGAATGTATGTATAACTATTTAGTTATGAAAACTAAAAATTTCATTTACATTAATCATTATACACATAGTGACACAGCAACTTTTGACTGTAGTTGGAAAAGTTGAAAATATAATCACGATTTTAGTGCCGGTTGAATTTCTATCTGGCATAAGCTTTGAATTTTATCGCTACAGTCACTATTCCATTGTTTAGATTTTTGGCACAAACAAAATATTTTTTTCTTTTTATACGGATTTCAGAATGAAACCCTCAAGTTTGAAATATTTGATCCGAAAATTGTTTTAGCAATTCCAGCAGTTAATATGTACGCTACGCATTAAAAATAAAAATAAAAAACCCAAAAGTATTGTCATTGGTCAGGAATTAAATCAAGCAAGAATATGGTTATTAAATATATATAAAGTAAATGCTTTGCTAATGATTTTACTGTAAAATGTGTTCAGGCTGTAAGAGTAGCAGTGAATCTGTACCTTACTATATACTGTTCTGCACACACACACAGACACACACACACGCACATATCTATCTATCTATCTATCTATCTATCTATCTATCTATCTATCTATCTATATATATATATATATATATATATATATATATGATGCGATCGGCGGAGGAGAGGCGTAATCAACATTTGAAAATTTTGCGGTAATACGCGCTTAAAGGTTTTAGGCAGTTTTGATCACCATTCTTTTTTTTTTTTTTTTCAGGGTTAGCCGTAAGGAATTGTAAATGTAGGACTACCTTACACTTAAGTAAAATAATAACAGTAATAATATTTATTAAGTAAAATAATAAGAATAATAATATTTATTAAGAATATAACAATAATAACATTTAATAACAATAACAATTTATTAAGGGTATCAGGAATTATCAAGTTTTATGGAAATATTGTTGACAATTATGTATTTAGTTACATAACAAATAAATAAAAGTAATATAAATTTTGATGCAATATTCGATTTGTTATTTTTCATTTTCTTCTCTGTTATTGGCAGCATTTTAGAATACTTTGGCTGCGATGCTAAGTTTCCTGAGTTGAACAAACTGAAGATATTTCATTTAAACTTTGTTACTTCTCTTTTCCACTGTTGTTTTTAGATCGCTTTCTTACAATCATTTTGATGGGCAATAGCGAAATTCTGAAATTATTCCATTTCAAAAAGAAAGCTTGTAAAAAATGAATATTTTAAATTAATATATGACAAAAATAAAATGCTTTTGACAAAAAAAACCTTAATGATTTCACTATAATTCTGTAACAATAATGTAATGATATTCCGCAGACAAATCTACGGTTTCTGTTGCCTCAACTCATTGCATGATTATGAACTATAAACCTAAACTGAGCTTGAAATATTATGTAATCGGCTCTAATTTTTTGTAAAATACTTGGATATGATATAATGAATAATTTGCAGTGAAAAAAAGCAATTTTCGATTTTTGTTGAATACGCGCCTCCCTCCGACGAGCGCCTCATATATATATATATATATAATATATATATATGATTGTTCTGTACGGAATAAATTCCAATAACCAAAAAATACTATTCTTAAAAAAGAGTACTCAATACAGAGTAGAGCAAATATGATTTATTCGAAAATTATAACATAAATATGTTATAAAATCAGTACAAAAATAGCCATTTTGTTTCAACACTTCTGGTGTCTTATCAAGTGATGGCGTTGAATGTAGAAAGATTCTACATTCAACACCATCACTTGATGAGACACAAATATTACCTAAATACCCTTAAACATGATAAAATCTCGACCAAGGACAGCAACAAGAAAAAATAAAAAGACCTAAATGCAAACAGCTACCTACTCAGTAAAGTGCTCAGTGCTTAGATTACATAGAGCAAAAACGCTTGACAACGTTTATTCCTATACAAGGATTTCCCTAGTTGCAGCCCAAGTTTCACGCTTATGTTATCTTCAGGCGACTTGAACATCCCCGTATCCGCTTTATATTTATAGAAATCGGATGGTATAAAAGTTTTTCGTATAATTTTTTCATTTAATTGACATGTAGGAGCTCAAGTTTTTTGAAAGTATAAGAAAATTTTCGCCCGCAACCTTTGTCAGTACTTGGCACTGAATTCTAGTTTTTACATTTTTACGTTGGAAATGAAGCGAAATATGTCATTAATGTAAATAGTTGTAATCGGATATAAGTCAAAATTTGTAACTTATAAAAAAAAATCCAAACGTAATTTTTACTTTATATCCGATATATGTGTGAGGAAACTTCAGACGTAGTTTTTTTTTTTTTTTTATTCTTTCTCTTGTTTCTATGATACTTGACATGGATATAAATTCAAATACATTACAGTGCAGTTTCCAACTCAGTTTCCACAATGCACGTATTATTATGGCTGTGTGATAGATATAAAAAATAACTTTATAAGAATTAAGTTTCTTTTGCATAGATTTTCTTTGAGATAATACAACAAAATACGGGTAAGAGGCTCTTATAAAGTATCTATAAAAATTAGTTCGTATTGTTGATAAAACATCAGCAATACTAAGTATTCAGCAGATTTTGCTCACTGAGTAAAAGACAAAAGACAGTTCTATTTTTATACAAATGTTAGATTTCTTTATATTTTTTTGAAAAAAATACACCTACGAGAAAAGTAATTGTAAAAGAAAAACAAAATCCTTGGCTGTAGTCAAAGTATGATAATTATACACGCTCGTATTGTTGGTCGGATGTGCATGTGGTGTAATGATTAGAGGCCCCGAAAGAGAAATCGTTGAGCCGATTTCGAATTGCCATCGAGATCGTTATGTTCACTTTCTTTTCTCCTCAGCTATGGGTTAAATTGTAAAGCAGACTGGATATTCTAGTTGTTATTGACAACCAGTATAGAAGGACAGCTCTGAATTCAATGCTGTATTTGGTTCTGTCAGGATACCCACTTGAACTATAATTAAGAGCCGCTCAGCATAGTTGCGGTATAAACCACAAGGTTGTCTCTGTGGGCGTTGAAGAAACACAAATGATTCTGAATAGATGGCCATAGTCAGAAACTAGTAGCGATGAAGATCATAAATCACACTGATATTCAGTGTTTCTTTAAGTATGATGATCTTTCTTTTTTTTTTTATGTACCATGTCCTTTCAGGACGTAGGCGATCATGGTTCTCCACCTCCCTCTATCCCTTGCAGCTCTCAACAAGTTCCTTCCCTCTGCTATCTCCCCAGACCACGTTCTGTCATCCACTTGCTTAAGTCCGCCAGGTCTGTCACGTGTTGTTTTCCCTTGTCTCTCGTTCCCTCTATTCGACCGGTGAGTATCATAATCTCTAGGCCTTCCTTCCTCATTATGTGTCCCAGAAACTTCAGCTGCCTTATTCGTCTCAATTCCCACTCCTGTTAACTCATGTTTGCGACTAACAGAAGAAAATGACTTAATGTAGATTTTCAAAACATTACAAAAGTTTAGATCACCTGTTGCCATGGGAATCCGGTGGGTGTTAATAAATATGCCGATGGGAGTTGAAAATATAGCACCATCTAATAATGTTATTCAAACGAATTTGAAAAATTTATTTTAGTTGCTAAGTTGCAAAAAGAATTACATTTTTCTTCTTTCAAGCTTTATCTTTACGAGAATCGGATCAGACCAAAAATGGAGTATAGCTGTCGTATCTGGGCTGGAGCTGCACAATCTTCACTTTTTAATTTTGACAGAAAAAAAAACGTTTACGCTGCTTTGTGAGGACGATGACTTATTTCCCACCCTACAACCCTACTCCTCGGGCATTTCGAGGCGGTGTAATGGTTAGCAAGCTTGTCTCGCTAGAACAATTGCAACTGAGTAGCGAGTTCGATCCTTACTGGGTGCCCCATACTTTCGGCCTTGTACCGCATCTAAGCTACGCTTGGAAAATCACTACAACCTTATTCTTTCTACTACTGCTATGGCAAATATTCCGATGTTCCGCATTCATTAGTGCTACCATCACGGACATTTACAACCAAGACCCGCCTTGCTACGGCTAGAGGGCCGAGTCACCCTCATTCCTTACGTATTCCTTTTGCAAGAAAGGTATTCCACTCACAAAACTTCTTGTCAAGAACCGCTACTTTGTTGAACAGATTCACGTGTGGATGCTTCCTCGAATATTGCACTCTTAACCTCTTCTGCTCTAGTTGACACTTACCTATGCACCATATCCATGCAATCTTCACTTACGTCCTTATCACACACCTCATTTATTAACCCTCTACCTTGAGTAGCTCTTGGGCCTTGTCTTTGGTGATTTTTATTAAAAAGATAAAAATCTGAAACATTTCTCGTCTAAACGGTTTCAGATAAGAAATTTATGATAATCACCGAACTACAGCTTTTTGACGGGACAATTAATGCTGATTAAAAATTGACTTGAGTTTTTTTGGTTCTGGTTTTAGGGCGATGCCTTCACAAGTTCACATGCGTCATTGTTTACTGGCGCTACAGAATCACAAAAAAAATCACTTGAGGACTATCAACAGCAGCAACAACTAAAACAGATAGCACATGTAACTCAAAGAGAAAATGACAATAATCAGGATGTTAACATTCCGCACTATTTCAAACAAATGGTTAAGAAAGAAACCCTGATCAATACTAGAAAGTCCGATAACAGCTACCGGACTTAAGGGAAAAAATTTTAAGAGAAATATTTTATAAATTTCAAGTAACAGCAGTACTGGCTGCTCAGCCAATGAACGTTTCCTTATAAAGAAACGGTTACTAGTACTGTTCTTCTTCTTCTTCTTTTTCTTCTTCATGTGCCGTGTCCCTTCATGCCGTAGGCAATCATGGATCTTCACTTCCTCCTACCTCTTGTAGCTCTCAAAAAGTTTCGTCCCTCTGTCACCTCCCTCAGACCACGTTCTGTCATCCACTTGATTAAGCCCGCTAGGTATGTCATGCGTTGCTTTTGTCTTGTCGCTCTTTCCCTCTGTTCGACCTGTGAGTATCAGATTCTCCAGGTCCTCCTTTTCCCCTTTGTCCTTAGGGCAATCAATTCAGAAGTGGGTGGTATTACTCTTTTCACCCGGAGATGGTGAAAAGATCGAAAAGAGGTAGTGGGAAAAATAAGGACAACAATGGCGGAGTGACAGTGTTTTCTTTTTACGAAATCCCGATGAAGAAGGAAGTGATATCCTATACCAAACGCATCTAACGCATTAAAACAGTGAAGACAATTTAGTTACAGGTGAGATAGACATACGCTTTTCGTATTGCTAAATAAACTGTTTTCCTAGATTAAGTTTTTATTTGTGGAATATACGCTTACTTGTCGTATTAGATTGAAATGCTTTAAATATACTGGTAGCCTAATACCAAGAAAGAGGTGTGTGTTCGTTGAGCATGGGTAGGGGTGTTAGCGATATGGTCTGGGAGTCAAGTTGGCGGTTACCCCAAAATTCTGTGAGAATGACTGTAGAAGTTTACGGGTAAGACGACTTAGCAGTTGATGGCGATCTCGAAAGAGGACTTTGCAGCCTGTTTTAAAAGTGGAAAAGATGGTAGGATAAGTTTCTGAGGTCCCAATAAGTCTATATTGGAAAGGACTAAGGCATCATTCTCCAGGGTTTTCTATTTCCGTCAATACGAAATGGTTAGATAATTTCTGAACAGCTCTCGCTCTCTCTTATATATATATATATATATATATATATATATATATATATATATATAATATTTTTTGTTTAAAAATATGATTCTTTCGCTACATAAGAGTTCTCATGTTTCAAAAACGGGAGTCGAAACCATCCAAATAATTATTAAAATTAAGTTGAATTGAGATGTTTAGTCCCGTTTCATCTTCAAGCGAAATTTTAGGAATAAGCTATCTCTTGGTTTACGTGTGTTTTTAGGCATGGTCCGTTACAACATTCGTTATTGTGGGAGTGGCTAGGCTAGTTTTCTTCGTTAAGTGGTCAGAGAGTTAATTCTTATCTATAGATTCATCATCTTCTGAGAGGTTTTGCTAAGGTTGTGTAGGGTATCTATTTCAAGGCTAATGTTGGCGGTCATCCTCTAGTTAGTTCCCAGTGAGGGATATTGTTATGGTGCGCCTACAAGTCGTTATGTGTCGGGAGGATTGTGTTTTATTATTGTCTATCTGATTATCTGTTTATTTATTTGTTTATTCAAGTGGGTGTTTTATATACAAACCGTATTGCACTGAATTTCAATTTGTTTTGGGACGACTACAGAAAGGGTTTTTCCTATTTAATGATTTGACTAAGCTTTTAAGACTTTTATTAAACTATGGGATTTTTTTTTTTTTTTTTGCTAATTATTTAATGCGAAAATTTGTTGATGTCGGCAAAAAACCGTTAACTCCTGCCTATGGTTTAATAATTTTTCATTATTTAGAAAATTAATGATGTGTAGTTTTTCGTGTAGGCATAAAGGGCATGGTTCATCTCAGGTCTTACAAGTTCTTGTTTTATTTACTATTTTCCATTTTACTTTTAGTGTTTTATTCGTTTCTTTTAGGTGCCAGAAATATTGGGATAGAGATGTCTGATTTCTATTTTGAATATTGTTGAAGGAGCTCTTGTGTTGCCTCCATCTGATTTTAAAATTATTTTTCGTTGAGCCTATGTATATCCTATCAGTGATAGGACTCTCCATGGATGAGATAGTGCATTGGTATACCACGGATTTTATGAGGCATTTATTTTCCAACGGGCAGTCTTTAGGGTTTCTACAATCACATAATTTTTCGTTATTTTTCATTTTAGTTTATGAGTTTTATTACTGTTTTGGCATGCGTGTTTTTCTAGGATTTTCTTATTATGTCTTTTTATGATTCTTTCTAGATTCTAGGAACTCCGGATTATGCACCCAACGTGTTCTTTACTATTTTCTGCATACCTGCGCACTTATATATATATATAATGACGAGCGGTAAAGCATACTGGATCAAACGGTGGTTTCTTTACAAAGAGGGGCCCAGGTTTCGATCCCTGCTGGGGATGCATTTTCTTTACTAAGTTTTCTTGAATGCGCATCACGATAGACATCATACACACGGTTGTGTTTAATAAACAAAAATGGGGCGTGTTTTTCAAATAACGTTTGAAGTAATATACTATATATTACTATATGACATCTGAAGATAAATTAATCAGAATAAGTTTGCATATTTCATTCAAATGTATGCAATGTCAATCGCTAACTATTGTCCTCCTAATTACTCGTCTTTTGTTCTCGCTCCTTAGTAACGTTCTTGTTTTCGAATTCTTCTACACCCAGTAACCCCTTTTGGTTTTACTGTCCTGCTTGACGTGAACTCGATTTAAAATACAAAAAAACATTTGCCTATTTTGGGAGAATTCGGTTTTTCTTTTGTTATTTATTTACACTACAGTGTTTTTTTTTTTTTTAAAATTACTTTAAAAAAAATGTTTAAAAAGCCCTGTGCTTCACGATTAAGCTGTTTCCCAAGTGCAGACTCGATTTGCAGTCAAAATAAATTGTTTATCTTTTCGCTGCATCATTCTGAGCCCAGCACGACACAGGTACATGAAATTCAAGGGAATTAATTTTTTCCTTGAAGGAAGCCATTTTTTTTTCTTTCTCTTTCGGTGGTCGCTCTCAACAGCAGCGTTCAGGCCTGGAAAGCCAATAGATCACAACTGGAATCTACTTCACTGCGGGACTCTTCTACTTTTTCTATTGAAGAATATTTGCTTTGCTGTTAAAATACCTTACACGATGCCTGCTACTAAAAAAAAGTGGAAGAGAGAAAGAAAGAAATAGAATTAAACTACAAACTGGAAGGCGACAAGGCTTGAGTTCGAGATTAAAACATAGAAAAAGATGCTTGTGTTTTTGTGGGGGTGAGGAGGAGTATTAATGGGGCTGGATGGAAAGAGAAATATGTTGGTGGGGGAGGTTTGTATGTGTTTCTCAAAGTAGAAAGAAAGAATGTAGATTGTGTAGCGTGTTTGCCAGGGAAAGAGTGGGAAGCAGAACATAAGTGGCATTGACAGAAATATATATATATGTGTGTGTGTGTGTGTATCGCTTAGAATTTGTACTACTTACACACAATACGACTTAAAATATTAACATAGGAAAATATACTAACAACGAGCCCATTAAAAATAGCTAATGAATTGGCCGAAAGCGCTTGGGACAAGAATTATGACAGACAAATTTCTACACTCTCTTGGCACTCAACTACAAAGTAAAAAAATAAAAAATTATAAGACCATTAATAAAATATTATAAGATTTTCCTTGTCTCTCACATTCAATGAAACACAGAAAAACACACACACACATACACACACACACACACACACACACATATATATATATATATATATATATATATATATATATATATATATATATATATAATATAGGAAACTCCAAAGAAAACTGATACCTAATGTTTAAAATGAATTTTTAAAAAATGAAAAAAATCTTTCTTGAAGGTTTTATTTTCGTTTTAATTTCAATCTAATAAATTAAAGTTAATATTTCCAATAAGAAAAATATTTTGCTGTATTTCTAAATGAATTTAAATTGATTGGAATTATTATTTTTTTGAAATCGCTAGAAAAAAGCTAATTTTAGTCATATTTACAACAGAAAACAGTGGGCTGATTTAATATCCAAGAGACAACAACAGTTATATAGATAGATAGTTTTGGATGGCAACTGGTCTCGGAGAATGAAAAACTCTGAATTCAAAAACAAAGCCTGGAGAGGGTTGGGCTCCGTCAAGTTATCTTGCCTTAGAAACACCACTGCTACTGCGGATGCAGTACATGTGGCATCCTACGACACTAATGGGTTACAGGTCACGTGATCGTGCTATATATATATATATATATATATATATATATATGTGTGTGTGTGATCGCGCTATATATATATGTGTGTGTGTGTGTGTGTGTGTGTGTTCGAGTGATGCTGAAAAGTTCTCATCCTTTCCAAACTGGGATTCTTCAAAAATAAATTCTGATGTTGTGGTATCAGCAAGCCAATTGAAATTCTGACCGAACATATTGCGTTCACTTCGAAGTGATCCCCTTTGGAAAAACCATGACGACCCACTTCACTTCTAGGTATGGAAAAATAACAAGGCAGACTGGTTCCTGTTGCTTAGGCAGAGCAACCAATCTAGGAGAAGGAAAACTCCGAATTCAACCTCCACTGCTAATACGTCACTGGCCAGCGTAGCAAATTGAAACCTATTATTCCTCATGTCATACAGACTTTTGGAAAAGTCAACAGTGGGCCGAGAAAATAGTGATATATGCCTTCTTGGTCGAAAGGAATAATTTTCTTTTTCGTCTATATTTACTTTTACTGTATACATACACATATATTCTTTTAATTGTATCGATTTTCTATAGAAGATGGTTGTCACCACACTGTGGTGCAACGATTTTCCAAGCGTAACTTAGATGAGGCACAAGGCCGAAAGTATGGGCCACCGCGCTGTGGAGTATGACTTCACAAAATATTATTGTAAGACTTATTTGTGCTTTAAACAAATACATCTCTTAAAACTGGACAAACATGTTGGCAGACATGAGACACTTTCTATATATATATATATATATATATATATATATATATATATATATATATATATATATAATTAAACCTAAAGAGCCAGACAAACCTACCAAGGTTTCCCAGCCTTCGCTGACGATCCGCTTAGGTGAAACCTTGGTAGGTTTGTCTGGCTCTTTAGGTTAAATTAGGTCTGCTCTACTTAACGTATTGAGCACTTTATTTAATTGTTTTGCTTACTCGTATCGGGGTTTTTTTTCTTTGGACTTTGGACTTGCATGTTAGACGATTATTTTCGGCTGACATACATGTTCTTGGTTCTTTCTTTTTTTATACCTTATTTTTCCCTTTGGTATTGGTTTGATTATTTGCAAATCAAAACATCGAAGGTTTTCTGGACGAGTATTTCTTACACTTACAAGATTATTACAAATATATATATATATATTTTACAGATACGGTTTTTACAGATATATTCTCTTTATCTCTCAACCATCATGCATATGAGGGAGACAGAGATGGGGAAAGAGAGATGAGAGCAATTGGAGAAACAGATGGAGTTTAAGTGTCATTTATTAGGATGGTTGCTATGGTGACATACTAAAAAATGGGGGTGGAGGAGGAAGAATTTGCCTGCATCTACGTCCAAACTGATTTTGCTGTTGTTTTCTCTCTTTTGCCTATCATATCTAACGGCAGTCGAGGAGGTGCTGTTTTCACTGCATAATGATTAATTGTTTCCAATTTCACACTGAAATATAGCCCATTACGTTTGGCGTTGAGCACGAAAATTAAGTGAAATAGAAAGAAAAGCGGACAAAAAAAAGAACACCAAATTAATTGATGCTTCTTTTCCTGAACAGCTTCACGAACGCCCAAGCAAATTTTGCCCAAGACACCAATAAATGTTCGACGACTTAAAGGTCAAGCAATAAAAATGACACTGAAAGAATTTTTCTTATGCCTCTAAAACATACATTTGATTCATTTCTCGGTAATCATTTGAAAATAATTGTCGTGAGTCGCAGAAATAATAAAATACTTATTGAGTAGAGACAATCATTTTGCCCGGTTTTATTTGGGATGACAGGGCGACATAAGAAAATGTAGACATAATCTACACATTTCCAGGATTCTCTCCAGAGAAGTAGAGTACAATTCTGTCCTATTTAGGTTCGAGATAAAATGTCGACTCCTAAAGTATTTTATTACTTGAAGTGAATCTCATCATTTGATCATAATACAGAAAAAAAAAAAATTCTGTCCAATCAGTATCCACTCTGCTAAGTTGACTCTGGAATCTTATCTGCTGTTATTAAACGACTCTTTAAATCGACAGTTTTTTTTTCTTATCAAACACAGATATCTTCGACACATTTCTTTCCATCATTTGAACAATAGTAATATTCAGATTCTTACAACCTATAATTCCTATACGTGATACTTTGGTTTGGGTTAGTTTGTTTTACGACATATCAACTTCAGTGAGTTATTTAATACGACAAAATTTTTATTGCTGGTAATTTTTTTTCAAAAATGTGTTGCTAGTAATATTTTTGCTGCAAAAAAAATCTATTTCTGGTAATATTTTTTCCCTCAAAAAATTTATTTCTGGTAATATTTTAAAAAAATGTATAGCTGGTAATATTTATTTTTCAAAAATGTACAGCTGGTAATATTTTTATCAAAAGTGTATTGCTGGTAATATTTTTTTTCTTCAAAAATTTATTGCTGGTAATATTTTTTTACAAAGTATTTCTGGTATTAAAACCTATTTTTACGCTTTTATAGTGTTTCGGCCCCAGTTTGGGGATTAACTATTTGCTTATAGCTGGGACCCTAACATGTGTTATCACTCGGGGTCAGGGTGGACCTGGGAACACCAGCAATTAAGTTGTCGTTCTACGCTCCTCAAAATCTCCTGATCAGGGGCTTTGCTGTTGGACGCAGTTTATCGTCTTACTCAGGATGATATACGTGTTGCCCTGATCTATATGTCATATAATTCGTTTATGTAAACCGTTAAGGCACTGGAAAGGGCATGACTCCATCTCTTGTCCCTCTCTAGCTATTGATTAAATAGTAGTGTAGACTGCTTCGTTACTTCATCTACTCTGCACACGTTGCGTTCTTTGATCACAGTTTAGTGAAGATCAAATTTTCGTCCGTACTTTAAGCACTGAATCGAGTTGGCAGGACAAGAATGCTTTCGTCGGTGAAAGTACAAATATCATGACAAGTAACGAAGAAGGTCGATGGGTTAATTTTCAGTTGGTTTATATAATCGTTGATACAACAAAATTAACCCTTCCCGTTCTATCGGGACACTGCATCTCTTGCCTCTAAAACATGAAACGGATTCAAACATTTACACGAGATGTTAGGTCGGGCATCCTCATAATCAAGGCTCAAAACCAACAATTCTTCTCGGCAGCAGATCACGTGGCTTCTTCCGGCCTCTCCAGACCACCGCTCAGCTCTGGCGCTCTCTGCTACCTCTGGTGGCTTCTGGTCGCCTCATGTAACAATTGCTACTGTTGGCTTCAACCGATCGTTCGGTTTATATTCATCTCGCCCAACTCTCACCACATCTCAAAGCTCATTACGTATTCATCAATCAGTCATTCTTTCCAAACCATGACATCGACCCTAAACAAAGCGGTTTGGTATTTCAAAACAATAAACTTTGTTTTAAAATTCCTTTTTCCCCCAACAATAATTTTTCGTCAATAAATTTTCGTGTTTAAAAATTTATTTCAAATCGGATCTTTTGTTTGTTTGTCGATTTTGGAATACGACTCAATTCCAGATTCCATTGTTTACATATCTGGCTTTACTTAAATTCGGTACCCGGCCGTCAATGACCTTCAAATACTAAAACAGTCAACTATTCAAGACAATGAACTTTTTGCGCTTAGAAATTTATTTCAAATCAGCAAGGAATTTTTCTCATTCCTCAGGATATATTCCAGACTGTTTTACATTCCGGCTTTCGTATTCATAACATAACTGATTCGCCCATCACTTTATGAGGAAAAAAATTCTCTTTTTTCTTTTGCTTTATATTTCAATTCATATTTTTCACATTAACGTTTTTCGTACGTTTTTAACCCAATTTTCCAATTTCATACGGAGTTTTCACAGGAACCCTTTTAATCCTATTTCCATACAACCAGTACCACGATAATGTCACATTCCTTTCAATTACTACCAGTGTCACTTTATAATGTCACACAACAACAATAATACCAAGACCTAGCCTGATAAGTGAATATACTTAGAAAGATGGAAGTGGCTACACTACCAGTAATCTTTGGCGTCCTGAAAACAGTTTTAAAAAAACAAGCTGGAAGTAAGATTTGAGGCGCTGAAAATCAGTTATCCATCCACTTGGCACTTCTAGAGTCAGCAAGAGTGCTGGAGTTTTTAACCTTCTGTTATTTTTTATCCTAATATATATATATATATATATATATACACTGCAGTTCAAAATTTTGAAGGAACTCCTGCTAATTTTTTATATTGGTACAAAAAGTAGTTGTTTTGTATTTTAATAAGGGAAAATTATTGTACATTTGTATTTTAAATAAGAAAAAAATATAATAATGGTTAATAAAAGTGAGAAATGATTTTTTATGATACATTTTATTATGATAAAACGAAAAAAACATTTTATAATTAAATTTTTCTGTCATCAAAATACCCTCCTATAACCTTAATTACTGCAACACAAATTGTTAGCATTCATTGCAAAAGTTTCTCGAAGTATAAGTTTGATAATTAATTCTCTTCTTTCAAGAGATATTTTCTTTTTTTTTTTCACTTTTCTATCAAGCTCATCCCATGTTAATTCTGTGGATAACTTCGAGCTTTTGAACTGTCGTGTGTATGTGTATGTATGTGTGTGTGAGCGATATATATATATATATAATCTTTTCAAATTATCGCGAGTTTTAACTTTCGTTCTTTTGATTAGTGGAAAATAATTCAAAGGATTGTTTTTCCTTTTTTCTAGAACATTCAATTTGTATTGTCCTGAGTCAGACACAGCGTCGCCATAAACAGGCTCAACGCCAAAACTTATCAAGAAAATTCCCGTCCGAACACGTCATTGGTTAATAATATCTTCGCTCTTAGGTACTGATAAGGGACATAGGAGTTCATTTTTTTTTTTACATTTATTTTTATATATTGATAATCGAAATATTTGTTTGATAATATTCATAAACACACCTTAATAATTATTAATTAGCTGTAGATAATATATGTGCTTAAATATTCTTATAAAATTTGAAAGATGTTATTATTATTATTATTATTTACAACATCCCAGACAACGCTGGGTCATTTTACTTTGTGTAAATAACGATATATTTTACTCTATTATTATTTATTTTTATATTTTTTCTACATTTATATTTTATTTATTTATTATTATTTTTATTATTTTTTTTCCCTATTATTCCGAACGGCTTTTGGTGGTTCTTGCTGTAAATAACAATCTTTTTTTCTATTGTTAAGATATATGGACTTGTGTTGTTTTCTGAAATTGAAAGAAAAAAAAAAAAACGCGCTGTGAAATTCCCAGAGGCCCTAGTAGTACATCAAAATCTTTATTGTATTAGTTACCAACTATTTCTGACTATGGCTCTCCTTGTATTAGTGTCATGCAATATCAGAACGACACTTTGGATGCAGTTAGCTTATCATCAGTTCAACAGTGAGGCTTAATTACCTCTTTTAACTGTCATTAAGAGATTTTTTTTTTTTGCAAATTCAGCTTTCTCGAAATCCATTTTATGTTACTGATGAAAGAGATACATTTTATGGCCAAAGCCTTTTTTTTGTGTTGTTTCAGCACAGAAACGTGTTTGAATGTTTGTAAAGGTGAGTGCGATTGAATGAACATGATTCTTTCTTTTTTTTCTTTAACCATTTAAATGATTTTTTTTAACGTCTGATATAAACAACATTCCTGTATGACTTCCATTCCTTCTCATTTGTATTGTGTTAATATTTTAGTATTGGAGGTGGGGATAACCCAACTGGTCACGCCACAGAAAATGGATTCGACAAATCGAGTTCAAACACCGGCTGGAACTGTTTGCTGTTAATGCGCACTAATGTCCTTAGGAAATATACAAATTTAATTCTTCCCATCTTTAACTATAGATTAAGTAGTAGATCAGATTACGCTTTCTAGCCTTGGTTGGCAATTAGTCTAGGAGAAGGATAGCTTTAAATTCTAAAAAGCAACAGGAAATTACTCGACTTTCTCATGGGTATTCATAGCAATGTGCAGTTGACAGATATTAAGAGAAAAAGAAGCAGCGATCGCTGTAATACTAAATGGATATATTACTTAAAAAGGAATAGAAATATTTTAGTATTACTATGTTGACTTTTAATATTAATTGCTTATGTAAGCCGTTAGGGCATTTAAAAAGGGATGACTGTATCTCTTGTCCCTCTCTACCTGTGGGTTAAATAGTACTGTAGACTGGGCTCTTTAGCTTTGGATGACAGTCTGTCTTGCAAAACTGTGGAAAAAAAACCGGAAACCACTCCACTCTCTTTGCCAAGGAGTCATAACAAATACAGCGATAATGAAAAAAAGGAATCTGTGGAGAGCCTTGATCGTTTACACCTGGAAGTGATATGGCATTTAAGAAATTCGTGATGGCTGTCAATATAATAGTACCAGTAAACCATAGACTAATAATAATAATAATAATAATAAAATAGAAAGACTTAGCCTGAAAGCTAAACATACTTTGAAAGGTGAGAGTGAGGTTCAAGCCAGTAAACTCTGGTGTTCTGAAAACTGTTAAAAAAAAAAATAGAAGCAAGATTTGAGGTATTGAAGATCAGTTGGCCACCCACTTGGCACTTCTATGGTCAGTAAGAATGCTGGAGATTTATTGTCACTTTATCCTCAAACAGGAGCCAACACCACTAGTATGAAACATCACATTCATCATCGTAATAAGAAAGATAGATCTGATATAAGTAATTCTTTGATATATAAGGTATGGGCAAAAGTGTCTGTTTATACCATATCCTTCTGGTATCAGTTTAAACTGACGAGTCCTATTCCAATATATTATCACCATTTTGCTTAAAGTTTGTATTTTCTTCTTTTAAGATGAGAACTTGCAAATTTAAGTGAAATTTTAATTTTGTAAAATTAAGACTTTATAATTATAGTTTAAATATATGGAAAAAAATAAGGCATCAATTGAAAATGACCCGAGGAGGATATGTGTTAAGAAATATCAAATGTTTATTCCGTTTCAATGTTTCAAAATTGTGATCACTGAAAACATTATATTACAGAAAAATACATCTAGAAAAAGAATTTTAAGTAGAAAGATTATATTGAATCAATTTCTAGGTGTGCCACTAGAGAAGTTGGTTTACTATGTCGTTCTAAATCATCTTTCTTGCCAGAATTTAAAATTTACATATTTATGAATCTACCATTCGTCCATGGTTTTAATACTGCTGCCACATCTGATCTGGTGCTTCTGCTATATATTTAGAGATTTTTTTTATAAAATCCAAAGAAGAATCTGCAATGTTATTAATAGGTCCTGAGCTGGCATCTCGGCTTCAGTCCCTTTCTCACCTCCGTAACGTAGCCTCCATCCGTCTTTTTTTTATAAATATTTTCATGGTAATTGCTCTGATGAACTTTCTCTATGGTACCTAGACTTTATGAATTTAAGCATACTTCTAGATTGTTGGCAAGGTTTCATAATTTTACACTTAAAATGGCTAGATGTAATTGTACTTTTTATGCTAACAGTTTCTCCCCTCTCACTTTTCGCTTGTGGAACTCTCTTCCAGCTTCTTGCATTCCAGTCAACTTTGATCTTCAAAAATTTAAATGCAATTTCAATCGTTATCTTTTCTCTTCTTAATTCCTGTTCTTTTATTGTTATCTCTTCTTAATGTTTTCTTTTACTGATATTCTGTCAGACTCAGTAAGCCCCCCCCCCTTGTGTCTTAGTGGCTTTATTGCCTTACTTGGGGTGAAACAATTAAAAAATGAAACAAACTCGTGCCACTTAATTATACAATACCACTATGTATTTAGTCTCTGGTTAAAAAAAAAAAAAGTGAGGTAGCTGGAAATTTTAGCATACACCTAATGAGATATGTGACGATAGGCTAATCTTAAAACAATTTAAACTGTCCTGTATTTATGACCGTTTACTTTAAAATGGTTTCTCTTCAGTGTAATTTGCTATTGTCCCACCTATGCACTTAGTGCGAGACAACGCTAAAAAATATTTAACCTCTAATAATCCGCTGTTAATAGAGATGCTTATCTCGGTGCATCAGCCTCTTTGGCTTTTTCATCATTCACAGTAACAACTAGCTTGTGACTAAGGTCAATTTCTCTTTCGGACTGCCATTAATATCCCTGGGCCATCTCATTACTGCGCTTACATCAATTACAATCCTTCCGTAAACATTCATTAACCTTATGTGAATGTTTGCAGCAATTTCTAATTCCCAAATCAGAAATTGTATGACACCTCATTGCTTTCTACATGTATCCATAGGGACAACTATTTTGAAGGCTGCTTATGGGTAGGAAAGCAGAAAATAACTCCACAATATTTCCCTTAGCTTCTAGATATTTTATGGTTTATCGCTTAAAACATCCCTCAAAATTCTTTTAGAACTAAATTAGAACAGGCATTACATTATTAATCGACCCTCGTATGATAATTTGTTCTCAATTATCTTGCGCATTCTGTATATTCCAACATATTTAAATCAAATTTTCACTTTTCAAAGTTAGACTTTATAATTATAGCTTAAATATATTTAAAAAAAGATGACATTAATTGAAAGATATTATATATTCAAATATAGTTAACGTTCTACACACGATAAAACATCCTTTATACAAAATCTTTAAATAGTTCGTTCGTTGGCGGAACTCGTTGCCGACTATTGGGGTGCTCATCTACATTTCATTCTGTGTGAAATATTGAATCTGAAAAGATGTCTGCGTCCACCGCTTGGTAGGGTGGGGGTGGCCAGAGGATGAAGAACTCTGGCTTTTCTTTGGCTCTCTTCGGCTCTTTGTCTTCAGTTTTTTTCGAAGGATGCTCCTCTCCAATTGGTTCTTTCTGCAGCTTCCATCTGCCAGTTTACTGGTCGATTTCTCTCCTCAACAAGGTGTTTTTGAGTGATCCTTGATTCGACAATATGGGGCTCCACATGGCCTCTTGCCAGATGCGAGCTCTGAGAAGACGATTTGTTTGGGTAGGAGAATGTCTGGAATTCGGGCAAGGTGTCCGGCATATCGAAGTCTGTGGCGAATCATGATGGTTTCTAAGCTCTCCATCTTTGCGCGAACTTGTGATCCGCTCCTACTACGTGTTTTGCGGGATTTAACGAAGTTTCATTTGATGGAAACTTTCAAGTTTGCAGATGTCTCTTTGGTAGTTTACCCAGGTCCCACAGGCGTTCAGGGTAGTTGAGATTACAACGGTAGCACATGATAGACCATAGAACATGAGCTTGGTAACTTTTGTTAACCCAGGATTGCCGAAGACTCTTTTGACTATTTTCCTGCATGCTGTGTGAGCGGCCTTGATTCAGTTATACTTTAAATAATGATTAAATAATAATAGTTTGGTAGTTAGTTTTCTACTCTACGACTATTATTACTGCTGCTGACATGTTCTTACTACCTTATCACAAAATCAGAAGCATATAAGATATGAGACTTGAGAAACGCATACACAAAATATGAGACAGTACGATATCATCTAAGATTTGCGAGTCAGTCTGATGATCTAAGTTGTCCATATTGCCAAATAAGTTAACACAAATTTGGGATAATAAACAAAGAGAAATACTGACAAATGAATGAAAAGGCCTCTTTGTTGACTGTAAAAATGTTTCACTAGAGATAGCCATGTTGAGCCGATATCGCTCATGCTATGAGATAGGAAGAAGATGTTCGTCTGTTGTCGGCCGAGTACTGCGTTTGCTTTACGACTTTTTTTTTTCCAGTGGAGTGGGTTTTGTCCCTTGATTATTAATCTTTAACTTGTGCATACTTTATATGTTTGAGTAAATAATTATTTTTATATACAAACACACACACACACACACACACACACACACACCATCGCATCTTAGATATCTATCATTATAATTAATGTCTGTTTTTCATTTGTTCCTGTGTACATATGTCACACTTTCATTTCCTTTTCTGATGTCTAATGTTCATTTATTCTTCTTGTTCGTTTGCTCTTGCTTACATACATTACGCTTTTATTGCCAAATCTAATCTAGTAAATGGTAATATTCATTATAAGGAAACATTCATTGACCGAGCAGCCAGTTCTGTTGTTGACTGAAATTTACAAAATCTTTCTATTAAAACAATTTTTCAGGAAAATGTTTTTTCAAATTCAGTAACTATTATCGCCCTTTTCAGTATTCACTTGGGTTTCCTTCCTAACCTTTTGTTTGAAGTAGTGTGGAATGTTAACAACTTCATTATATCATTCTCTCTCCGAGTGCTATCCATTTTAGCTGTTGTTGCTGTTGAAAGTTCTCAAATAATATGGATTATGTCTTCTGGTACAGTTGTCAGTTGGTTCTCGCTAAGGCCTTTATGTTTCACTCGTTCAAAGCCATTTTAGGTGAAAGTCGTTTTATACAGTTGTCAGATGAGATATTTCTAAATGAGTTTGTCGCCATGCAAGCCATCCATATGACGAAACTATCTAAGAATATGACTCGAGTTTTTAGGCTAATGTTTTGGTTTTGTATCATTTTGCGGTGGTGGGCAAAACTACCTCTAGCGAAGCCTATTCTAAGTTCAATGTCCTTATCTCATATACTATAAAGGAGTTACTATAATATACAGAGCCTTGTTTGATATTTAATAATTTATAATAATAGTTTTGCAATTAATATTTATAAAGACAACTTTACTATCGAAAAGAATTTCATAATTAAAATGAGTTGATATGCAAAACGATGATTTTGTAATTTTGCATTATAGCGACATCAAAGAATTTCTTATGGATAAATCTATAATATTCTGGTTCTTGTCATTTTTTTCACTTGTTCCATAATACATAATACTTTCATTGTATTATTGTCCAGTGTCTAATTTATTGAGTGATAAAAACAATACTATATAGGAATTAAATTCTACATATATATATTTTTCAACCAATAAAATCCCACAAGTAGTTTTGTTTGATAAAAAGTAATTATTAGGGCAAATACACTTAAAATACCTGCGGACGTAGTTGTAAACCTACCACGTGTTATTTTTGGGCCATTTAGAAAATAACAATAATAACTCCTTTCACCACTCTTACAAATTTGAGAAAACGATTTTCGCGAGCCAGTGTGAAATTATATTATAACTAATGAAAAACTGATATTCAAGAAGTTTACACCTCTAGGTGAAATTAGATTTTGAATCTCCTTTATAGATATAAAAATAGAAGCATACTGCTTCTCGGGACTCAAAACGATTTCACGGGTCAGTTTGATCTACACATGCGTACACATACAATAGGAGAGACTTCAGCCGTCGACTATGGCTTTGTCCACGCACACAATAGAAAGTAACACCCAGCAGCTGCTGTCTAAGGCCCTTGTCTACGATCTCACAAACATATTAGACTGACCATCATAAAGTAAGTCTGTCCACACATCTCACATTGCCCTACGAACACTTAATTACTTGATAAAACAAACTTCACTGCGAGTTAAATTGAACATTTTATTTATTATTGTATATTTCTAAAAAGAATATATAAATTTCAGTTGACTTTATACTTCTATTTTTCCTCCAGAAAATAACCTTTTAGATGTTTCATTTAAAAGATGTGTTGTTGCTAAATATTTGGAATCCCGACACTCAGATAGCAACAAAACCCTGAGTAGACAGATCCCAACAATTGTGATATTTGGGTAATTATTTTATATTTAAATAATAAATCTCCATGGTTTCATTCATGGTAAGTAATACTTATGCAGATGGGTTCAGAATCTGATAGACAAGGTTTCTAGGAAATATTTTATGAAGAATTAATGATTAATTTCAGATATGATATGTTGTTAGATAAAATTTTCTTATTAACTTAAGCATTAAAATAAAAAACAATCATATTCATAAAGAGATGTTTAAAATTTAGGAATTAATACGAGGAAAATATACTCCTCCTGAAACAAGTAACTGAATGTGTGGAAATCAAAACTTACCTTTTCATTAAGTGATTCTTGGTCAGAATACATACGGATTTTGCATTGAAAGAAACAAAATAGCAACACTCTCAAAGAAAATGAAAAGCAAAAGATAGAAAAATTCCAGGCAGTACAAAAATAGTTCTTCTTTGGTGATTACTCATATTCGACTGTAAAAGAATTAAAGGGAAAATTCTCCAGAAAGGAATTGGGCAGAATTATTTTTACAGAAAATTGATGCTTCTGATAAAATTTTTCAATGATGACATATGCAAAAAAAAAAAATAATAATAAAAAATAAATGCTAAACAAAATAATAATAAAAAAAAAACCCAGAGAAATCAAAAGAAAAAAAAAATCGTTTTTATATGCTCGTTTTAAGTTCTGCATCACCATTGTTATAAACTCCATGGTTTAGAATATTGGAAATATGCATAATTATGAAAAGAATAAAAGATAAAGAAAAGAATATTTAAACTGATGTTATGATCTATTTTTTTTTTTTGCATTCTGTTTTACAAAAGTCTATTTTCAATCTTTCTTTTTAAGGAGAATGGTCTGACTGATAAATTTTTTAGTATTCTTGTGTTCACTATTTTAGTTCTTGTGTTATTTGAAATTCTAAGACTAAGCTTTCATTATTCCATTAAATTTTTAACAGTTGTCTCTATCTTTGTTGTTTTTATGAAATTATTTCAATAAACATGTTCTTCTTTCTTCAGCTATTTTCTGAAGTCCTGAAATAGTTATCTTTTTCATTATTTCACATAGCTTGTGCACAATTGTCTTCATTTTTAAACATATTTCAACCAGTGGGTTCTTTGGCCTTCCTCAACTTTCTAAAGTACCAAGATTAAATATTTTCATTATTCCATGTACATTTGATTCTTGTATTCATTTTTGTTTTTATCTTTTAGCCACTGTTTAATCCTTTTTTTTTTAATCGCGGATTTTCTGAACCTCTTAAATAAAATATTTAAAATGTCACAAACTGTTATGTTCATCTCCATTGTTTTTAATGCAACATTTCAGTGAATATAATTTTCAGTCTTTCTTGTGTTGTTTGGAATTCTGAGATGTATTTTTCCCATTAAGTCATGCATTTTTAAGATGTCTTTGTGTGTTGTTTTAAATACGTTTCAGCCTTTAGCCATCAGTAGTGCATCCATGTTTACAATGTTCTTGTTTACAATGTTCTTGTTGAAGGTTGAAAATGAAGAAAAATCATAAAAAAACTTATAAAGACCACCGGATGCAGCATAGCCATAACCTACAATACAAAAAACATGAAGATAACAAAAAAAAAACCAAAACAAAACAAAAACATATTGAATTGAAAAAGTATTTCTAGGGAAAGCAATATACATTTTTTTTAATGATTTATGTTATCATTTTAGCAGTTCTTTAGACAACTGATATCATGTTTAGTTGTTTTTGTTCTTATTATAATCTATTCTCTGGCCTTTCTCAAGTGTACACTCCTTATGGAATGCAGGCTTTTGTAATTTTGAGATTAGTCATTATCCTTCAAAGAGTTATTCAGACTATTAATCATATTCATTTTGTTACTTTGTTGCTGTCATAATATTTTTCAGGTGTGGTCATTGTTTTTTTTTGATACTGCAAACCAGAACTGGTGCGTACTACCATCTAACCCCTGATCAGGGTGAAGAAAGCTGATTGAGACAGTGCATTATGACCTTCACTATCTTATCAACATTTCCTTTTTCTACCTACATTTAGATGTTACAAATTAGACTAAATACAACTATTATTAAAGGTTGAAATATTTTTGTCGATTTTGACATCATTCTTGGGTCTTTTAAAAATTTTTTTACCAAATCAAGCAATTTTTTTTTGCTCATGCTTAGTCTCAAAAAATTCTTATATGAAATTCACTATTTTTTATCCATACTGTTGAATGTATTAAAATTATTTAACAAGAAAAATCTGAAGTTAATGTTAAAAATTGCTGCAAAACATTGTTGATTTATTTAAGATGGAATGATCTATTATGACATGTTTCTAATTAATATTTGGATACATTGCATTTACTTTCAATTTTCTGGTTGAAATGTTCACTAATATTACATATGATAAATTATTGTGCGTAATTAGATTACAATAAAATTTGTATTTTATATGAATATGACCTTATGAAAAATGAGATGTAGTAGACTCCCTGATATCATAGATTGGGCGTAGTATCATAGATTGGTGGTGGTGGTGAGGGCATGAAAACCCTTGCAATGAGCTTGCTGCAAATCATAAAATGGGAAACAAAAGAAATGATGGTAAATATATGAATCAGAACAACCAAATGAAAGTTGGTTACCGTTTTCTAGTTTAATCTATGGATTTTTCATCTGTGAATCGTCATAGAATAGATTGATTAAAATATAGTTGTAAACACAAAATCATGAAGAAAGAATGAACAACTGTTGAAATATAGTCTGTGAGTAAAAATGTTGAGCCATCTTTAAATAGGGATTGTGAAGACTATTTGTGCCATTGGAAATGGCTAAAGTAATTCCTACAAGTTCTTTGGATTGCTTTAGCTGCACTGCTTACATACACACTATAGCTACATAGTTGGTATATCTGGCATTTATTCTCCTATTTTCTCTTCCAGATAGAGTGATAGTTATGTGGAGATTACCCCTTATTTGCTTTAATCCTTGCTTTAGATTTTTCAATTTTACTGCTGATGATCTTTGGTTAGGTATTGTTTTCTTAATACAAAAGGAATGAATTAAACTAAAATACAGGCATAACTTTATATGCCTTGTTTTTCTTTATGTATGTATCATAAAACAAGAAAAAAGAAAGATCAACAATCCAAGGGACATTTGAAATAGAATTGACTCATCTGAAAATGAGCAATGGTCCAATTATCAGATGTTAGAAAGAAAGGCATGACACTGCAAAAAATGTTATTCTTAATATATTTTTAAAATTTAAGTGCCAGTTTTTTTTTGTTTTTTTTCAGAGAAATCTGATAAATTCTCATCTACCATCAAATTATTAAATATTTTCAAAGATGCTTGAGTCAAATTCCTCCCTAAATAGTTTTCTTATTTATCTTGTTCAGTTGTTATGAAATATTTTTTGCAAAAAATGACATTATTACGTCATTATTTTTGCACCAACCTAATATCTTTGAAAATAGGAATAGAAACTGCTAACTCCAAATTGTATTTTTGACAGAAGTATACTCTTCACCAAAGGTCAGTTAACAAAACAAGCAAATTGCACAATGAATAGATAATGTAAATAATTTAAAAAAAAATCATCTTGATTTGTGAAAAAAAAAACAAACAAAAAAACTTTTGGATTAGTTGCATGGCAGTTGTGCATTTTGAACTGACTTGATTTCTTCAGGAATAATCCTTTTAACTGCTTATTACACCAAGAAATTTTGATTTTACCTTATCTCTTGTAATTTATTCAGTTTACTAATTGCTGATCAAGTTGGATTCATTTTGGCTATTGTAATTTATTCCTGTTTCCACAGGAATAAATTGAATGTTTGTTGGTTGTTTTTGTTTAGTGGCATATCAACACCTCTATGGGTTATTTAACATTTCCACAGGGAATGTACTAGATGTTACTCTAATAATCATTAAGAGTCTAAAAATTATTGACATTGTAAAGAAGCTGAGGAAGGCTGGAGAATGAATTGGTCAAAATATTGATCATGAGGTCTACAACCCTGCACAACAGTTAATCATGAATTTTATAATCCTTTCCATGACTGTATATGTGCTTCATTACAGTATTGAATTCAGACTTGTCTTTGTCTTAGACTGGTTGCCAAACATGGCTAAAGAGCCCAGTTTACTCTGCTATTTCATTGTTAGCTGGATGAAAAAGAAAGTATTTGTGTGAAAGTGAATATAACAAACTCAAAAACAATTTAAACTTGACTGGTCAGTGTCTTGTGCTAAGCTGCCAGCCATGACACTACCTGCATATCATGTAGTCACTATAAAAAGCTACAAAAAACTGTTACTAAACAATTCTTACATGGATAATTACTAATTTCACAATTACAAACTAGTTTTATGAGTTGTTCAGTAGAAAATTATTTTTTTTAAATATAAAATGCTGGAAAGTTTTGCACAAACCGAATATTATTCTGTATAATTTTCAGACAATTGTTTTCACATTTTGTTTTTAATACAAAATATTTTGGATGATATATTCTTCAACTTTCCACAGAAGTATGTTGTATCTGGAGGTCTTTACAGGTGGCTTTGTGCTTTTCTTGTTAATTGACTCAACTAGAATTTTAAGTGTAATGTTCTGATTGGGAAGAAGGAAAAATAATATGTCATAAAGAAAAAGTCAAAATTTCTAGCGTACCTAATGAGGAAAGAAGACTTGTAAAATTTGACACTCACAGGACATATTGAAGGCAACAGGTATAGAGGAAAGTAACACATAAATTACCTAATGAGCTGGTGTTAGTAGAACAGGGATTAGGAGAGATAGTGAAAAAACAAAATTTACTAAGAGCTACAAAGGGCAAAAATTGTAGAGAACAATGATGACCAACATCCTGAAGGGACTGGGTAGATAGAAAAAGAAGAGTAATATTCTGATTGAGAAGAATGAACAAAAATTTATATCAAATGACTTGCAAAAGCCCATGGAAATATGCCACCAGAGATAATTAAAACTGTAATTAAAACTTCGACATAATGCCCCAAACACTTGTGTGTACATAATGTGCATACTTATTTATGATGGAATTTATTTAGAAAAAGGGAATTTTGTAAGAAAAATTTATGGATTTTAAATTCAGTTTGAAATACAGTAAAGTATTCTGCCTATTAGAAATATTAAATTTAATCTTAGAGTGGTAACTATAGTAAACTTAAAATTTATTAGTAATTTTCTAACATTTATTCACTAATAATCTCAACAAGACAGTAAAACCAAAGTACCTAAAATATTAGATTATTTAGAATATTTTCCTAAATTATTAAGATTTACTGGGTAGTTAAAAAAAAGGATTTACTGGGAATTTAAAGTCAATCTTAACCAGCTCTTAATTTTTTTGAAATCTTCAAACATTTTAATGTAACATTTACATTTTTAAAGATAAGTCCACAGAGAAATCAAATTGATTGAAAATTTAATTTTAAGTTGTGTAAACATTTATGCCCTGAATTAGAAAATGAAACTGAAATAATATTTTTTTTCAAATGTTTCTAATTAATTTTTTGATAAAATATTCTGTAGACTTTTTGGGTTATGAAAAAAAAAAATCTTTTTGACAATTTTTTAAAAAGATTTATTTTCATTTATTTCATTAATAATTTTTTTTTTTAATATTTTAAATTACCTTCTCTCCTGGACAATTTTGAATTGTTGTTTGTCAGTAATTATGTTTATTAGTAATTGAGAAACATAATGTTTAACAAAGAAATTTCAAGATGTGTTTGCTGCCACAATTTAGATAATCAATTAAATGTATCCATTTTAATGTTATTTTGCATGTGTGAGCAAGGAAGGACTGTTACTTTGTATTTTTACCATTAAAAACCATGTTATTTCACAAGTCTAGCTTGTTAATCATCACTCTGTAAAAGGCATGTTAACAGTAATTTTTCCTATTATAATAAAATATGCTTTTTGGTAGTATTCCAAAGTTCAAATCCCTGTTAAGGTAGTAGATGTCACAGACCTTTTCCAACTAGGTGAATTAAATACCTATATATATATATATATAGAGAGAGAGAGAGAGAGAGAGAGAGAGAGAGAAAGTGAGTCTCACCAGGCATTGTTTGGACTAGTGACCTGATTCTTTTTTGGGGGGGGGATATTGAAGAAAAAGAAGATCAATAGTCCAAGCATACTTGGAAAGGGAATGACTCATCTTAAAATTCCTGGAGATATGATTATATGTTTTTGAAAAGAAATCCATTACAGTGACAAAAAAGGAATAATTCTTCTAGCTGAAATGGCAGATTTTAAATGTCTGTTAAATTCTCCAAGACAATCAAGTTTGAAAAGTTTCCAAAATTTCTCATAGAAATAATGGTAATGACTCAGCTCAAATTTACAGAAAGAATTATCTTCTCATTTTATTCAAATGAATAAAATTCTACATGTATACAATAGGCACTGTGATCAGAAATAATCAGACATTTTTTTTTTTTCATATTACTATAGATTAGGTGCCTCCAAATAAAAGCAATAACTAAGGTTTAAAATGAATTTTAAGAATGAAAAATATTTCTTGAATCTTTTCTTTTAGTCTTAATTCCAAGCTAATAGATTAAATTTAATATTGCCAATAGGAAAAATACTATGCTGTATTTTAAACGTAACTTCAATTGGTTGGAATGATTTTTCTTTTTTGAAATTACTAAAATCATCCATATTGACAACTCTGTCAACAAAACATAATTCTCTTTATTAAAAATCTTTCAAAAATAAAATATACCTTTCTGAAACATTATGCAAGGAAGATTAACTGATTCAAAGTTTAATTAATCTGAATTAAAACAAATATGACTTTTAGTTTAAAATATCACTGAAAAGCATTTTTTTAACAAGGAAGTGGATGTTTGTATGAGGTATTGACAGATTTACAATAGCATTTTTAAGTAAAGGACACATAACTGTAAAAATGGCTTGATGAATATAGAAACACCTAATCTAATAATTTATTGACTTTCAGGTACTTTGGTTTTACTGTCTTGTTGAGATGCTTGTTGAGGAAATGTTAGAAAATTACCAATAAATTTTAAATTTACTTTAGTTAACACACTTGTTTTCTGATAATGTTGTGTATGGACATATGTATTTACAAAAATCAACATGTTTATACACATAAAAAAAAAAAATTCAAAATTCTTTTTAAAATGCTGGTGGCTGCTAAATTTTAGTAGACTTTTCCATTTATAATTAATAAATATAGTTTTGATTTAATAACAATATCATCTAACCCTTACAAATTAATACAGAATTTTAAGATTTAATAACTTTGTAAATTATTCTAATTAAATTTGAAAAAAAATGAAATAATTCTTGTAAAAATGCATTACTCATCGAAAATTTTTTTTAAGACAATAGTATCCATAATATATCTTATTCATAAAAACAGTTAAGAATTTTTCGAATAATGTTTTAGTGTATTTTTTATTTTATGATTCAGAGCAAATTTTCTGTAACAGAGGTCCTGTTTGACAAAAAAAATTTAAATTCTCCAAGGACTTTATAAAGCACTACAAAAATGATTTTCTCAAAATGTCATAAAATTTAATGAATGGAGGATTAAAAGAAATGGTTCTGAAATAATTTAATTTATTTGTGAATAAGTCCTGATAGTTTCATTAAAATTCAACAATTATATGATTTTTGCAAGAATTTCCAAATCAATGTGTTTTTACTGCAAAAGGATGCTTAGATTAAAAAGAAAAATTATTTTAACACAAATTTTGAAGTTTCTAAAAAGGATTAAAAAATATAATTTAATAAACAAAAAATCCTTTGGTCTTTTGGATGGAGTAGCAGTAAATCTAGTGGGCAGTAATAAGTGAAGATGGAGCCAAGTCTTTGTTTGCTATGCAGAAATGCCTACCTACCTGTAAGTACATTTTTCTGATGTCATCTCCCAAAACTGTATTAAAATATATTTGTAAGTGTAATTTCTGGTTTAAGACATAATCAATTTCAATATTTATCAAACATAATCATTGCTTGTGTGTCACATGCATCTGAGAGTTGTGCAATCCATCATTTCTGGCTTGACCAAGATGTGATAATTCAAATGTGTATTCTTTTGTATGAAAACAACAAAGAAATTAACAACAACTAACAGAACTGATTTTATCAGTGGTTTTTTTTTTTTTTTTTTTTTTTAATCAAGCATTGAATATGGTTTTGTAAATTCTTAAAATGCTTGTCTGAGATAAAATATTAGAATGGGTTTAATTCAGATAAGTGAAAAATATTTGGATAATTCCAATTTTTCTCTTTTGCATCCAAATAATCAAATTCTAGAACATCGAGGTATGAATAATCAAGGAACTACAGTAGCAATTGTAATGGGGTGGAGGAGGTCCTGTACAACATAACCTTATGGAGCTAATTCATCTTCAGACTGGCTTGAATTTAAAGTTGTTGTTCTAGACTGGTTACCCTATCAAAACTAAAGACTATTATGGGAAGAGAAGAGATAAATTCATGGGCATTAATACAAAGTAAATGCAAGCAGCCTCAGCTGGGATTTGAACACAATTGAGAAATTCCATTATCCACACCTTCATGTGGAAATACAAACATTATTAAAATACAACTGTTATTATTGTTTTATTTTGTTTTCTCCTGCTACCAGAATTTGCTGTAGATTAAATCAGTAAATTGAATGAAAGGTTCGATGCATTTGTTTAATAAATCCTGTCCTTGAGTTCTGAAGAAAAAATAAATTCATTCAACAATTATAACAACACAATATGGTATCTCAGAATTTTAGAAAATATGCCTCAGTTCTTAGTAGAAATTTAGAGATGCACTTAGAATACATGACTATTATCCTCATCTTTGTTGTTTTTACTATAATGTTTTAGCTGACTTATTCTCCAGTTGTCGCCTGCATTATCAAGCACAATGTCTTTTTCTTTTATATGTATAACAAGGCTCAGATTAGTTGAAAAATGAAATGAATTTTAAACAGGAAGCAAGGCTCAGATATTTTTTTATTAGCATGAAGCATCTATTATTAGTCAAATAATGAGGCTTATTTTAAGCATGAAGTAAAGCTTTTTTTAATTCAATTTTATTTATCTACTCCATTAACTTAAAAAAAAAATAACTGAAATTTCTAACTCTCAGGTTCATACTAAAAAATTTGCTAAGCATGACTCAGTTCAGCTAAAATTTCCTGATGCTAATAAAAAAAAAACAGTGTGTATATATATATATATATATATATATATATATATATATATATTATCATAGGTCAAACAGTAACAGACAAATGTCTGCAGCCAAACAGATTATATGACAACTGCTGATTGTCATAAAATGGAAAAAAACAAAAATATGCTTATATATTTGTATGTAACAAAACCTCGTTTGTGTCTTGTCTGTCGGCACTGCATATGACAACTTCCATTGGCAAGAACTGACAGTTCGACTAAATATGATCATTTAATGACTAACTAACAGACCTCATGCCATGAGTGCGATGGATCAGTAGCCAAACTCGGATAGCTAAAAGCCCAATTATAACAAATGAAGACATTAGGTCAGATCAGTGCCACTGACCCACATTACCTGCCCTCCTCCCAACAACCAGATACACTGTACTGTTAGCATTTTGAACACAAGTAAAAATAAATAAATATATATATATATATATATATATATATATATATATATATTATATATTTAATGATATTGTTCAAATGGTTACAATAGTGCTCAAGTCATAAAACAGGCTGGTAAAACATTTAATATTAAAGTAGCGAGGAATATAATAAGATATCACTGGTAGGATTTAATTACAAAAACACATAAAAACTTTTATTGACCCTAACAATTACACCTCTGTTTTAAGGCAGAAAGTGATTTAGTCAGGGCTCTGTTTTCAGATAGAGATTTGGCTGAGAAAAACAGACAATTACAGGGTAAATTTTGACCAGTGGCCCACGTGGAAACGCTCATTTTCCCCACATAAAAATTTACCTTGTGTTGCATTTAGTCTGCATTAGGGTGACCAGTAAATACCAGTCAAATTGTAGTCAGTTCTGGGCTTGCGACAAGACAAGATAAAACAAGACCTCTGTCTTTGGGCAGAGGGTGACTCAGTTAGGGTTCTGTCTTTAGATAGAAATTTGGCTGAGAAAAACAGACTACTGTACCAGAGCTCATTCTTGTGTTGGCTGGATAAACTGACTTGTCGAATTCTTTGCTTTCAGGCAGAGAAAGAACCCAGCTAAGGGTATACCTATGGACAGAGTTTCATCTGAGGAAGTAGACAAACCTGACCTTACATATGCAGAGTCTAAGGGGAATTTTGCCCAAGCCTATGGGCTCAGATAAAAACTGGCCTTGTGCCATATCCCTCCTTGTGGAGAGGATTGGGTAAATACCAGTGATATTGGAATCAGTCTTCCTACTAACTATACAGGTGTTACTGCAATAGCGTAAGCATTATCTATAGAGAATACTTAATGAATTATGTTATACCAAATACGAGTATGTTGCAACAATAACCCTACAATAGGAAGTTGTAATAATATAGAAATAGAAATTGTTTTCATAAATGCTGTTTATATAACATGGGATTTTATTGATAGAATTTATTTAACAAATACATCAAAACCTTACTTCACTCAAATGATTACATGTATAGTGACACAATATATACTAAAATTGTATATAGAAATGCATTGTGAATTGTTTTACTATAAAAAACTGAATACAAATTATTTTATAACATAAATGCATTGCTAATTATACTTGCAGACAATCTGCACCTCATTAAGTCTGCAGACAGTTTACACATCATTATACTTACAAAGCATTTACCCCCCCATTATACTTACAAAGCATTTACCCCTCATTGTGCTTACAAACCATTTACCCCTCATTATACTTACAAACCATTTACCCCTCATTATGCCTACAAACCATTTACTCCTCATTATGCCTACAAACCATTTACCCCTCATTGTGCTTACAAACCATTTACCCCTCATTATACTTACAAACCATTTACCCCTCATTATGCCTACAAACCATTTACCCCTCATTATGCTTACAGGTCATTTGCACTTTATTATGCTAGCAAACAGTTTGCACCTCATTATGCTTGTCATGTTTCTCAGTAGTGACAGTTTTCACTTAACAAGATAACAACCACTCACTCAAGAGTGACATGAAATTGAATCCAGGAACACTTGGCTGATTTCCAGGTCTGTTCATAACCCCGTGTCTACCAAATTTAAACCACATTGATAATATATGGAATATGATTGCAGATCTCAATAAATTGCTTGCGGCTACATCCAGCAAGTACAACTCCATTATGGTCAGCCCAGGTGTGTACTTGGGTAGATATAAGCAAAACAAGACTCCAGAACTTCATAAACACCATGTTATGTTACATAGCCACATTCAGGTGATGGAAAGCACGGCATGCTAATAGCTACCTGTTTCTAATTTTTGAGAACCTCAGTTTATGTATGTGTATATAAACAGATAACTATACGTATGTTTGTGTGTATATAAATAGATATATTAAATATAAATCTGCACAACAGATTTTTTCAAATATATCCTTTCCTAAAACATGTATTCCTTTCCCAAGCCAACATGCATGACTATAAACTATTTTTAAATTAAAAGAAAACTGTTAAATTCAAAACCTTATATTATTTAAAATATATAAATTAATTCATCAAACTAAAACAAAATAAATAATAATCATATTATAAAAAAATCAACAACAACAGTAACAACATTTACTCACTTTCATTTATGAGACTTTAAATTATATCACTTTGCATCTTCCATAGTTTACCTTGATTTTAGTTGGTCTGAAATAAATTTATAAGCATTCTTAACTTGCATTATTTGGACTGTTATCGTCATCTTCATTGCCATATTCACAACCTTTCAGCCATTGTACACCCCAGCCTTTTTCACGGCATGCTAATAGCTACCTGTTTCTAATTATGTATGTATGTATGTATATATAAACAGATAACTATACATATGTTTCCAGATATCTCGGTTATTTCCCTTTAACTCAACTCTCCAAGTTTTGGTTCACCACTGCAGTGGCCTGGTATTGAACTCACAGCACATTGGGTCTAGTCACTGGATCTAACCAACGTCTTTATCCACTGGGCCATGTATCCTTGAGGTGAACCAAAAGTTGAGATAAAGGGAAATAACTGAGACCTGGAAGAGCCATGGCACGTGGAATTAGAACAATCTACCCCAGTGGATGAAATAAAGGGTTCGGTTCAAAATTTCAATCACCTGAAGAAGGCCAGAGTGTACAATGGCCAAAAGGTTGTTAATATGGCAATGAAGATGAGGAAAACAGTTCGAATAATGTAAATAATGCAAGTAATCATAATACTTCATCTCAGAGATATAGAGGCCAAAAGGTTGTTAATATGGCAATGAAGATGAGGAAAACAGTTCAAATAATGTAAATAATGCAAGTAATCATAATACCTCATCTCAGAGATATAGACAAGCATTCTTAAATTTAAAAAATTCTGAAAAATAATATTTTTTACTTCTGTTTATAAATATTTGTTGCAAAATTACATTTTCCTTGATAAAAGTTCATCAGAGAATGAAATGCATTGTCTAAGAAAATTTTTCCTTTTGTCTTTATTCATATATATAAATATATATATATATTTTTTTAATCATTTCACCCCAAGCAAAGCAATAAGGCTACTAACACACAGAAGGTTACTGAGTGAAAGAATATAAGAAAACCATTATTAAGGAACAAGAACAATAAAAGAGCAGAGATTAAGAAGACAAAAGATAAATTAAATTTCAGAAGAAAACTTGACTGGAAATCAAGAAGATGGAAGTGAATTCTACAAGTGAGAAGTGCAGTCACATTTAGCCATTTCAATTGCAAAATTGAAATTTTGCTGCCAATCTAGTACTTAACTTAAATTCATTGGATCTAGGTACCAGAGAGGAAAGTTCATATATATATATATATATATATATATATATATATATATATATATATATATATATATGCACTCACACAATTTTATAAATATTTTATTCCAACACTTACATGCTTCATCTATTACATTATTTTTATAGACATTGCATTATTGTGTAATTTAATGATAAAGCGGGAAAAAAATTCTGTGTAACACAATTCATCCTCTAAAAAGATTTCATCATACTAAAGCAATGTTCTTTTTAATGGAAGGGGAAGATGTAAATATAAAGTCTTAAATCTTTTGGCACCCAATGTGTCTAGACACAGCTCAGGCAATCTTGTCTTTTTTTGTTTTTGATTTTTTTTTTTTGTTGTTGCTTTTATACATATATATATATATATATATATATATATATATATATATATATATATATATCTCCTACATTGCAATAACAAAAGTTGCTTTTAAGAGAGGTGAAATGGTGTAAAATTCTGGACACATTCACTAGAAGAGTAAGAAATCAGCGTTGCTTGTAGTAAGTCTGATATAGAGTGCGATGGATAAATTGTCATCTAAATTATGCATAAATGAAAATAACACTGACATTTTAACAGATATATTTTCCAAATTTACACAAAAATATCTTGAAATACTAAAGAGCAAATTTATTCAATACAATTGTCATTGGTTTCAACCATGGCCTCCAGAAGACTTTGGAATCTCCTGCTTCTCTTCTGGATGGACTCCTTGTTTAAGTTGCTGAATGCTGTCATAATCCTTGCCTTCAGTTCCCAATGCTCTTTTCTTACAGATTGTACCGAGCTTACCCTACTATACTGTGCAGTTGACACAATCAAAAACAATGTGCATGCACAAAATTAAGAATATAAAATGTTGACAATTTACCCATTGCACCCTCTGTGTATATGTGTGCGTGTGTGTATATATATATATATATATATATATATATATATATATATATATATATATATTTAAGTTATGAAGAACTTGGTAATCCATATGGGTAATCCCGAGGAGGATGAAATCCTGAGAGCTCAATGTAAATCCAGACCTAATATTTAAAAGAAAAACAGACCACTTTAAGGTACCATTATAATAATTTATTTCACCAGAGTTCTTTTTAAAAAAAAAGGGACTCTGGTGAAATAAATTATTATAATGGTACGTTAAAGTGGTCTGTTTTTCTTTTAAATATATATATATATATATATATATATATAATATTTATTATTAATGATAGGGATACAGTCTCTCAAAAGACAAAATAATTGGTATACAGCATGTAATCTTTTGAAAAGAAGTTTTAGCTGAAACGTATTGTTAGTAACCACGAGGTTGAGTGTTTTGAAGGTTTTTAATAAATTAAAAGCAGTTTTGACTGTAGGATTTATAGATCCATATATATTTTCTATTGTTTATTCATCTTTTATGTCATTGTAGTGAATCTGGTTACAGTAAAAATAAATTAATAGCATTGTTGTGGATTAAATTGTTTTTATTATTTATGGTGCCCTGCTTACTTGTTCATGAAAATATTTCATTTGCACATCAGCAATGTGATCCAGAAAGCCATTTCACACAAATTTTGATAAGTTAGTCATACAGAATATATATATATATATATATATATATATATATATATTATCAATTTGTGACCAGGGAGAGCTCAATGTAAACTACAGAGCATTATAATAATAATAATAACAAAGAAGAAAATCTTAAAGATTCATTTTGGTTATAATTTATTTTGTGAATGTCTATATATTCATCTCTTCAGACCGAAATCTCTTAATAAATAGAGACAATTCCCCAGACTAATATATTAGATTGACAGGTGGGGGGGTTCTTCATGATTATATATATATATATATATAATATAGTGTATTGGGGCAGCAGATCATTATTCAAACGTATATTGTTCAATATAACAGACAACGAATGTCTATTATGTTTGATCATGTGTCGATCTAAGCTTCGTATAGTAGCTTTAGTTTTGGAAGAAAATAAAGACAAAAACTGTTCAGTATTTGACCATGTGAAAGAAAGAAATGCATTGTAATATATCGTGACTGGTTTAAAATGTAATTTTGTTGAGTGAAGGTTGCATTGTTTTAGTGTAGATAGTCTCCAATATCTTAAGGTTCTTTTTTCTGTGAGTATGTGTGAGTATTACTGTGTTATCAACTAATATCTATCTAATATTATGTACATGGCTATTTTTTTTTGTTTAATGGAACTAAGATCAAAAAGGTGACAGGTAAGTCTACAGGAGAGTGTGGTTGTAATAAAACCAATATATGTAATGGGTTTATTATTAATATCAGAGATACAGTTTCTGAACTTTTAAAAGTTCAATGATAATTCTTCTGCTGCCACTTAATTTAAAGACAGTTTGATGTACATAGGTCCTTATTTTCCATACAAACAATTATTTTTATTTCATGGGTGACTTTTGCTGGATTTTGCAATTAATTTTGATTATTTCCAAATCTATTTCCAAGTTATAAAAATTGACATTGTACAAAAACTTTCTCACAAAAAATTGCTGAAAACAATCGCAGTAATGAAAACTTGAGAATCCAAAATTTCAGGATTGCAAGTTCAGAACCAGATCAGAATGTTTTTAATTTGCTCACAGAATCGACCTGATTCCAAAATGGTGTAATGTTCAAAAAACAAAATCTCTTGTATGCATACAAGAAAAGTATAATAAAAAGCTTAAATGCAGTTCATTGTCAGTTATCATTGATGAAACCTGTATGATGGAGATTTACAAAGCATAGCTTAAATGTGGCACACGGATGAAAATATGAAATCCCCAGTGAGAATCGTTAACACTACTCAGCCATAAATATTCTAGCAAGACAAGCTTGTTAACTGTTATACCATGTTGAAGTGCCTGAAACCTTTTTTACCAATTTAATAAGCATAGCTTGGATATGGCACAAGACTGGAAGGATGGAGCACCCAGTGAGCACTGAATACACTATTCCGTTGGAATTAATCTAGTGAGACAAGCTTGCTAACCATTATACCATGTTGAAATGCCTGAACCCCCCCTCTCTCTCTCTATATATATATATATATATATATATATATATATTAGCTTACCTAGCATATATATATATATATATATATATATATATATATATATATATATATATATATTAGCTTACCTAGCATATATATATATATATATATATATATATATATATATATATATATATAAACAATAGGTATGTGTATTTGCAAATGATAGATATGTGCCCATTCATACACAGTCCCACACATATGTGTATGTTTGTCTATGTGTACTATAAATGTGACAGCTACACATACTCACACCAGCTACACCTGTGCCTAAATTGTAAATATTTCTATCCGTTTCCACCCTGTCTAATCCACAGATCCATTTGAGTAAACAGGATATGCACATATAACCCCAGATGTCTTTATTTAACAGCTGCAAAGTGACACTTCAGAAACAACCAAAGGGCCTTTCACAATGTTTTCCTTTACTCTTTCTTTCTCTTCTCTTTAAACAGCATTCCTCATCCTTTCTGTCTTTCCCTTTTTTTCAAAAGACTTCATTCTTCAATACAACTCTCCTACTTCACCCTCTTTCATCATTAGATCTCCCTTTCCTCTCTTTCTATTTTAAGTACATTTCTTCTTTCTCACATTCTTTCTCTTTCTTATTTGTACTTCTTTCTTCATTACATCTCTTCTTCTTCACCCTTTTTCTTTCTTATTTCTTGTCTGGCTTTCTTCGTTAGATTTCTTTTTTTCTTTACTCTCTTTATCTCTCTTTTTCACATAAACCTTTCTTCATTACATCACCCTTTATCTCTATCTTCATTATATTTCTTCTTTCTCACTCTCTTTCTCTTTTACCTTTTCTTATACTTTTTCATTACATCTCTTCTTCCTCAATCTCTTCCTCTCCTTCTTTCTTCAAAATCTTTCTTTATTACATCTCTCTTTCTTTCTTTGCTCATGTTTCATTCTCTTGTTTTAATTTCTACTCTTTTTATTTTCTCATCATTCCGCTAATCCCATAATCCAATTCACTGCCTGAAACAGCCATCTTGCTACATCTGCTTACAAAACAGTTACCATTATCAAATATTAATCATTTGTCAGGAAGGTTTTATCACATATGAATAATTCTACCTCTTCAGAATTTTAAGAAACAAAAACAACATATATTTCAGGTTGAATTGATTAGTGAAAAAGCACCTGCAAATTTATCCATCAAAAACATTGAAATTATTCCAGGGGCAATTCTAGCAAATAAATATGGCTGAAGCAGATGGCAAAATTCTTGTCTGTCTATAAATACTTGCTAGGGAAGGTGTGGAGACTCATTTGGTAATGACATTGGAATTTAAATTCTTTTTTAACATAAGTGAAATCAGTATTTTTTTTTTTAATAACCACAATATATTATTTGTTTTGGAACTGAATAGAGTTTCTCAAAATATCTCTATATAAATAGCTGGTGATTAATTTTGCTTTTATCTACTTTGAATCATATCATATTAAGAGGATTATTTGATAATCCTCTTCTCTAATCTTTGTTGGTTGTTCAATGAACTTTTTCAAGTATTCTTAATTATTGAAAAATTAATGGCAAAAATCCTCATCTTTCTTTTTAAAAGCATTTTCCTCTTGAGAAAATATTTAATATTCCAGAGACGTTTTACAAGAAAAATAGATCAATTAAAGAACAAACAATTCTACTTCAACATATCCATTCCTTGTTTTTGAGATCTCTATTCAATTTTTCTTTATATCCACAAATAAACACACACACACACACACACACACACACACACACACACACACACACACACACACACACACACACACATACACTGTAGGGTAAAAGTTTGGAGTCACACTCTTGATTTAATAATTAGTAGGTTTTATATATTCTTTCAGTAAGGTAGATTTGGCAAAAGGAGCTAAAATTTGAAGGAAAAATTATGCAGTTAATTGGTTGATTTCATTCTTCTTATTATTATTATTGAATATACGATAAAACCATTCAGGAAGAGAAAGTCTTTCTGGCTCAAAGTGAGCAATTAAATTAATTTAGAAAAAGGCATGGATCCTTCAATTTTTAGGCAATTTTTTTGAAATCCAGACTTTGCTGCAAACTTTTGGCCGATTTTGTGTGTATGTATATTTGGTAATGATGTTGGAATTTAAATTCTTCTTTTTTAACATAAATGTTTTTTTGTTTTTTTTTTAATAACCACAATATAGAGGCACAGTGGAGTAATGGGTAATGGCTTGGATTGTGGAATCAGAGAGCCAAGTTCGAATTCCAATTGAACCCATTACATTCACTTATGGGCTAATACCCTTGGGAAAGGTGTGAATCCTCCTCTTCTCCCTCCAACTATGGGTAAATAGCAGGACAGACTGGGTTCTATAGCCTTGGTTGGAGACTAGTCTAGGAGAAGGAAAAATGTGAATTCAAAATCAGCAGAGGGTTGTTTGGGGACCCTGTAGCATGTAGTGCACCAATTTCTGTATTCATCCATTCAAAAAGTGTGAATGGTTCTGCACAAAACCTTCAACATTATAATCAAATCTGGTGTCGGGCTGTCAGTTTCTTAGGAACTGGTCTGCTTGACTTCTATAAGTGGAATTTGACGAGAGAGTCAAGTATGTATATATATTATATATTGTGTAATATATATAATATATATATATATATATATATATATATATAATAGGTTGGTGCAAAAATAATGACGTAATAATGTCATTTTTTGACGTTAAAAAATACGTCAAAAAACGACATTATTATGTCATTATTTTTGCACCAACCTTATATATTATATATATATATATATATATATATATATATATATATATTATAATAAAGAATTATTGCCCTACGTGTTTATTGAGCTTTATTTTTAGATTAATATTATTAACGTTTGAATTTATTTTTGATTCATTCTCATCGCATTTATATATATATATATATATATACATATATATATATATATATATACATATATATATTTATATATATATTATATACACACATGCACACAGTGTGCAGGTAATTGACTTGTGTCAGTTGTTCAGTAAGGAACCCTCATCTGTTTTGTTGAAATCCAGCCATATAATGCTAATTATATTTTCTTTAGTGCTTTTCTTTGAAAGAATTTTTCCATTCCACCACACTCTCTTATCCCCACTGTCAGAAAAATTACTCTGTTTCTGTTATTATTACAATCACATCATTAATTTTGCTAAGCAAAATCTTCCTATAATTACTCTGAAAGTCATTTTAAAAGCTAATTACAATAACTAGAGCAAAAAGAACAATCCTGAATACTAGCCATTTTATTATTATTATTATCATTACTACATATATCTATATTAGGCTTATAAGTTGTGTGGGTGGCATAATGACTATTGGTGTGGTAAATGTGAGAAGGAAATTGAGGTAGGCATGTGAGAGAGAAAATGAAACAGGGAGACATGGAAAGAATTGAAATAGGCATGTGAAAATGAACTAAGACAGGTAGTGGGGGGGGGGAGGAAATTGAGACAGGTAGGTGAGATAGGCAGGTGAGAAAGAAATTTAGACAGACAAGAAAAAGTGAGACAGGCAGGAGAGACAGTAACTGAGACAAATGGTGAGAAAGAAATTGAGAAAAGTGAGAGAAAATTGGACAGACAGACAAGAAATACATTTAGATAGGCAGATGAGAAAGAAATGCATTTAAACAGTTGAAAATGGAATAACTGGGTAATCAGTTTGAATGAATTTTGATATTTTCTCTGTTTTGAAAAAAAAAACCAAAAAAACAACAAAACAGCAAGAGAAATTTTCTCTTGCTGTTTTGTTGGGGTTTTTTTTGTTCATTTTAAAATTGATCATATAATTCCATAATTTGTGGCTTTGAAGCTTTAGTAATACATGTTTCTTGGTTAAAGCATTTTTTCCTTAATGGATATTTTTTGGAGATATTGTCTGAAATTCTAAAATGAATCAATATCATTCCGAGAGTTTCTTCACATCAGCAAAAATATTATTCCATAATAAAAGCTTCTTATGAATCATTAAATGGTATTTGTAATTTTATCATTTCCAAAATTGTTCAGACAATTGAACATATTCTTTTTATTGCTTTTGTTATTTGCACAATCTTTTCCCCGATCCATTCTACAGCTTTTCTCTTGATGTACACAACATATGGAAAGACGAGTGCATCAATATTTTTGGTGGTGGTAGCATTGCAAACCAGAAAATGTTCGTAACAGAAAATGATGTTAATCAGCTTAATTTTTACCATAAAATATACAAAAAGATAAAAGCAGCTCCGAAAAAAATACCTTTAGGTGATATTTGATCTACAAATAACAAATTCTGGCAATACCTGCAAAAAAACAGAGTGCAAAAAGGAGGTTTTTCCCTTGACACTGCTATTATTTTAACTACCTTCACTATTTGGCAATGTTTATTGTTTTAAAAAGTGATGATTAGAATTGTAATAAAACTTAAGATATGATGAAAGTGGATTTATATATTTTTTGTTCTTGAGAATTTACAACAAAAATATTAAACACTATCTATTAGGTTGTTTATTTGAAAAAATATTTTTATATTTGCAACATTCTAAAAATTAATACAATTGTATTAAAACTAATACGATGCAATATTTATCATTTACCAATTTATAAAGAAATAAATGTGAAAACAATTTTTTATTCATAAATTTATAAACATTTACTAAATTATTAAAATATGTGAATCAACTACAAGGAAATCTTCATTATTTAATATTTTATAAAGTTTGAAACAATTTACAATTAGCCAATGTTTTGCCAACCATTCCAGTAAACAGTATAATAAATAAAAAATGTAAATAAACAATTTAATAAATAAATAGTGTTTATTACTTTTGTTGTCGATTCTCAAGAAGAAAGAAAATATATAAATTCACTTTTGTATATTTAGGTTTTATTAAAATTCTAATCATCACTTTTAAAACACTAAACATTGCCAAGGTGTGAAGCTGTGAGAAAATGAAATAAAACTAATAAATAAAATAATAATAAAGAATAAAAAAAATGAAAAAAGAAATTCATTTCCCCATGTTGCAAGTTATAAAGAAACTGAAAAAGGGTTTTGGCCACATGTGCGATTTTATGACCCCACTTCTGGAAAGGACAGAATATTTTTCTTTTCCATTTTCCAACAACATTGTTTGAACATGTTTTGGTAGCCCTACTCATGAAGTAAATAAATTGGTCATTCCAACTCTGCGCAAAGGTGACTTGAGCTCAACCATTTTATCCATTGTTGTCCTAACTTCTGAACCAAAAAGATAACAGACATACCCAAGGGATATTGAGAACTTTGTTGCACTACAATTTAAGACTGTCTTGGTTTCTCTTTTCTCTCATTTTCTCTTCATCTCACTCTCTCTCTCTTCTAGCCTCTCTTTGTCTCTCACATCATCCAACCTCTCTTTCTTTTCACCTTTCTTTCTCTCTTTTTTCCTCCTCTCTCTTCTACCCCATTTCTCTCCCATCTTTCATTCTCATTCAAATTGAGGTTCTGCTACAGATGTTTATTCTTTTTATGGTGACCATAAAAAGAATAAACATCTGTAGCAGAACCTCAATTTTTTGCATGCTTCCATCTTTGTTTACATATTGAAGATGTGCCTTCACCTAAAATACACAAAAGATGCAACTTATTAACTTCCAGAAAGCTAGTTAAAATAATAGTGGGATCAAGGGAAAAACTGTCCTTTTGAAACAGTTTTTTGTAGGCACAAAATTTAAAGATTGACAAAATTCTACTATCTAAAAGAATTACCAGATGTAGCCTTATCAATGATTATTAATTTTTTTACTATTATTTCTTTAATCTTAATTTCAGTTGCTTTTTATTGCAACTACTCAGATTCAGTAAGATTGGAAATAAAGAATTGATTCTTAGGGAAACAAATTTGTGTTTCTTTTCAATTCAGTGTATGAGTTTGTCACTCACCTTGAGTATATTCTTTATTTATAATCTGTGATGTTTACTAATGGCTGTAGGTTGAATGATGATCTGTGTAGGTGTGAAGAAAAGACACTAGACTTGGTGTCACTTGACTCTAGCACATGTCCACCAAATAGAATGGTGTAAAAACTCAATAACTGGATAGGTGGATAGGAATTGCAGTGGCAGCAGTAGCAGTGGTGGTGACAGTGGTTGTGGCAGTGGTGTAGTTGGAGAGATGGTGGTGTTAGAAATAAAAATACTGAAAATAATGATAATGATGATCTAGAAAATGTCTTATCCAATGAGTCATTGAGGAAAATCTTCAAGCAATTGTTTTGAACTGTAGTTGAACCCAAGTTATAATGAAAGACCCAATGGAATAAACAATTTTTTTTCTTAAAGGTATAGAGAGGGAGTGGGGAATAAGAGGAAGAGAGAGGGAAGGAGAACATCAAAGAAGATAGGAGAGAGAGGTTGAAAGAAGAGAGAGAAAGAAAAGGTAAAAGATATGTGAGAGAGGTTGAAAGAAGAAAGAGAGTAAGAGAAAAGATAGAAGAGAGGAGGAGGGAGATGATGAAAGAAGAGAGAGGGAAAGAAAAAAGAAAGTAAAAACAGTAGAAGAAATGTGCAGAGAGAGGTGGAAGAAGTGAAAGAGGGTAGAAAAAGGTGAGTGAAAGAGAGAGGGTGGTAGGAGGTATCAATAAAGAGAGAAAGTGAAAGAAGTAGGAGAGAGGAAAAAGGAAAGGAGAGTAAACGAGTGGGGGAGGGAGAGAGAGGGGAAAAAGGAAAGGAGAGTAAACGAGTGAGAGAGAATGTGAAGAAAGTAAAACAGGATAGGAGAAAAGATAGAGGGTGGAAGAAGAGAGAGGAGAAATGAAGAGAGAAAGAAAGGTGAAAGGAGAGAGAGAGAATGAAAGATGGGAGAGAAATGGGGTAGAAGAGAGAGGAGGAAAAAAGAGAGAAAGAAAGGTGAAAAGAAAGAGAGGTTGGATGATGTGAGAGACAAAGAGAGGCTAGAAGAGAGAGAGAGTGAGATGAAGAGAAAATGAGAGAAAAGAGAAACCAAGACAGTCTTAAATTATTAATAAATATCCTTTGATATTTTTTATATATTTTTGTTCCTGTCAGTCTTTCCACTTTAAGATTTTCTTTCTTAGCAAGCATTTACGCAAAACCATTGGTGATTTAAAAATGCCAGATTCTAAATTCCTATCTTACTAAAACCGAAGGAGATTTTCATGGTAAAAATATTTCTTCCAAGATCACAAAAGTTCTAACAGAGGATCAGTTTGACCAATAAAATCACGGTCTATAAGTTTATATATTTATTTCTACAGGAAGTCCCTAAAGTCTGGCCACATAGGCAAATATGCATATTTTCAAGAAATGAAATTTTCAATAGCGTCTTATTGAATTGGAATATTAACAAATAACATCTTCAATATGATTTGCATCATTTCTGATGCAAAGGTTGATGTGCTTTGCAAGATTCACATGAACTCAATTGCCATCAATTTTAGCACATTCTCTCTTTACACATTCAATCAAATATGTTGCATCTGTGATTTTCATTGAGTACACCTTTTCCTTTTGCAGACCCCCAGAAAAAGAAGTCAATTTTTTCTTCTTTCAACAAAACCATGTTTAATCTGTGGAGGTAAAAATGATATAGTTAATGAGATTTCCTATGTGTCAAAACATTAAGGACATAATGGCTGTTTATAATAAATATGATATCTGATAGGATTTATTAAACAAATACAGGAAAACTTAAAGAAATACATTGCAAATTATTTTACTATAGATATGCATACCAGATTATTTACAATAGAAATGCATTACAATTATGAAACAAATTCATAAAAAATGAAGTTCCATGATTATATATCTAATGATATGGTAAATTATACTCAAAGTACAAATAAAAATTGAGTAGATACTTGCATTTCCTTAGTACATTTAGACATATGAGTAGATATAGTGAAATGTAATAAGAATTCAATAAGTACACTATTTGATATTTCTCTGTATACTGCCAGATAAGTCAGAGAGAAAGGGTACATCCTTAACAAAGGGTACATCGCCCACCCTAAAGAATTTACAATAGCAACTTTTCAAATTCTGGTTTCAGCATTTCATATTTACAAAAATCAGAAAATAAGAAATTGCTAGTATTTGTGATTCAATACAAAAGTTAATGAAATTATGCATATATATATATATATATAATCATGAGACCTGTAACCCATTAGTGTTGTAGGGCACCACATGTACTGCATTTGCAGTAGCAGTTGTGTTTCCTGGGTAAGACAGCTTGATGAAGCCCAATCCTCTCCAACTTTTGAATTGAGAGTTTTCCTTCTCCTAGACATGTTACCACCAAAGGCTATAGGACCCAGTTTGCCCTGCTATTTACCCTTAGATGGGGAGGGAAGAGATGGATTCATACTTTTCCTAAGATTATTAGCATGTAGGTATTGCTTTTCTCTCTCTCTCTCTCTCTCTATATATATATATATATATATATATATATATATATATATATATAATTATTTGACGCAGTCTTCAGTTATGTCAATAAAGCTTTAACAAATTGAATAGAGTGTATCTGACCCACATAAAGAGATAGGAACGCACTAACCTTTATGAAATTAAATAAGAATAATAGACTAGGAGCAGCATTGCCAACTAAGAAGGTTGAAAGAATTTTACCACATACTATGCTCAGATAACTTGATCAGTAGTCCTATCATAGACATTAATAGATTCTTGGAATCATTAATCAGGAAAAAACAAATAATGAATGGTTGAAATACTGTGTAAAAGAATATAGACAAGGAGATTAATAGTTCAAACCAACCACAGACAGTAATATCCAATTTTTATATTTTGACTAAGAAGAACCAAGGAAAAAGATTGAATAAATTAGACATGTTAAGAATTTATTTCTTAAATAAATAAAAAATTTTGGCTTGACTATCATTTACCAAGCACATGGTCCTGAAGTTAGACAATGACTTGAGTAAAACAGTTGACTAAATGGAACAAGCCTAATTGACTAAAATAGTTATACAATCTCATCACAGTATTTTAACAAGTACAACCACAGGTCAGATTGAACAATCATATGACTATAATCAAACTACTGTTGCTACTTTATCTACTCTTAATTGTAACTAGGTTGAATATAATTTGCTTATTGAAGGCAGATCTAGCACAATAACAGGAAAGGTTATTTTATTTCAATTATTAGTTTCTATTCAGACATTTTCTTTGAATCTATTCTTCCTCACTGTAATTATCTGCACTGTACATGTGTTTATCAATACCATTTAGTTAAACTGTCTTATTCAAATTGTTATCTTCCTTCAGGACCATGAACCCAGTAAAAAGTAGTCAAGCTAAAATTTTCTCAAAGTGATGAGTCTTAAGATATATCCAAAGAGCTGAGTTTCAAATTCCAGTCAAGTTTGTTACATTCAATTACATGCAAATACCCTTAGTAAAGGCATGAATTAATTTCCTTTATCAGTTATGGGCAAAATAGTAGGACTTGTATCTGGAAAAATCATTGTTATTCTCAAAAAAATGCTAATGCAATATTCACTCAGAAAAAAATAGAGAAAGAAAAGAAAGTTGTAAAAAGCAAAACAATCAATCAATAAAATTTTAACCATAGCATACTTAAATGGTGAGTTGGGGTGGGTGTTAAAAATAGATTGGGGAATATAGTTCAAAACCATTGGAACAAAAATCTCTTCTCTCAATAGAGAAAAAAAATTAAATGTGAAATTAGCCCCAAAAATAAATCAAGAAAAAAAATAAAATAGTGAGCAATATAATAAATAGTTTTTTTAAAAAAAACACCTAAATATTAATAAAAATTTCTTCATTTTTCTTTTTTTTTTCTTTTTGTAATTTGCTTCTTTGAAATTTTCATGTTAACTGAAGTGCAGCTTTCTGACTGAGAAATATTGTCAAGTCTTAAGAATGGATTTGTTTTCCTCTCTAACAAGTGTAGCCAAGATTCCATATGTTCATTGTAATGTAAGTCTTCAAGTAACTTGTTTGGAGTTATCAGAATTAGTTTTCAGCTGATAAGTGCCAGGCTGGCAGACATGCTGCTGAAAAATATATTGAACGGCTGGGGGTAAGATACAGATGTTTCTTTTGCTAAGTTGCTGTGAAAAAGCAACAAGATGCAAATAAACAAGCGTCTAAAATAACAACGTAAAAAAGGGCAATATAATGTATGTTAAAAGTTCCTTATTTACATATATAATTTGTTCCAGATGTACTCCAACTTGTAAAAAAATAGGGTTTTTTTTTCTTATAAGTAAAACCCTGCCCAGTGTTGAGTTTTGATGGATTTTTATGGTTTATCAATCCTTTGTTGGTTATTTAAAACCAAAACACATTTTGGATTGTAAGAATAATTTTTATTTTATTTACAAGTGAATATTGCATTAACAATTTAAAAAAAAAAAATAATAATGACTTTTCAAGATACAAGTCCTGCTACTTAACCCATAGTTTGGGTGGGGAGATATATCTATACCTTTCCCAAGGGTATTTGTGGGTCGGAGAATGTAACAAACCTGACTAGAGCCATGTGTTGAGAATCTCTTTGAACCCATAAACATTGAGAAATCATCGCATGAACACATGTATGCCAAACATGTAAAAAAAACAAAAAAAAAACAAGAAAATTCATAATTTTTAAAGGATATTTTTTATGCCTATTTTTACTTTAATTATATAAAAAAAGCTATAAAATTGAAATTTTAACTCTTGTAGATCATAAAAATAAGGATTATTTTAATATTTTTAACAATATAATACTCTTTGAAGCATTTCATGCACAATAGAGTTTTGTGTATTTTACACCAAACTATTACTATTTTCACCTCTTTTCTCTTCAAGAAGTATGCATGCAGACATTAGCAGTCTTTGGCTTGTTATTCCACCTTTATTTGCAGGTAAATACTCCTGGAAGGATGTAACTGCATGAATCCTAACAAATTCCTGAATCTTTTTTGTGCTATTGGTTAACTGATTTGTCATCTGTGTTTTGTTATTAGGTTAGTCAGTGAAAGGCAATTTAATTGAAATAATATTGGATAACTAGCAAGTTAACTGGTGCAGTATTGTAGTGGTTGTATAACCAATGTATATGTTGTTTGAATTATTATTATTTTATTAGACAGACATTCTCCAAGTAAACAAGTGAATTCATAGACAGCACTAGTTTGTTGAAGTTTTCATTTTTGTTGTATTATCTGAATAAATATATAACACAGATAATACAAATCAAATATATTTGTATAAATCTGACAACTGATCTCAGAGCATTCAAAGAATGTGTGTCATGAAGCATATGTACATATATATTTGTTATTATTTGTATATTTATTAAGCTTGGTTTCATCCAACAGAAGATTAGATGTGGATAAGTGATGCAGATAAGAGGATTATATTTTGCCACTCTTCCATATAGAGAGGAACTACCTCTCTGTTTTAGAAATCCTTGGTTTTTAGCTGTGTTTGATCACCAATAGACCAACCACTAATGTTGGTAGCAAATAACAAACTATATCATGCAGTAAGTAGAAATATATCTCCAAATGCATTGAGAACAAATCAAATACAAATTCAAACATTCATGACATTAATTTAAAATAGAGCTCAATACAAAAGTAGAGCTATAATTCTTTATTATAGGTTATTACATTCAAACATGCATATTAATGCTACAAAAATGCATTGATGTTTCAATGTAACATAGCATCTCATCAGGTGGTGGGGAAATGATTGTTTTCCCACCACTTCATGAGATGCTAATTTACATCAAAACATTAATGTATTTTTGTAGCAGTAATATGCGTGTTCAAATATAATAACCTATTATAAAGATGATATATATATATATATATATATGACGGCCTGCTATTTGCATCCAGCATGAAACAGCCTGTTACGTCTGAGTGTTGACTTCAGTGTTCACTTTTTATATATTAGGTTGGTGCAAAAATAATGTCGGTTTTTGACGTTAAAAAATACGTCAAAAACCGACATTATTTTTGCACCAACCTAATATATATATATATATATATATATATATATATATATATATATATATATATATATATATTTGGGAGAATTAAAAAATTAAAATTTCCAGACACACTAGGTTGTATAATAATATTTTTGTTTTATTATTTCAATTAGGTTCCTTGACTAGTTTCAGCCAGCATGGCCATCATCAGGAGAAAAAGAATCCCTGCTTGTTAGTTGCAGTGAACTACACAAGTGAATGACTATTTCTGAAGAAAGTGAACTTTATCTGTAGTTTTCATTTGTTTTTTTTCTTTTCGTTAATTTTGGTCAGCACTTGTGTTGGTCAAACGGCCTCTTTCAAGTTGATTTTAAGATAGACGATGGAAGATAGAGGATTGTAGATAGAGCATTGATATATAATCTCTTTGAAGATCAATAATACCCTCGTTCTATATTGCAATAATGATAAATACATTCTGTCTTTCCTGATAATTGCTAGCACATGAAACTTGAAGTTGCAGAAGGGTAAGAAACCAGAATTTAACAAAATATTTATAATTATATTCATAAAGAGTTAATGGGTTTAGTTTTTTTATTCCTATATATTTTTATTACTGCAAACATTATTTTAGTGGACATCCATATTTGAGTAGACAGTCTGCTTATTTTAAACAGTATTTATTTCATCTACCAGCCTGCATACTCAAGTAAACTTAATTAAAATAATTTACCCACAGGCAAGATTCAAAGCTTTATAGCCTTTTGCAGGAGGAACCACCATCTGATCCAGCATGCTTTTATTGCTCAGTGAATCCTGCTGAAGGGCACATTTTCTTTATTAAATTTTCTCAAGCATGCAGTCCAGTAGATGTAATAAATACTGTTTAAAATAAATGAAGCATCTACTCAAATATGGGTATCCACTAAAAATAATGTTTGATGTAATAAAAATGATATTCATATATATATATATATATATTATAATTATTTTTTTAAAAATATGTCTCCATCTCAATACAGAAATTTCTATGTTTTGAAATTTAAACTTAAATCTTAAAATTTAACATTAAATTTTAAACTTAAAATTCAGAGCTTGGTTCCATCCTCAAGCAATGCTAAGAATAACTTAGGAAAAAATTGAATTAACTCTATTTTTAAGTTAAATTGGTGGAGTTAAGAGAATTCCAAGTTTGGGTGGGTATGTATATATATATATATATATATATATATATATATATATATATACACACACACACATACATGCACATACAACATCAAGCATCTCATCTGACTGAAACATTGAAATGGATAAAGCCTGTATCAATTTTTCAACTGCTGTCTAGGTTAAATTTAAAGTTTCTAGTTCTGGTACGAACAATCTGTACACCAGGGTAGAATAAGACTAACATACTTTTTGTTAGTTGAAATAGATCTATATGCCCCCTCTCCATATAAGGTAATTTTGGATTTTTTCATGTAAATAATATATATATATATATATATATATATATATATATATATATATATTAATTAATCATTTTACCCCAAGCAAGGCAATAAAACCAATAGGACACAAGAGGTTTGTTGGGTTTGTTTTGTTTTACAGCATATCAACCTCAATGTGTTATTTAATGCTGACAAGATTTTTATTACTGGTAATATTTTTTTTCGAAAATGTATTGCTGGCAAAAATTGTTTCAAAAAAGTATTGCTGTTATTAAAACCTATTTTTATACTTTCATAGTATTTTGACCTCTTTTGGTGGGTTAACTATTTACTCATAGCTAGGACCCTGACAGGTGCTACCACCCCAGGTCAGGGTGGAACTGGGAACACCAGCAATTAAAAGGTGGTTACATGTTCCTCAAAATCTTCTGATCAAAGGCCTTGCTGTCAGATGTAGTTTATTGCCTTACCCAGGATGTGGATGTTGTTTATCGTCATACCCTGGATGGCCCAAGAGGTTATTGAGTGTTAGATAATATAAGAAAAACTACTCTCAAGGAGAGAGGACAATAAGTGAATCAGAAGACAGAAAATAATGATTGATATTGCATTTAAATTTTTGAAAATCAAAGTTGACTGGGAAGCAAGAAGCTAAAAGAGACTTTCACAAACGAGGAGTTTGATAAAAAAAACTATTCACATAGAACTTACCATAGAACATCTAACCATTGTATCTGTAAAATGATGAGACCTTGCCACCAATCTAGTAGTATGCTTAAATTCATAAAATCTAGGTACCATAGAAGAAAGTTCACCAGAACAATTTCCATGAAAGTATTTATAGAAAAGGAACAGGAAAGTATGTTGTGGACAGTGGTTGGTAGGTCGCTGTGTGTATTTAAATAGGCCTGAATGGAGTTATGATCTGAAAAAGGCAAAGTAAATCTTCTTGATAAGGAAGTAGTTGTATGCCCAATGTAATTATTATTTATGAATTTGCTTTCATCAGGAACACAGTTCTGTAAGGGGCATGTAAATTCAGAAATAATGTTGGTCCTATATAGCTTGGAGCTTGCCAGTGAATTGTTATTGTTGACAATGAATATATATATATATATATATATATATATATATGTCTTTGGGTTCAAGCACATTAGACTAATCTATTAGCTATTATTGAAGACTTTTTTGTCTTAATATGCAGATTGTTATCATAATCTTTTTAGCAATAGAAATGTTTTAATTCCTGAACACAGTCATCACAGTGTGGCAGTGTTCATAATTAATATTATTAAAAGTTGGTTTCTTGATTTTTATTATTAAGTAAGATGAGTGTTTTCTTCAAGTATGTTGCAGATTGAGGTTGGTAGGTGTACATGTGTACTTATATGTGTCCTAATGTACCAATGATCTAAGAGGTGCAAAGTAAGTCTTCTTGATAGTCATGTATTTGTAAGTTCAATGTAATTATTTGGGAATTTGCTTTCATCAGGAAGCAGTTCTGTATAGGGCATGTAAATTCATAAAAAATGTTGGTCCTATATAGTTTAGATTTTGCTGGTGAGTTGTTATTGTTGATGATAAGGTTGGCACTTTCAAGTTTTTTTATAATTGATAATTAACATAATTGTCTTATTCTGGTTAAGTGGGGTTGGGTATTTCTCAATATTTCTAAGGGCAAATTTATTCTGCCTATAATTAACGTGTATTTGATTTTTATAGAAAATGTTATCTATAATATATATATATATATATATATATATATATATATATATATATGACAATAGGAAAACTGTAGTTATTGCTGATGCATTTCGTCCAATGTGGACTTTCTCAAAGCAAAAAATGAAACATGTCAGCAATAACTACAGTTTTCCAATTGTCATTTATATTTATAAATATTGTCTTTTCTACAGGTTAACTCTGAGAAATTTTCATATATATATATATATATATATATATATATATATATATATATATATATAATTAAAATAATAATAAAAACCATCAAAAGAACAACTGCAATTTTCCTGTTGCTGCACACTTCAGCCAACTGTTCCATAAAATTAATGACATCAGATGCATGTTTTAGCATCTTCATTCAACAAGAAAGATGCAGATTGGAATTGAAATACATTTTCAAAATAAAATCGCACGTTGAGGGATTAAACAGGGATTTGGATTTACTCAGAAAATATAATTTTTACAAGGAGCCCTCTAACCAACATAAAAAAATATTCCCCAAAAGAGTAAATTCCACTTTGTTTATTCTTTGTCTCATTGAAACACATATGTGAAAATTCACAACTTTAGAATCTTTTTCTTTGTACTTCAATTTAGTCAAAAGGCTAATAAATATCATTAATCTTGTTGTCCATATTATTATCATTTTGTGCCTTTTTATTCCTCAAATTTGATTAACTGGCCTATTAAATCTACACATGCACACACACACACACACACACATATATATATGCATGACTGTTGAAAAGTTTGAGGCTACCCCTGCTAAATTTTTAAATTAGCCCAGAAAGTAGTTGCTTTGTAATTTTGAATAAGATAAAATTATTATACATATATATCAGTATACCTGATTTTTATTCGAAATGTTATTATAGCAAAAAAAAAAAAAAGCATTTTATGATTTAATTTTGATCTTGTCAAAATATCCTTCTTTTAGCCTTGATTACTGCAGTACAAATTTTTGGCATTTGTTGCAAAAGTTTCTCAAAGTATAAGATTCATAATTGATTCCATGCTTTTTTTTAATGACTCTAAGAGCTCTTTTTTTCTTTTCACACTTCTCTCAAGTTCATTCCATGTTAATTCTGGGGTGCCTTCAAACTTTTGAACTATATATATATATATATATATATATATATATATATAAATAAAAAGAAAAAACAGTAAGATATATAATCCAGTATTCTTATAGATATTTTTATTTTTACAAAATAGCGCTAAATGTAAATTTACAGAGCATTAATATTATAAATTAACTGATTTAAAATATGCTTTTTTTGCTACGCAGTTCTAACCACACACACACACACACACACACAAGTAGTGTGGACATAGGTATCAACACAGTCTGTTTTATGCCTGAATGCAATTGTCAGACCATTTGGGTAAGAGAGTAACTTACCTATTTAGATATGTTTTTTGACTGGCTATGAAGATTGGTGGTACCTGATTTATTGTGTTATTCTAATGGCTTTTGAGCAGGACTAATTATAAAGAGGAAATAAATTTAATTCCTCTTTATTGTATTTCCATGGTGGTTAATATACTGAAGAATAAAAATTATTCAAAAATTTTATGATATATAAAACACATTTCAAGAAAATCTTGCCAAAATGCCTTCTTTGTCTTACAGACTAAAACTTGAAGCACCAAATACCAAAGGCAAAATGATTACCATTTATTATTATGGCCCTTTATAATTGAAATGGTTAAGTTTTAGTTCAAGATGCTCCCCCAATATCCAGTCAGATTCCAACATGGAATCACCCATGTTACATGGTTTCCTGGGAATGTAATATGTATTATTAGAATTAGCTGAAGAAGTCATATTTGCAAGTTTCTTTTCTGTTTATTACTATTTTATGGAATAAAAGGCTCCTCTATTCTCTTTCCTTGTGGACTTTACATTTTAAGAAGGCTTTATGACCAATCAACCAAAATGTTGCAGTAATAGCAAAAGAAACATAAAAAATAAGTTTAAAGTTGTAAACAGTTTTGAAAATGATGATTGTTTTTAAAATTATTGGAAGCAAATTTAATTCTTATTAAAGGTGCTTTTTCTATGGTCAAAATTCTTTATTTTTGTTATTCAAGGCTTCAAAGAGAATGTGCTTGGTTCCTAAACAAGTTGCATAGTTTTTTTCTGGAGTCTGAGGTCAATATCTGGACCCAGGTGAAAGTCAGGGTTTCAAAAGTTGATTCTTTTTCAAGCAGCTATGTTTGCTACACTAAGATGATTGTCAAAATATCTGAACATCTTAACATTTGTTTACATTATTGTATTTGTAAAATCCATAACACTTACATGATAATGAATATTTAATTAAAATTTGGAATATAATCTAAAGTGCCAAAATAAAACTTAAAAGCATTACACCTTGCCCAAAAGTGACCTGTGAATGCAAGAAGCACAAATATTTTTCATGGTGATTACTATGTTGCTTTTTTTTACATTCCTGAAGAATGTTTTGATTTAAAGCAGAATTGTTTTTCAAGAAATGCATGGCTTCTTTTAAATTCAATTTATGCAAAGGAAAAAAGAACAATGAGGTGTTATCTAATTGTTTCAGGAAGATTGTGTTCCTTCAGGTTTTATTAATTTTGTTGTCTGATGATATTTCTGTTGTCTTTCCTATGCTTTACTGGAGTTTCTATTTTTTTCATTTTTTTTTTTTTTCCACAAAAATCCAAATTGTTTCACCAGCATAACAAGAGTCCCACCCAAAGCATTTAAAAATGATACCCTCCATGAAAATTGAGCTGCCTTGAAAGAATCCTGCGGGAAACTCCTCTTCCTGGATGTCTTGAAAGACTAACACTTCTAATTACATGCCAAATAAAAAAAAAAAAAGAAAATTAAAGAAAACTTCAAAAGGCCTTTACAAAAATGTAATTTAATCGATCCTTTTATTCTAATAGAAATTTTCTTTTGACTGAAGACTAATTTCTACATTGTGAAAAGAAAATTTTCAAAAGATGTTCAGAGGCAGAAAATTTGTTTCTTGAATAAAAATGACTGTATTTTCTATTGTACAATGCAAATTTTTTCTACTAAAAGTTCTCCTTAGCCAAATATATTTTTTAAAATAATGTAACTCCTGTGTTGCTTTTTTCAGTTTACATTATTTATTTTTATGAGAAATATTTGCAATAATTTCTTTGCTAGTGTAAGATTTTATAATACAGCTTGAGTGTTGTTTTAATTGTTTATTGTAAACTAGCAGCCATACCCATCTGGTCAATCAGAAAATGCGTTCAGCTAGAGCGGAGCAAAAACAGCATCATATTTAGATGTAACAGAATATATCTTCTTGAATTACTTTAAAATACTTTCATTAAAAAACATTTTAAACTAATGCAGTTACTGATAAAACAGAAGTAGTCTGTATTTATTCAATTGAAGTTAGCCGAGGACATGAAGGGGTAAAACAGGCAACATGAAGACCCACTTCAGACAACAATTATTTTGGAGTTTTTGAAATTCAATTTGTCACTGTGCTACCAGGGATGTTAAAGAGGATGCATTTATAAAGCAATTGTCATGTTTGATGAAAATTAGTTGAAAGATCAATGGAAATCTTTTGCTATTTATGTGGGTTTTCACTATATGGGTGGACTCAATTATCAAGTTAAATGACTGTTAAACAATCAACTTATTGTTGGCTATAAGTGAGCGAAGTTTGTATTAGATTGCTTGAAAATTGAGGGAGTTTTTAGTTTAAAATTTGTATTGAAATCAATTTGTGTAGAAATCAATTTTTCCTTTTACATGGCTTTTTGCTAAATGCAGTGGCATAGAAATAAAACTGAGGTATCGTTGATCTCATCATGATGTAAGTAACCTACACACCAAGTTTGAATGAAATCAGAGGAAAAAAATTGATTTTTTTTCATTTTTGATTGGCCTTATTGATTATTGATTTTTAAAAATTATGGATATTTTATGTTAAGAACCTATCTCTTACAATGTACATGCCAAGTTTGGTCAAAATTGGTTGGATTGATCTTGAGTGAAAAGGTATCACAGACAGACACACAGACATTCTCTGTTTTATTATATATATATATATATATATATATATATATATATATATATATATATATATGTAGATAGTTACACACACTCACCAGTCACTTTTCTAATATTGGGTTGAACCCTTTTTGTTCTTAGATCCACTTCAATTGGCATAGATTCAGCATTATTCTGGAAGCACTCTCTGGACTGTTCTAGAAGAAATACATCTTTATAGAAACAATCATAATTTTATTCTTTCATTAATGATTCAATGTTTGGGTAGCATGACATATATTTGTGCACAAAGTGTAATCAGAATGTTGAGTTCAAATCCAGGGTTACTCTGTTGTGTTCATCTTTGCACAAATGTCCTGTGGAAGTGTCTGAATTGAACTCTTTTTTTCTCCAGTTATGGATTAAATAACAGGGTATACTGGGACCTCTGACCTTGGGTGGCAACCAATCTACAAGGAAGAAAACTCTAAATCCCAAACTGTGGAAACACTCCACCATCTTTTTTAATAATGCATGATAATTCACAGATAATAAAGAAAAGGTATTTGCGAAGAGCCATGATTTCCTACATGCTGAAGAGACACAGCATTATAAAAATACGCTTACCTTAATTCCTGACTCCTGAAAATGCCTTTCTTCCCTATTAATAATGCATTTCTACAGTAGCAATACAAAATACCAACTGTAACACAACATCAACTTCATAAAGCACATAATGAAGACTGAATTCATTGTCAATAGCTTGCAAGATGAGTTTGCCACACACTAAACTCCTAGTTAAGTAAAATAGATTGTTTTAAAGCCATATAGTTGATCAAAAAAGGTCATCCATCAAAGAAATACTAAAATTGTATGCATTATGAATAAATAAACAGTTGATATTTTTGAAAAGAATTTTTATCATATGTGAAAGATTTTTATACCTGAAGAAATCTGTAGAATGGATAAACCAAAACATTGGGCTAGAATAACCATCATCCCCTCTGTTTTATTTAAAATCTGAAATCAGTCTAATTAGGAGGAGGTTTAATTAAAACCCATCATAATTTAGGGAAACTACAGAAATCTGATATAAGACATAGGAATTAATGCATCATTTAATTTATTTTATTAAGTCAAACAAGATATTGTTCATTTTTGAAAGCGTTAATGTTTACATGTATTGTTGTCAAATCTGTCATGACAGGTACTCCTTTAAAAAAAGAATTTGAGATATTTTCTTTCTTTTATATACTGTCTCTCTTCATGGCGTGGGTGATCATGGCTCTCCACAAATTCTTGTTTTTTTTTTTTTGTTGCTCTAAATAACTTCTAACTATTTACCATCCTTCATTGTCCCTGTTCTATCATTAATGTGAACATGTTAAGTAGGTTACTTGCTGTTTTTCCTTTCTTCTCTTCCCCTCAGTATTTCCTGTCAGTGTTAAATTCTCTAAACCTCTTTCCTCATTGTGTGTCCTAAGACTGTCAACTATTTTTGATTGTAAATAGAGGTTTTCTTGTAGTTCCTATTTTTCTTAAAACTTTCTTGTTGTTCACATGTATTGTTCATGGTTATTTTCAGAATTTTTCATTAGAGCCACATGTCTACTTCTTTTCATTTCTTTATCATTTGTATCTTAAAAGACTGTTTTTTATTACCACTGAATTGCTGGTTACAAATTCTTCATATGAGATTTTAACATTCTCCCTACAAAACTCAGAGGAGAATGTTAAAGTGATGCAGTTTCCCAACCTCAATTCGATGCCCTTCATAAAATGATGTTTATGGTTGTAACTTGAGTATTGTCTATCAAATGTCGGTGTTGTCATGATTTAAAGTAATAGATTTGATGATGTCCTCTGAAATGTTAAGGACCATGTCCGACTTGGGTCAGCAATTTGTGCACCCATTGAGACAAATGGAAAAGGCTCAATTACTCGATAATAATGTTACCCTTGGGACCATTTAATTCCTGCAAATATCTGACTGATCCAAAAATAAGACTTTACCCATGTGACAACAATTACATCTCATCTGTGGAACGTTCTGCTAAAAGTTGAATGAATCACACAACTGGCAAACAATGTTCATTTCTTTGATGCATCATTATTCATTTTATCTTTCTTTCTAATCGTTCATTTGTCTACTTTTCTCTTAAACAAAGTGAGGCATGTTTTGTATATTACAAAGCAATGGACAATGGTTTATCTATTGAGAGAAATTAATGAAAGTAAAAATCAAAATAAAAAGCATTGTTAAACTTGTTATTACAAAAACTGGCATAGTACTGGTAAAAAAAAGATGGGATTTGCATTTCTGTCTTGGATTCGTGTAGTATCTGTGTACTCTGCCTGAGATCACAGGATATTATGAACTCTTTGAAGAATGTTATGCTCACACATATGCACAAATATATATCCATCCATCCGTCCATATATATATATATATATATATATATATATATATATATGTATACACACACACACACTATAGGGCAAAAGTTAGAACCATCCTCTGGATTTTGAATCACCCAAAAATTGATGGTTGTGTGTCTTTTTCAAAACTAATTTACTTACTTTGGGCCAGAGGGACTTTTTTCTTCCTGAAGAGTTTTATTATATATTCAATAATATTAATAATGACAAAATTAATCCATTACTGTGCAAAGTTTCCTTAAAATTTTAGCTCTTTGCCTAATCTACCTTGTTGGCTAATGATAATCTTAGAGCTGGTGGATTTAAAATTTTAGGTAACCCTGTCTCTAAAAAAGTTGAATGCCATGCACTAATGGATTAAACAGTTTCAGTATTATAGCTTAGTAGGTGTTAATTAAACCAAAGATGGTATGAAACATACTAGTTATCAGATCCTGAAGCTGGCCCAAAACTTAGAGGTCACCTATAAAATTAATAGAAATAAGCAGCTCTTAAAAAGAATCTGCCATGAAAGCACACCAGAAAGAAAAAGTGCTCTACACCATATAAAATCACAGAGCTTTTATAAATTAAGCCCCCTTCTTTCTTTTTTTTTTCTTTTTTTTCTTTCTTTTTTTCTTTCTTTCTTTCACGGCAGACTCTTTTTAAGAGCTGCTTATTAATATTAGAGAGCTCTGCCATGGGTGTCTTTGTGAGTCCAGTTCTGTTGAGCACTTTCTTGCTTGAAAGCATTAGGCCTCACGACTATGACTGCATTGTTTTGTGTGGCATTGAGCACTTTTTGGCTGCATCAGTTTTCTGTTTCCATTTTGTTTTTTTTTGAGGAGGGGGATAATTGTGTTTTGGTAGTTTTATTTTAATTGTAGCCGGATGTGTACTTTCCCACTCAAAATGAGTTTAGTTGGTATATGCATGGTGTGCACACACCGTCAATATTTTTTTAATCTTAATCTTGCCTGGGAAATAAAGTTTCCCATTTTTGCACTTCAGCTGTCAACCACCTGACGGTTGTGAAAAATTATGAAATTTACAAAATATATATATATATATATATATATATATATATATATAAAAGTGGACAGAAAGTGAACATTTAGAGGCGACAAACTGTTTCATTCTTGTGGCCTGACAATTGCATTTAGCATGAAACAGTCTGTTGCCTTTGAATTTTCACTTTTATATTTAAATATGCTCTATCTTTGATATTGAGCACTTTATCCCATAAATATAGCATACCTTAAAATTATATTTCTTCATATATATATATGTATATATATATTAAATAAATAAAAGTTTAAGTGACATCAGGTTGACTGGCTTCATGTCAAAATGCTCATCAGGGCCAGATGTTTGATAAATTTATTGAATTTATTAGTGGATCTTATATTTATACTCTTTGGAATGATTGAACCCTAATGTTGACTTTCAAATTTAAAATTTTTAACATGCTACTGTTTCTTTAGAAATGTCACAATATTTGAATTTAGAACCTGTAAATTTTTTTTTAATATCACTATATATAAATACCTACTGACATACATACATATATATAAGGAGTGCAAAAATAGGTATACAGTAAAAAACAAAAAGGGTGCACAGGACATATTGTATTGATTATACAAATTCATCAATATAATACTGGTATAATACTTATTGTATATCAACTTTTGCAGTCCCCCCCCACCATATATATGTACGCATATACAATTTTCTTATTTATTTATTTTATTTTTACTTATTTATTTTTCTTTTTCTTTTTTCTTTTTATTTATTTTATTAATTTATTTTTTCTCTTTCTTTTTACTATTCCTTTTTTATTTTATTAATCAATTTATTTTTATATAATTTTATCATTATTGCAAATATCATAATATTTGAACTTAACAATAATTCATTTGGTTACTTTGAAATTACTTAATTATAGATCCAATTTATTTTTTGATTAAATTGTGACAATATTTATTGCATATTAAAAGAAAATGATAAATATTGTTAATAAATATCGTAATATAAATGTACTTGTTATTTACTTTCCTTATATTTTATTTTGATAGCCTGAAAAATACATTAAATTCTCATAATTTTCACACATTTTTTTCAGTTGTATTATCATTATAGATATACATTGCCAATTAGTATAAAGGTTTCCACAAGTAAAACTGTCTATATTACACCAGTGTCTTCTGAGTAAGTGCATATATAAAATGCAATGTGTAGCCAAACATACACACGAATACACACAGACATGCATTTTATATATGTGGATTATAGGTGTATTTAACTTGTTTTCCTGTTGAACAATTAAATCTTCAGAGAGAGAGAAAATAGCTCCTGTTTTTTTTTCATTTCTCTTTATCTTCTAAGACTTTGCTTCTTAAGTCATTTTGCAGGTCCCCTTTTTTTTGTTAGGGTCTTTGATCTTCAAACAAATCTAATGTAAAACATTCTGATACAAAGACTTATATTCACTCAATCAATTTTTGTTGAATTAATTCAAAAAATGTGAGAAAAAGAAATGGATTCCATAGGGAGATAGAGCAGAGAATTTTCTTTTATCAGTAAAGTGAGAGTGTTGCTTCGGATTTGTTTCATTCATTAATGTTCATCAAGAACATTTTTGTTTTTTTTTCCATCATAAATGACTTTCTAAAACTAGTTTAATTAACTGATTGTCATTTTTGTATCTGATTTTTTGAATATGTTTCCATGCAATTCTCTGACAGCATTCCTTACTAGATTATGGGATCACTTCAAATACCTGGTGACACTGGGTTTTTTTTTTTTGTTTGTGATATATTAATATTTTAGTATAGTGTTGCTCTGTCATTTGGACCCTAAAATTTTTAGATTGCATTATCTACAGAATTGTTATAAATATATTTAATAAGTCTTTTGAACAGCAGTAGGGGTTTAATCCTTGTTTCCTGTTTAGAATTGGGTTTCTGGTTCCTTATAAAGTCTTCTCATTCTCTGTCACTTCCAGTAGCTCATTGTATCTTAGTAGGATTATCACCTTATGTGGGGTGAATTGTGTAATTATATATATATATATATATATATATATATATATATATAATGTGAGTTTGTGTATGTACTTAAAACTTGCTATATTTATTAGGGAAGACTATTCCTTATGGAGGATAGTTTTTGGCCAGATGATAGCTTAAGATGTGAAAATGACATTCACCATGCAGTGTTGATTTCTATGTCACTGTATATATGTATATGTGTGCATGTGAAACTTTAAATATAACTTAATGTATATATGTATCTTTTGAAAGAATTAATGGATTTATTTTTAATCCAACATTCAAATGTTATTTTTAGTGGATACTCGTGCTTGAAATAGATGTCACATATTTATTGTTTTAACAGTGTATATTATGGTTATCAGTGCACATACATACACATATAGAGTGCATTTCCTTAAGTTTTCTTGAGAATGTGCAAGCCAATAGACATCATACACTGTTTAAAATGAAAATGGGTATCTATTTCAAACATGGCCATCCATATATATATATATATATATATATATATATATATATATATATATATATTGAAAACTTTTAATTAGCACCTGACAATTCCATGTCACAGTGGATAAAGGCGTTAGTTAGATCCAGTGACAGGACCCAAAATGTGTGAATTCAATACCTGGTTAAGGTGGTGGAGAACTTGGAGAGGCGAATTAACAGGAGATAACTGATAACTGACATCCATTAGACATGGCACGTGGAACTAGAACAGTCTACCCCAGTGAGTGAAATAAAGGATTCAGTTCGACATTCCAACCACCTGAAGAAGGCTGGAGCATACAACAGCTGAAACATAGTAATAAATATGGCAACAAAGATGAGGACAATAGTCCGAATAATGGTATTTGGTTACTATTTTTAACATTTTACATTGAGTCGTTAGTCTTTTTAATATCTTATATGAAGGATCTTTATTTAACAGTTGCATATTAATTTACCAAATAATTCTATATTTTTAACTTATTTACTAGGTTTTTAAAGAAGGCATTTATTTATTAATTACAAAAATATTTTTATGTAGGAAATTTGCAAAGCATATAACTTGTTTAGCATTTTGTTAAATTATCTCTACACCTCTTTTATTTCTTAGGAAACTGCATTGTCTGGTTTGTGCATTTTATGTAACCATAGGTATCTGCAGTAAGTTTATGTCTGGCTGGCGTTAGCTGCCAATCTATGGGTCATGACCCATTTATAAACAATAATTTTAAATTTTTGCTTCTTCATTTAGTTTAAATTTAACATAGGTCATATTTGTTTGATTGTTCAGAGTAAAGCCCACAATCCATATATCCCCCCTTTTTTTCTTTTTTTTTTTTTTTTTGGAAAAAAGAATTTGTATTTTGCTTTTAAATCATAATAAATTGTTCACTCACCAGTAATTTATAATCACCTGATGAGATATATTAATATGCATTGAAACACAACTGCAATTGTTTAACAATTTTAACATGTTTCCAGTGTAATATCCTAAAATAAATAATATTGCTCTACTCTGTATTGAGCCCTCTTTTAAATTAAATGTTACAAACATTAGAATTGTACACAATTCATTCTTATTGTACCTGGAGATATATATATATATATATATATATATATATATATATATATATATGGGGGATAATTGAATGACGGAATTGAAAAAAAATCTTTTATTTAACATGTTTCATTTTTAGATGGAATGTCATCTGTCTAAATAATTTTTATTAGTCTGATGAAGTTCCTTTCCGAGACGGAACATGTTTTTGCATTTTATCATCCAATTATCCTGTAGTAGTTTAATATATGAATTTGTATATCATACCATCCACTTACACACACACACACACACACACACACACATATATATATATATATATATATATATATATATATATATATATATATGTATATATAATAAAAATCTAATTTTAAGGTATGCTATTGAGTTTGTTTCATGGTTAAACGCAATCTTCACGTTTGTATGCGTATGTGTGTGGGGTAAATGCTTTCTATCATGACATGTAAAATGATTTGCTTCCATTTCTACAGAAGCCAGACATTAAAGTTCTTGTCAAGTCCCCACATTTCAAGGAAGTCAAATGACCTTTAGAAACTTAAAAAAATTGTAGTCTGTCGTCTGATTGAAATTAGCCAAGTAAATTCACTTGGTTTTTCAGATTGCAATAACTTGGTCAAGTTATTTCTTATTTCTAGGATGTAAATTAATGGATTTTGCTGTACAAGAATTAGATCTCCACAATTTTTGTTCCTGTTATCCTTCTTTTAAAATCATGTCCGCTCTAACTGAATGCATGTAAAATCAGATTTTATTTATACATATTTAAATGCTACCTTCACTTTTTATTTATAGAATATGACTTATAATTAATTGTAAATGCTAATTATCACTAAATTTAATTATTATGAATTCATAACCAAAATAGCATAATTAGTATGTTAATATAGCTGATGAAGAAGGTTCTACAAGCTCAGGAGAAATGACTCTGTAATTAGCAGTTAATATACCAATATTTATTCCCTTTGGACAGGCATTTTTGAGTTAGTTTATAATCAAATGCCACTCAGTAGTCTGACTGGAATGGAAAGTGATTATTCTCTAAGTATTGTGCTAATAAAATTGTGCTACAATGTACCGTTTTTGTTTTCTTTGTTACACAAAGTTGGATCATTAAAAATAATACTCATGGAAGAAACAACACCCTAAATCTGGCAAAATATATGATTTTCTTTAAATCTTATAAGCCTTTCAAGAATACTATAATATTATATATAACATAGTGATTCCTCTTAGCCAAAGATATTTTTTGAAGAATAACAGATCAATATCTGAATCAGAGAATTATACCATACTTAAAAGGACATGTCTCAGGACATGGTTAATTATGGTTATCCACAATTTCTAAGTAATTCATATCCTTTTTTTTTTTTTTTAACCCCACTTTGTTCTTGTGGTCTTTCTGCCATTCATTTACTCAAACTCGCTCTCCCGGCTTGTCTTGCCTTCAATATGCCCTGTGAGTGTTAAATTCTCCAAACCTTCTTTCCTTATTATCTGCTTGAAAAGCATCAATAATTTTTCTGACTGTTTGGATTACTGTGGTGCACTTTTGGTCATCTGTTACTATACTGCCCAATTAAATTTTTGCTTCTGTTTAAATTTTACATCCCTGATATGTAACTATCACCTTAAGTTGTTTATTTTTCTGACAGCCATACATTCTGTTCTTTGAGAGTTAATAGTCAATCCTTTTATCATGCTTTCTTCATCTATATTGTTTTTATACTTCTTTCAGTTTTCTTTCTGAATCTTCTATCAATGTAGTATTGTCTGCGGAACCCATGTCGTCAAGATTATGTCCACCAATAATACATACTTTCAGACCCTTTTTGAAACATCTTGCTGTAAAGGTTAAAATATCTGGTGAGAAAACATATCCTTGTTGTACTCCTCTTTCTATTATTTCATATTTACCTAACTCATTGTTTCTCTGCATTCAAGTTGTTTATTTCTAGTATAGTTTACTGATTATTTGAACATCTTTTCCATGTAGATCAAGGTTTCCTGATATTTCAGGGACTTCTGTCATACTTTATCAGATACCTTGGTTTGATCTATGAAATATAGGTATAGATCTTTCTACACTTCTATTGCTTACTCTGATAACATTCTTGTTTCATGCGATAAATACAGCTTATAAAATGCAATTTCCTTTATTAATATAAGTAATTTTGGAGCAAATAAAAGACATTCATGTTAGAATTTTAGGGATGTGATTTTATCATTATTATATGTTTTTTTGTTTGGACTAGCATCCTCATCTTCTTTGTTATACTCATAACATTTCAGCCAGAATGTTGTGAGGATGAGTATAATAGTGCAAATGAAAAAGCATATAATAAAGTTTTTCAAGAATAATCCACTATTGTATATAAAGTTTGAAAGGCTTCTCTTTCTTTTTTTTTTTTTTCTTTTTTTAAATTTTAAATGCTATGGCTCTTCAGGACATAGGTGATCATAACTTGACACAGTTTCCTTTTACTTATCTGCGGATTGTCATGACTTCTAGGGTATGATAGTGGAATGGTTTCCTGTTGCCTTCACCACATTTTTGATTTCATAGTTTTTCTTCTCTTAGAATGATTGCTGCTGAAATCTACAGAGCTCAGTCTACCCTACTATTTACCACATAGCTAGTGAAGAAGAAAGGATATTAGAGTGAAAGTGAACACAAGAGAATTTAAACTCATCTTGCCAATTCCACTTTCAGGCACCAATATATCCATTAGGCTACCCACACCTTCTT
>OZ010582.1:108922017-108932017 GCA_963932145.1 Acanthosepion lycidas | reverse complement strand
TCACTGAAAATCAGGTAATTTTTACAGTAGTTTGCAGAGAACAAAATGAAAACAAAACAGTTTTAAGATGGGAGACATTACAATATTAAAGTCTTTTGGCAGCTAACAGGTAAAAAAAGGTATGAAATCCTATTCTTTTATCTTTTGTAAAGTATGAATCTGGCCATTTTTTTATAGAAATTTTTTTTTTACAAAAAACATCAGGTAAAAATGAACTTTATTTATAATAAATTTTAAAATACTTAAACATGTTACAATGGTAATAAGTGCATCCCATCTCACTTGTAACCAGCTATCACAATAAAATAAATCTTTTTCAGTGCTAAAGCTGAATTAGTAAAATAAATCTTCATAGAAAGGACTAAGTATAAACTACAATCAACACAGAATGCATGGTTATCAGTAAAAGGGTGAACCCAAAATGCAAATTACAAAGTGGGGATGTTAAAATTAAACAAATACATAAATTTAAGTATCTGGTAAGTTTTCTAACAGACGATAGAAAATGTGACACTGAGATCCAAACATGTATTGGGATAGCCAAAAATAAGCAGAGTGTTAAGTGACAGAAAAATTTTGTTAGAAACAATTGAACTGTTACATGATACCTCTCCTTCTGTATGGCAGTGAATGCTGGGCAATTTCCTCAGAGATGAAGTGACTTTAAGCAACAGAAATGTGGTTCTACAGAAAGATGCTGAGGACACCATAGACCAAACATATGAACCATGACAAAATTTTGGAGAAAATGTAAACGAAAAAGGAAACTTATACTTAACATCAGGAAGAGGCAGTTTAAATTTCTGGGGCATGTAATGAGGAAGGAAGGCTTGGAAAACCTGATACTCACAAGACAGAATGAGGGACAGCAGTGTGAAACATACTTGATGAGCTTGAGTAAATGGATACTAGAACAAGATTTGGGAGAAATAACAAAAAGACAAAACTTATTAAGAGCTACAAGGAACAGGAAGATGTGGAGGGCCATGATCACTTACATCCTGAAGGGACACCATACATAAAAGAAGAAAGAAGCATCTACTTAGAGTTATTACATTACAGTTACCATTTTGAGTGACTTGCTATCTTTAGTTTGTTTATTTTATTAATTAGCTTCATGTAAAATCTTGCTGCAACCCTGATCCACACAACCAGCACAAATCCAAATCACTGTTTTATCTTCCAGTGAGATTTCACCTTCATGAATCTTTAGTAAAACAAACTATTCTTTGTTTCTCTCTTTTTATAAACAATGAAATGAGTAAAAAGCCCAGTCGTTAATCTTAACAAATGTGAATTATTTTACTAGTTTCAGTAAAAGAACTGACATCTTTACCAGATGAGCAATGCCACCTGCTCTACTAAGTGCCAAATAAATACTATTTAAGAAAACTATTTATAAAGCTTTACATTAAAAGCCATTAAGTTAGCAGCATCAATTGAAATAATCTTGAAGAAAATGATCCGTTTACTGATGATCCTTATTTATAATGTATTCTGAAAGGTGTATATATTTTTCTCTTTTTCAACCTTAAACAATAACAAACATATTTAAAAGCTATGGAGGCAGCAGTAAACCTTTTTTATGATGACTTTAATGGAACCCCAAAATACTTGCTGATGTAACACAGTGGTTAAAGAACTGGATGAGATGCTTTAAGATCATTCTTTTTATTCATTGTAGAAAGGAAAACTATGGGGATTTAATGCAGTATTTAGGTAACAATGTTAGTCTGTTTGAACTGGTTGAACTGGTTGAACTGGTTGTTAGTGAAACAGTATGAACATGACAATCTTATAAGTATTTAATATAATAAAAAAATTAAAAAGTTTTGCGGAATTTAGTGCTTTCCGAGCTTGTCCTATAAAGAATGTATTTAACTGGCCATGGTTGTAACTTTAGTTTAGAGACAACCTGGAGTAAGTTTCCCATAGGTTTTGTGTGTCTTCTTGCCTATGCTGTGATGGGGGGCTAAACAAAAAGGACTGTACATTTGTGTTTTGTGCTTTATATAGGGGCTTGATTTTTGACCAATGAGAAAGCTTCTTATATTTACAAAATAAGAAGCATTTTTTTTCTTCTTATGGTTGCTTCCTTTTAACTGTAATTCATTTTAAATCGAATAAAACTTCACTTTCCAATCCAAGAAAAGAAAGTTAATCAGTCTCCATTCCATGTGTTAGTCTCAACTATTGATCTCATTTTTTATCACTTTTCTTGTTACTATGTTTCCCTTGATATATTTTAGCCCCTTCTTCAGGTATACAATTCAAAAGGAAAGTAATTATTCTCTTTCTTTCTCTCCAGAAAATGGTAAAATAAAGATGAAAATGGAATGCTAGAAAACTGACATTATATTCGCAGGTTACTCTATCTCTCTGTATTTCGCCAGATGATCCCATATTTTTATATTATGGGAAATACTCTCCAATTCTGGTGTTAATAAGCAAAGAAAACTAAACTAGCATGACATAAATTTATTTGTTACACTAATGTATGCAGCTTTTCACTTATCAATGTCCCTTATCTATTGTTTGGGCCTCATTGCAGAGAGAGTAATGTGGTTTCTTTTATCTTGAAATATCATCTACCAGATGTTTCAACTTAATCTTTGGTTATGGACTTTTTATGTTTCTTAAGTCTGACTTTGGGAGGTCATATGTACCTATCTCTCTCTTATATACATACACACACATATATATATATATATAAGTTATGGGTATTTTGAGATCTGATTATATCCATAATGGTTTTGGAAGTGGTTGTGATTATTCATGCACAATGCAAGAAGAAAGGCATACAAAATATACAACCACAACAAAATAATAACATCATCTATAATAATAAATTATACAAGATACATAATACTACCAACCAATTCCGTGATGCCCATTACCCAAGGCAACCTCTCCCATCTAAACAACGTCCAAATAATCACAACCACTTCCAAAGCCATTATGGATATAATAATATAATCTGATCTAAAAACACCCATAACAATAATTTTTCAGAAGTAGGCTTATATAAGATAAATTGCCAAAACTGTTCCACACAATACATTGGAGAAACATGCAGAAATTAAAAAAATGCATCTATGAACACAAAAAGGACCTCATAAATAACAAAGATCCAATGGGTATGAAGTCTGCTAAAAATTTCATTAGAAACAAAAAAAAAAAGTAGAGTATGAAATGTTATGTATTATCAGTTCTCTTATATGGTAATGAATGCTGAACAATCTCCTGACAGATGAAGAAGAGACTTGAGGCTGTAGAAATATGGTTCTACAGAAGGATTTTGAGAATACCATGGACTGAATATGTGAGCAATGAAAAAGTTCTAGAGACAGTGGAAAGAAAAAGGACGCTTATACTCATTAGGAGGAGACAATTGAAATTTCTATGACACGTAATGAGGAAAGAAAGCTTGGAAAATTTGATACTCTCAGGACAGATTGGAGGCAAGAGGTAAAGAAGGAAAACAATGTATAACCTACCTGGTGAGCTTTAGTGAATGGATAGCTGAGCAGGAAATTGTAGCAAGGCATCATCGCTAGTATCCTGAAGGGGCATGGCACATAGAAAAAGAAGAATATGATAAAAGTTTGAAGTATGGATGATCCCAGGTGACATAATCTGATATTACCCATAATGGCAAAAGTATATTCACATCAAAATATCACCAGATATCCAGAGTGATGAACATTGGGAAGTGTGTGTTTGTACAAGGGTTAGCAGTACTGAAAAACCAGCAGTTCAGTTTGAATTTTGCCTGAGATACTTAATTTCTAGTAATATTTTTAAGAAAGGCATAGGTTATGAATTCTACACCATCATTCTATATCTTGACAGTATGTTTCATCACTAATATACCAAGATATTAGGTGGGTGCAAAAATAATGTCGTTTTCTCACATATGTTACTTTTATATATGATTTCTGAATTAATTCATTGATATATATAGCCATGTTATATATCATTTTGAAGCGCGTTTTTCGCTCTATCGAATCGTGTTATTCGTTACCATTCTCAATTTCTTCATTCATTTTTCTGCAGGCTTTTCGACAGCATGGACAAAATTCAAATCCACACGATTTTTTTTGTTCCAGTTCAAACTAGGCCAAAAAGCTACCAATACAGCTTGTGATATCAATGATGCGTTTGGCCCAGGAACCACTAACGAACGTGTGGCACAACGGTGGTTCAAGAAATTTCGCAATGGTGACGAGAGCCTTGAAGATGAAGACGGTCGTGGCCGGCCGACTGCGGTTGATAACGAACATTTGAAAGCCTTAATTGAAGCCGATACTCGCAAAACCACACGAGAAGTTGCTGTTGAACTCGAGGTCGACCAACTCAACAGTCGTTCGCTATTTAAAGCAAATAGGGAAGTCAAAAAAGTTGGATAAATGGGTGAACGATAATCAAAAAAAATCGTCAAAAACGACATTATTTTTGCACCGACCTAATATAAAGACAGTGTATGAATGATCACTTAGGGAAACCATAATTACTTTATTAGTCTGGACATTAGTAGCAAAAAATATTACTTTTATAATATTAACATTGTCCAATGACAATAAGCATGTATCTATACAACTACACAAACACAAATAGAGAGAGAATGCTGAAAGGTTATCAGCCTTACCAAGAAGGTATTGACCTTCAACAACGAAATGTGCAGGGTGGTCTGAAAGTCTTGTCATCACTACATAATATAATTTTCTATTTGAGATGACACAAGTTCCTACAGTTTAGAAGAGAGATAGAGGGTGACAAGACTTTCAGACCACCCTGTACATGCTATTCTACAAATTCATACTGCTGTTCAACACACTTGACATGTTATTTCTCAAATTTCTTTAAAAACTGAAATGGAGATTTGGGGAAGTGGGTCATTAAAATGATTGGCAGACTTATAAATAGTTCAGATAGATTTGAGTAAGAAAGATTGTGTAAATAATAATAAAACCTATTGATATATATAAAATTATATAATTTAACATATACCATAGTGAACAGAATTTTGGTCAATAATGTACACAATTGATATCTGGAGTAATAATTATTAAGTCAAAAATATCAAAAGTTCAGGATACCTATTGAAGATCGATTCAAAGTTTAGCAAGCTTATACTCATCAGGATCCAGATAAAAATATTTATTTATCTAGGTATATATATATATATATATATTGGCTGAAATACATTTATACCCACATGAGGTAATTTTTGATTTTTTTGCTATGTAATTTATATTCCCTGTTATAATAAATACATTGAGCTTTTTTGTGGATCAGTTTTAATATTAGGATCCACCTGGATTATATACTGACGGATCTAATACCTGTACTATATATATATATATATATATATATATATATATATATATATATATATATGTATATGTAATTTTTTTCTTTTTTCTCCATAAATAAAAGGACTTAACAGTCAGTTATAAATATATAAATATTCATATTTAAATTTTACAATGGTCAATTTTTAATTCATGTCTGATGATTGCTTCAAGCATGGAACTCACCAATAGCTAAACATTAAATATTTGTGGTAGGAAAAGCCTCTTGCCCAAGCCCCAAACTTTTCAGCTCTCCCTCATACATAAGCACATGAGATGTGAAGCATGAAATTACCTATGAATAAAGATTTCCCATCTGAATTAAAAGTAGAAGGAACCCTTTAAATTACGCAAACCCTTTGTATGCCATTTCCCAGGAGGCAACTGATTTTAAGCCTCATTAGTTAAGCATGTGAGATAACAAACATTTCCTGAAACTTGATCATTTCATGATGACAAAGGCGTGTCTTGTCAAATCTCTGATGTGGCTTCAGTTTGCAGGTATCAGATCAAACTTTGGGGTTTAAAATGTTGAAATGGTTTGCCATTTAGGGAGGAAATTGTCTGTGAACGGCAGCAATTATTATCTGTCATTTTTCAGTCCTTCAAGATTCATTTAAACCTGATGACATTGATTGATGCTTGGAGTACAATAATAGATTCTAGGAGACCCTGTGAAAATTTCAAGGTTTTCTTATTTGCATTTTCTGATGAATCTTACTTCTTAATTTAATGATTGAATAAGCTCCTCATAAGCTGCAGGGATGTAAAATAGCTGTTGAGAATTGCCCATTGCATCAAAAAATCTTTGAACCTAGAAACTTTAACAAAATATTGTAGTAACAATCATAAGAATGAATGCAGGATATTATTTAAAGAAGTAAGGGGGTACAAATAAAAAGATTAAAAATTGACAAGGCTTCCTACTATACTGAAGTGTAAATTAAATGCATGAGTGTGTTATTTTCTCTGCTTCTCTAACCTACCCCAGTATGAATGCAGGTCATTATTTAAAGAGGTAAGAGGGTACAAATAAAAAGATTAGAAATTGACAAGGCTTCCTACTATACTGAAGTGTAAATTAAATGCATGAGTGTGTTATTTTCTCTGCTTCTCTAACCTACCCCAGTATGAATGCAGGTCATTATTTAAAGAAGTAAGGGGCTACAAATAAAAAGATTAAAAATTGACAAGGCTTTCCACTATACTGAAGTGTACATTAAATTCATGAGTGTGTTATTCCCTCTGCTTCTCTAATGTACCCCACCTAAATCAGCATCACTAATATATTGTTTTCTTTCATCTTTCTTCTGAAATAATGACAGAGCATAACTGTTATATAGGAATAAAGTGTCACTGCTGATACTTGAGTTTGAATATAGATCGCCACTGAGGAAACAATGAATTATTGAATTAAGTGGCACACGTGACCATGGGAGAAACACATAATTAGGTAGTCGCGTGATGTCAAAATAGTCGTTATTTCTAGTCTCTCCTCTATTACTATACAGATCCACATTTCTAGCTTATCCTCTATTACTATTCGGATCACCATTTCTATTCTCTACACTATTCTCTGTACAGATTAATATTCAGTGGTTACTATTATCGAGCAAGTACTATTAGTGCGAGTGCTATTCGAAGGCGTCTGACACCAGCATTATTCAAAGGTGTATTATAGTTGTATCTGTGATTACAAAGTCTCTACTACAATAAGCATTATGAAAGTGACAACGAGTATTCATTGACTTCACAAAAATAGCAACGAATGTTCGTTGACATCACAAAAATAATGCACATGTTTATTAACTTGTAATGTGTGGATGAACAAGCAAATGATATGATACAATACGTTTAAGAAAATTTTTTCTTGTTTAGTTTGTTTTTTTTTGACTGACTATTGTGTGAAGCCAAGTGTATATTTTGATGCCTAAAGGCACCTTAAATATTTCTAAGTGGCAATGTCTTTTGTAATTCTGAGATGAGTTATTGTTCCAAGACTTATTTCAACAAAGTGAACACAGTCTTTTTTTATTACTTTTCTTGTTATTACAATATGGCATTCAAGCTATTCTTCAGCTTTTTTCAAATATAAAAAATCAATCCAGAATGTATCCAGCCATCTTGAATCTTGCAAAAACTTTATATAACTTGGCAGTTAATCAGGAGACCTTACTGTGCGTGCCTGAATAGACATTCTCCTGTGAGGTTACTCAGTAGTAAGGTGTCATTGTGTGAGCTTGTGTACTGTGTGATAACTTTAATAATGAACAAATAGATTTTTCATCCTTCTTGCAGTATTGGCAAAATATTGCCTCAAACAAATCTGTCATCCCTCCTCATACCAGTAGGGATTTAATGTCCTACAAGTTATATAGGCACTTTGGTGAGGGGTAAGAATTAGTGAGGTTATTCTACTTGACCTTTACTACTGACCAGTGAGTTTATTCCTCACTGGGTGCCACCATACAAAATTTGACATTAAGTAACATAATTCTAGCTGACATGTCACAAAACCAACCAGCCAACCAATGAATAAACAATTTCAGGCTTTTCCCCTAGCTAAAATCACTGTTGGAATGAGCGAGATTAAAGAGAACATGAGGTGGCAACAGTGAAAAAAGAATTTCTTAGACAGTCTTGAAAAGTGGGAAAGAAACCTGAATAAATTTATGAGATCCCTAGATCACGTTGAAGGGACTAAAGTACCATTACTTGATTCTGGCTATTTTTTCATTAGTATCAAATGATTGGATACTTACCACATAGACAATTTGTAGAGTATAAGGGTTTGATTCAGTTAGTATATTTGCTATCATTTTTTGTTTGTTGTTAAACATTTTCTGGTTTGCTCAACCAGAAAAAGAAAGCCCTCCCTCATTCCAAATGTATTGTCAATCTGAAGTAGACCATAAAATGGACCAGCTGAAACATAACAAAAACAATAAAAGAATGAAGTCAACAGTTCAAACAACTCTTGGAATAAAGAAAAATATTTTCTTTAAAATATAAAGAGAGAAGGTGGATAAACATGGCTACTTGGTGAAAAGGATAGTGGCATCTTTTCCAGTATGAATACCATTTACTGAACACACAGTCCTGAACATAGGCAACTTGAATGAAACAGTTGACTAAATGGAATGAGCCTAATTGACAAAAATAGTCATACAATCTTATCACAGTATTTTGACAGGTACACTTCAGGCCTCATTGAACAATCATATCATCATAATTGAATTATTGTTACCTACCATTAATTGTAATTGGGATGAATATAATTATCTGGGAAGACAGGTTCAGCACAATAATAAGCAAGGTTATCTTATTCAAATTATTAGTTGTAATTCTTACACTTTCTTTGAAGTCATTCTTTGCCACTGTAATTATCAGCACTGTGTGTTTATCAATTCCATTTTGTCAACTGTTTTCTTGTCTAATGGTCAAGCGGAGCAGCCTCACTAATTCCTACCCCTCATCAAAGTGCCTATATAAATTGTAGGGCGCTAAATCCTTACTGGTAAGAGGAGGGATGACATTTGTCTGATGCAATATTTTGGCAACACTGCAAGAAGCATGAAAAATCTATTTGTTCATTGTGAAAGTTATCACACAGTACACAAGCTCACACAATGGCATCTCACCACCATAGGACTGTTACCCATTATTATCAACGTTCAAACTCAGCTGAAAGTCAGGATTTTCAAAGCAGGAAAGTTCTTATTTATCACTTAGGGAATAAACAAATGCAATCTCCTTACCAACATTTCTTTCCACTTTGTGCCAAACACGGTTAAGGTTCATAAGGACTTTTCTTTCAATTGAGTGTATATCTATATATAACTTTGCTAAAAGGCATTGTTTTAATTCAAGTAAAAGACTGGAGTTTAAATACCGATTCATAAAGCAGGCATGCAATCTACATTTAAAAGATCTGTGCAGTACAATATCCTTGCCTTAAATAAATAAAAAAAAAACAACAAACAAACAAAAAAACAAAACAAAAACACAAAATGTATTTGCTGAAACCTAATCAAAGAACAAAGCTGAACGCAAGTCTTTCAGCATGTGGAACAATCATTTAATTCTCATTCTGAAATTGATTTAATCAGGATATTTCTCTCTGAATTTCTGGGATGAGGAGTCATTATTTACATTATTTATATGTGGACTATTAACTACATCTTTGTTGTTATTACAAAAATGTTTCAGATGTCATACCCTCTTGACTTCATCAGGTGCTTGTTGATCTGGGTAACCTTCAGGGAATTTCAGGGAAATAAGACCTAGCCAAGATTTCTCTAGACATAGCCAGTGGAATAAGAACAATTTAACCCCATAGATTAAATAAAGTGTTCAGTTCAAAATTCCCATAAGGTTGTGTGGATCAACAAACACCTGAAGAAGGCTAGAAAGCTCACATGTGAAATATTGTGATAATATTAAGGAAGATGAGGACAATAGTCTGCATGTAAATAATACAGATTATTTCTGTTGTTGAAAGAACTATGATAGAATAATAGTATAAATATGGACTGAAAAATCTCAAACATTTATTCCATGTGAGTGGGACAGGATCTGTTGTTTTGTTTCTGAAAGATAGGTGAAAACATTTGAGCATTTTGCCTTCAGATTCCAAGTCTATTTTC
>OZ010582.1:108914517-108917017 GCA_963932145.1 Acanthosepion lycidas | reverse complement strand
TCTTAGCCCTGTTTAATTACATTGGACACTATTATGTCTACACCTCTTTGCTAAATTTGGTAATTATGTATTTGCTTACGAGCGTATGCACGCCAGCACATACATATACCGTCGCTAATATCTAGTTATCTCATTTTCCTTACCATATATATATATATATAGGTGTGGGTGGGTGTATTTGAAGGTGTGCAGGTTTACTTATAAAATATCATTGTAATCAGTTATTAAGCTTAATTATTAACTTAATCTGACACAAGGTCATGAGTGTAGATCACCTAGTGAGAATTAAATTCACGACATGAGTGAATTGGTTTGCACAATGAACCTCCTAGCTATCATGTTATGTATGTGTCCCTTAACGGAAATGACTTTTCAAACTTGCTTGCTAGAACACGAGAATGATTAATAACACAAATAAAAAAAAGTTAGAGCACGACGTTGCTAGACTACTCTCACTCTAGTTATGTGTTAAAACAGGGTAGATAAGGCTTTCTAGCCTTGGGTGGCAACAAGAGAAAGAAAACCGAATTCAAAACTATGAAGAAGGCAATGGAAATGTCTCTACTATTTTCCCCAAGAAGACATTGCTATTCACAGAAAATAAAGAAACATTAACCAACATTGCCTACATCCTCAAATATATGACATTTTAAAATGTTTCTAATCTCGCCGACATATCCTCTTCAACCATATAACTTCGGTTAAATAATAAGCAAGACGCAACACTCTTCAGCGTTTACACTTCATCCCTCCAAGCGGGCCCTAGTGGAGAAATAACATTCTACCCTGATCTACGTCGTCACCTAACATATCAGCAGTAAATAAAGTTCTTATCCTAGGTGACTTCAATGCGATGGTAAACGGGGACTATGGCATGTAAAAAGTTAAGTCAGTCACTTGTGCGATCATGTCTCTTTTGATTCATGACTGACTAGGCAGAAGATCTTTCCGCAGTAGGTTGCCATTTCTAGACTGGTTCACAGCCAAAGCTATAGAACCCAGTCTGTCCTGCTATCTGAAGAGATGGATTCATACCCTTTCCCAGGGGTATTTGCGCATAAGTGAATGTACCGAACTCGGCTTGAATTCGAACTCGGCTCTCCGATTTCTCATTCCGCGCCGATATCCATCCGACACACATCCAAACAGAAACTGCCAACACAATACTTCAATATAAAAATATGCTAAAGACCATATGTGTGCACCCTCACTCTAAACGTTGGTATCTCTTAAACTTTAGTTTAGTGTGGCAGAAGGAACTAAAACATGTCGATCAAACAATGGCACTGCAAACTCAGGTTCAATTTCCAGTTCCAGCCAAAGATGAGCATTGCACAAGAAAAAAAGAAAGGAAAAGGACCTTGGGTTTCAGTGATCTGAAAAGGCAATCTTCCCAAGGAATCTGGAATCCCGATTGTAGCTACCTGGAAAACACTTCCGTGATGCCTTCTAGGATCAAATGAAATCTGCTATCTTAGAAATCTCCGCACAGGTTTTCAGTTTCTCATCATCACTTTTTACATATTAAAGTTCTCTCGATACAAGTTCGAGAGCCACTCATGTTGCACAGTTACTTTTAAAAAGTTTATGATGAATGAGGTGTGTGGTATGAATGAAAGGACGGGTGGATAGATAGCGATTGGCCCTTGATTTGGAGTGGTTAAGTGTACTATTCAAGGAAGTATCCATGCAGGAGTCTGTTCCATAAAGTACAAGTTCTTGGAAAAAAACTGAATGGAATTTTCTTATTTGGAATGCGGAGGAAATGAAGGTGATTCGACTCCGTGGAAATAGCATGGCATATTCTATCTGTAAAGGTTTGAACTGAAAAGACATCATAGATCTTTTGTCCAAAAAAAAAAAAAAAAAAAAAAAAGAGAGAAAATAGAATAGCACGTAAAGCAATTTTTATCAAACTCTAAAGGCGGCCCTAATTCATATACCCCCAAATCCACTACACAGTATGGATGATACTTTAAATAAAACTGTACAACACAGCAATTCATCGCATTCAGCATCAATCAATTTAACTGGAGCTCAACTGAAAAGATGCAAAGACTCCCTGAAAAAGGACATTTATTTCTTGTGATTTCAACCGCTGTCAGTAGCAAACGGATGCAGCTGACAAGGCAGCAAGAGGCGCAAGATCTATCAAACTCTCACGTTGAATCAAAGTCATGGAAAGAGAGTGAAAAATAGACGCAGCTCTACAAAACAGGAACCTCTACTCTCTACTGCAACCGATGTGTAAAAGCATGCCTCTTCCACATAGGCATTATTAACCATACCTGATAGCCTTCAACAGCAGACATAAAAGACAACTAAATCTTTGTTTATAATATGAAGCAATTACGAATAGTGTGTGTGTGGGTGGGGGAGGATAGAGTAATTGTCAGTTTCACAATTCAATTCTATCTTCAAGCCAAGACTGAATACATGAACTGAAGATAGCACTGAATCGTGAAACTGGCATTCATTATACAGTATTGGTTCCTATGTC
>OZ010582.1:108868423-108903423 GCA_963932145.1 Acanthosepion lycidas | reverse complement strand
TATATATATACAATATATATATATATATACAATATATATATATATATATACAATATATATATATATATACAATATATATATATATATACAATATATATATATATATATACAATATATATATATATACAATATATATATATATATATACAATATATATATATATACATATACAATATATATATATATACAATATATATATATATATATACAATATATATATATATACAATATATATATATATACAATATATATATATATACAATATATATATATATATATACAATATATATATATATACAATATATATATATATACAATATATATATATACAATATTATATATATATACAATATATATATATATATATACAATATATATATATATATATACAATATATATATATACAATATATATATATATATAATATATATATATATATATATATACAATATATATATATATATATACAATATATATATATATACAATATATATATATATACAATATATATATATATATATATATACATACAATATATATATATACAATATATATATATATACATACAATATATATATACAATATATATATATATATATACATACAATATATATATACAATATATATATATATATATACAATATATATATATATATACAATATATATATATATACAATATATATATATATATATATACAATATATATATATATACAATATATATATATATATATACAATATATATATATATACAATATATATATATATACAATATATATATATATATATATACAATATATACAATATACAATATATATATATATACAATATATATATATATATAATATATATATATATATACAATATATATATATATATATACAATATATATATATATATATACAATATATATATATATATATATATACCTACAATATATATATATATATATACAATATACAATATATATATATAATATATATATATATATACAATATATATATATATATACAATATATATATATATATATATACATACAATATATATACATACATACAATATATATATATATATATACATACAATATATATATATATACATACAATATATATACATACATACAATATATATATATATATATATACATACAATATATATATATATACATACAACATATATATATATACATACAATATATATATATATACAATATATATATATACATACAATATATATATATACATACAATATATATATATATACATACAATATATATATATATATACATACAATATATATATACATACAATATATATATATACATACAATATATATATACATACAATATATATATATACATACAATATATATATATACATACAATATTATATATATATATATATATTATACATATATATATATAATATTATACATATATACATACAATATTATATATATATATATATATATGTATGTATGTATGTATGTACAATCTAACTGAAAGGGACATTTACATTTTCTTTGTAAGGATTTCGAATGCAAGAAAACCCCACTAAAATCTAAGCGCTAATTAAATGCCGGTCTTCCCAATGAAGGGCGATTGCAACCCTAAATGTGTGATAGCTAATGATGAAGGAATTCAATAGTCTCTGACACTATCTTGCCAACCAGTACTCATCCCAATGTGCCTTTCCTCTAGGCAATACGCTTTAGGGACATATCACGTTAAATCACCGGTTATTGTACATTTTCCAAAGTTAAGTGACATCGACTATTGTAGATGGGTAATCGCTCGGGAATACAAAAATACTGTAATTTGGATATGTCAGTGGTGTAGTGGATAACTGCTCGGGATTGGAAATCGGAGAGCAGGGTTCCAATTCCACTAGAGTTCTTTACATTCATTTATAAGCAGATAACTCTTCTCCCCCACCAGCTCTGGGTTAATTAGTGGAGCTTAGTAAGTCATTATCATCTCCCAAAAAATCTTACAATCTAAAAAATATTTTTTGCTTTTAATAACTTCTAAAATTTATATATATAATAAAAATAATAAGTTGATAATTAGTAGAGATAATTCCAAGAATTGAACTCAATTTATTAGCAAAATGCTGGTCTGAAGAAAAGGATGTAAAGTTCACGAAAAAATTATAACCAGATGGATTTTTAAGGATTATATTATATATATATATATATATATATATATATATATATATATATATATATATATATATATATATATAAGGTGATTGAAAAGTAAGTAGCTATTTTATGGACTCTCCCGTCTAACTACACCATACATAATACATACGACCTTAAACCCGGGATTATGTCACATTCGGTTCGATTTGGCGTTTGGATAAATCCGGTGAGGAAGTCAACTTCCTTTGTTTAAATGATATCATTGCCATTGAAAACAGTAAGCATGAAACTGAAATTTCCACTAACGATGAAAAAGGGAAAACTATAGAAATTTTAAACTGAATGAAAATGCACAAAAGGATGATGATGATACGTAAATATTATGCGTATAATCAATATTTAAATAGCGCTCGTCTTCATAATTCCCGATTTATAATGGATTTATATCGGAAAATCATTAAGAATGCATTTACATCTTTATACGTTGACTACATTATTCTGTCAGTTATGTTTACATTAATTCCTGGCCACTAAATTCCTGTCTTTCTCATTTTCAATGAATTTCTCTAGTAAAATAATTAACAATTTATAATGCAGGCATTACTGACAGAATAGGCTTATTACATATAAATCATGCTAGCTATTTACTGAAAAAAATGCATTTTACTTAATGGAAATTTTCACAGAAAACAAAATCTCAATTTGTGACACGTGTTTTTCACAAAAAAAAAAAAAAAAAAAAAAAAAAAAAAAAAATCAATTACTGTAGCAGCATCTCCAACAACAGCAGCATCATCATGAATGAAACTAAAAAAAAAAAAGCATTTCCAATGCCTTCCTTGTACGCAATAAAGATAATTCTTTCGTCCCGTCGAGTGGATTTAAGAAAAGATCACGTAGATTACGGTCAAATAATGGATAGACACGCAATGGTGCTGCTGGAATCTCAAGTTACGACTTTTGATTTTTTTTGTTTTCAATCCAGCCTCCCACGTCCTACATTGTCGCCTGCAAGATGATGAGCGGGTATTGCTTAAAAAGCAGAAATTCTCTTACCCGAACAACTAGAAACAAAAAACAAAAAAATTTGTCTTTGGCGGTAAGGAGACGGTTATACATAGATCCGACGACGAGTCAATTGAAAGAGAAGTAAACGCATAATCAATGGACTCCTTAACCAGAAGACAGCAATATGTAAATCATATTTTCCCAGGGTGATATTAACTGTCACTTAACAAAAAGGCTTGACGCTTGTCTGGAAATATTTAAAGATTATTGTCGGCTTTATCGAGAAATATAAATGGATACATTTATTCCAGATCAACCTGAATCAAATGAAAAGAAAAATATTTTCGAAGTTTAGCATCATCTGGCACAACGCTAGCATTGAAATAGCCCGGTTCTTAAATAGCCCCGTCATATATGGACATTCATATGTATGTCATGCATAGCGTCCAACTAGTTTTCTGAATCTAATGATTAAAATGATTTCAAGCGAATGGACCATGGGAGTCTTGGCGAAAACTCTTTTTCGTTGGATCTTGTAAACTGGCACTACAGAACTGCAACTAAAGAACTTTATCAAATAACAGAAACCACAACACCTGAAGACTTTCAACAAAAAAATTGATTGCACGTGTAACTCAAAGAGAAAATAATGACAATCAAGATTTTGTCTTTCCATACTACCTTAAATAAACGGACAAGAAAGAAATACCTGTCAATTCGAGAAAGAGTAATATCAGACTTAAGAAACTTTTTCTTTTCATCATTTCACCTCAGTTAAGACAATAAAGCCACTAAGACGCAAAGGGGTTACTGAGTGTTAGAGAAAACGAGAAAAAGAAACACTTAAAGAGAGAGAACAATAAAAAGCAAGAATTAAGAAGACAGAAGATAATAATTGACATTGTATTTAAATTTTTGAACATCAAACTTGAGCCAGAAGCCAGAAGAGAGTTCCACAAGCGAGAATTGCGATGAAAGAACCTATTAGCATGGAACATACGGTTACACCTAACCTTTTCAACTTTAAAATGATGAGACCTTGCCGCCAATCTAGTACTGCGCTTAAATTCATAAAGTCTAGGTACCATAGAGGAAATTTCGTCAGAATAATTACTATGAAATCATTTATAGAAAAGGCACAGAGAAGTTATGTTACGGTGGTGAGGAAGGGACTGAAGCTAGCATGTCAGCTCATGACCAACAACATTGAAGATTCATTGGAGTTTATCAAGAATCTCTAAATATATAGCAAGAGCACCAAACCAGATGTGGCAGCAATATTCAAAACAAGGGCGAATGTGAGGCTTATTTATAGATTCTGGAGAGAAAAAATGTTCTAGCACGACACAGTGAACCAACTTTCCTAGCAAGCAGACTTAGCAATTGATTCAATATAACCTTTTCACTTCATGTCAGCGGGAAACATTATTCTGAGAAGGCACAATGAGTCACTCTCCCGGAGATTAGCATCACCCATGCTGACTGAAAGCATAAATGGTTCTATCTGATGATTCAAAGATAGTGGTTTCGTTTTGGAAGTATTAAAATTAACCAGTTATTCCTTGCCCCAGTTAACAACAGATTGTGGGTCATTTGAAATCAGCTGCCAATTTGACCTTATTGGACCGATCAAACTTACTATTAAAACAGTAAATAGTTGCCGTCAGCATAGATAGAAACTGATGACAAGGTCGTTGATGAAAATTAGGAACAATGTAGGTCCAAAGATAGAGCTCTGGGAAACATCTGCATCAAAGCAAAAAGATTTAGAAGAGTGGCCATTCAAGACAACATTCATTTCGCGATTTGATAAAAAAGACTGAATCTGTTTAGAAATTCGTCCAGAAATATCATAACCTTTCAACTTGTGAAGAAGACCTGTATGCCAAGACCTGTCAAACGTCTTCAAGATGTCCAAAGCAACATCCTGAGCTTCACCATTCTTATCTAAAGCTTGATAAACTCTTGCAGCAAAAATCGTTAAGACAGTAAATAGTTGTCATCAGTATAGATACAACTAATGTAGATGTAGAAAAGTGAAAGCCATATTGCTTATCTGCAAGGTGAACATACGATGTGAGATGCTTAATCAATTCAGAGTTAGAGCTTCTTGTACTTTGCCAAAATAAATAAATAAAATAAAAAAATAAATAAATAAAAGTAGAAGGCTAATAGAAGGATCACAAGATTCGCCTGAATTCTTAAAGACTGGGACTACAGAAGAGAATTTCCAACAAGAAGGGAAGCAAGAAGCGGCAAAGCATTTATTGTAGAGTTTTAAGAGAAAACTGTTCGGTCAATAAATGCTGAATATTTCTTTTATAAGGTAACAATTTATATATCATTTCACCCCAAGCAATTATAATAGAATAAATAATTAAACACATTGTTTATACAACTTATTCAGTCATAAAGGCGTGCAAGTAATGATAAAAACTTGAACCAACTCTAATAATTACCGTTTCCTGTTTTAACACAGGGAAAAGCACGCATTAATAAAAGGTATCGTCTTAATAAGCTCGAGGTGGTCGGAAAATTTTATTAAAAGAAAAAAAAAACAGAAAAGAAGAATCCCTCCTCACTACTTTTAGATAGGAGACCAAGAGTTCCTTGTTAACTTTTTCGCCTCGGTGAGTCGCTCTTTCAAATTACATATATAGTTATTTAATAAGTTTAGCTTATAGTGAGAGTTTGTATGAGCAGTTTTTTTACGCAAAAATAGCGTGTCGTAGGTTGAAGAGGTTAAAAATCATGCATTTCCGGTGACTTGTTTCATTATACACAAATAAACTTTTTCTGTAGGGTGTTAAAATTCATGTAAAAAAAAAAACAAACAACAAAACACCCCCCCCCGCAAAAAAAAACAAACAAAAAAACCCAACACGGATCGCACTATACATGAAGTCGGCTTATACACGAGTATTTACGGTAGTTTCCCAAAAAGCTACAACTTTGGGGAACAGAAGACAGAACTCACTACATAACAGCAAAACATTCTGCGAGATTAACTTACTAATCATTGTTTCATGCTAAGGTATATTTGATATTTATAACGATAAGTTGTAGGATTACTTCACCTTATCTACCAGTGGACTTATCTTAACGTTCGCTAGGTGGCATTGCATAAAAAGCAAGAGCTATCTTTTTTCAACCACAGAATTCTGTAATGACAGGTCTCGTTTCCCAGAGAGAAATTTCTTAGCCCCCAGGTGAACCTCGTGTCACATCCAACACACTACACTATTTCCTTTCAAAAAAAAAAAAAAAAAAAATCCTCATTCCATCGCAATAATATCTTTCCAACACAAGAAATTATCCCAGTTTAATAAACTAGACAATGTTGTTTCAAACTGATGACACCAGTAACAAATTGGTAATCTACTGCCGTTACAAACTTCGTTTTAATATCTTGTTCTCATTTTGCTTTATTATTATTATTATTTTGAAAGGGTGTATAACAATTATAAACCACTTCCATTCTTATAAATCAAGTAAATAAACATTGAATACATTTATTTTGAAATTATTAAAAATCTACAACGGAATGTTGTTACAAAGCTTAGTATGACAAGGCCGTAACTGCTAGATACCTAATGAGGATGGAACTTGCTATAGGAATAATGGTGTGTTTGAGATTAAATTGCTAACTTTAGCTCCACAGCGATGCGCACAGTTCTCAGTATTTTATTGCATAAACAAAGCCATCATAAAGTCGAATGAAAAAAATTGGCGCTGGGTGTTGAAAGCGGTTAATCCGTTATGATTGAATTAGTTGTGTTGATATTTAAGAACTCTGTACGAGACTTGAATTATTTCAATGTTACTTTCATGGTCGAAGCGTGTACGCGTGTTCTTGTCAGGTTATGTTTTCGACGCATTTAAAAAGAAAATCTAATGCACGAAACCGGATTAAAACCTGTCAAGCCATCAGCTTCCATTTTTAACGTGACTAATCGTGAGCATGCGCAGCTGTGTTATCACAATGGAAAATAACAAGCGTAATTAGAATAATGGAAGCTTCTTGTAAAAACCCAGCAATAAACATTTGCGAAAATAATGAAAGAGGAAAACAGAAGATTGAATGAGTGAAAGACTAGGTGATAGAACGCGATATTTATATAGAAACAGATTTAATAAGAGGGGAGATGTACAAAACAGAAAAAAAGCGTTGGGCAGGATATATACGAGAAAGAGAAGCTATAGTAAAAAAAAACAAAAAAAAAACAAAAAAAAAAACAAAAACAGGGAGTGAAGGATAGATCAAGTGTGTGCATGTGTGCGAGCGAGTGAGAGTGCAAGACAGAAAAGAGAGGAAGAGTGAGTGAGAAAATAATAAAGAGATATCTACAGGAAAAGAAAATTAATGAAAGAGAGAGGATTGTAGGATATAGTAATCGAATAATAAAGAGTGTGTAAGGGAATAGAGACAGAACAATAAATAAAGGAGGTGTGCGTATATAACAAAAGATGCAGGATATGAAATAATAGAGAGAGGTGCAAGAACAGAGTCTATACGAAAGAGAAATGTGTCAAGAGAAAGAGTTTAGGGTAACGGGGTGTAAGATAAAGGCAGGTTAAGTGAGAGAGAAGGAATAGGAAAAAGTAACAGGGTAAGATGTTGCAGGAGTGTGAGATGACGCTGTAGGATACGGACAGAGAGAGAGAGAGAGAGAGAGAGATATGGGGGATTGTAAAATATCCGGATATAGTGAGAAAAAGGTGGTGTATAACAGAGTAATAGCGAGGAGTTACACGGGAGATGGAGGAGGATAGAAAGATATGAAGGTGTGGGAGAGAGAGATTGAGAAGCGTCGAGAGGTATAAGCAAAGCGAAAGAAAAACGAAACGAAAGAATAAGGAGCTATAGTAAAGGAGAGAGAGAGAGGTGGTCAGAGATATAGAGAGAGCGAGAATGAATGACTAAATATGATGAATAGAGGCATAGAAAATAAAAAAAAATGTAAGGCTAATATTGATACAATGAAGCACGAAGGAATAAAAAATAAGAAAGAGTTGGAAAAAATATCAAAAGCCAAGAACAATTGTCGATGATGTTATAATGGCTCCGAGAACTGTCCTATTTCAAACTATATTTTCCGCCTTTGCTGACTTCAAATTACACTTTGTCGCTTGACATTCAATCGAATTGATATCCAATCAAATTATTTTCCGCTTTTGTTTACAAAATTCATCTCGGGAGCCCAGTTTGCACAAAACCGAATTGGTGTTTGTGGCGGGGTGGGGTTATGGGTGGAGATAGAGTTCGCAATAATTACCCTTTACCAGTGTTCCAAATGAGGTGGTTTGTCTACTTGGGAAAAATTCGAAAACTCCTGGTTATTTATTCTTTATTGGTGCCAACAAATATACGCAGCCGTTCTGACCACGAGACCAGTTTCCAATTTTTTTTTGGGGGGGGGGGGGCTTCTTAATTTACAGTAAAAGCAGTACGGCTATCCAATGATCTCATGGAATTGGCCTCTTCCTTTAGGCCTCACCAACCCGCTTTCTTGTTCTTACCATTTCCTTTTACTTCTTACTCCCAGAAAGCAAATTGCACTGTTATATAATTATCTCAGTTTTGCAGATATAGATCAGGTTTGGATAAATCTTTACTGCCTTTAAATGCGTCTAACTTCAATAATTTACTGGAATGTACGATTCGTATTATGTTTTCGATACTTAATATTAGCTTAGTTAGGTACAAAGCTACATTTCAGGCACCCAGTGAGGATTGATTTCACCATACACCGGTAAAAATCTGTAAGATTAACTTGAACTCGAAAGTTGCCAATTAGCTCTGTTGCAACTTATTTATTATTGGTTGATTTGCTTTTTATGGCTTATCAACCTTTTGCCGGTTATTCAAAGCCAGGAAACATTATGATTTCCTGATACAAGTCCTACTAATTAACCCACAGCATGGGGGAGAAGAGGTGACTTCATACCTTTCCCCAAAGGTATTTGTGCGTCAGTCAATATAAAGAGCGTGACTTGAATTGGAACTCTGCTTGCCGATTTTCAGTTCCGAGTCGTTATTCATTACACCAGACTCACATCCAAACACCTGGTATTTTCAAGCGGTAACCCATTTAGGTACTGACTAGACTCGATGTTGCTTAACTTCAGTGATCGTACGAGTGCTTCAACGTGATAAGTCCGTAAGCCTTATTGTTTATTAAATAATAAACATTGAGAAAAAGAGCTAAATATATTGAAAAACGGTTATATTTAGCTCCCAAAGAGCAAAATTGGAAACACTGTTGTTGACTCCACAACAAAATTGAATTTACTAAGCCTAGTCTAGTACAAAGCCAAGTGAGAATCAAATTCGTTAGTAACAGTCTTCTTGGTTACTTTACTAACCATTAACTCGATAAAAGAGTGTCTAGTAATATTATTATATACATTGTTAGGATTGATCTACTTACAAATTTGTGATTTTATATTCGAAGTTCTGCCTCATATTTACTTGATATAAACATTGAAACTCGACGAGAGCCTATTGAATCAGCTTAACTCGATACAAAAAGCTTAAGAAATTGTTTGTTTGGCTCTTGTCAAGGTTGTTGACAGCTTTTTACTGTCTGGCTAAGTAAAGCAGTTAAGAAAGAGTGGTTTGCCCAACAGTTTATTCACCCATCCTCTTCTCTATCAATCATCGCAGCGTTGCGTCTTTTCATCAATATATCTGGGACAGTGCGTAGGGAAATACGGATTTTATGCCTTTCATAAGTGTCTGAGTGCTAAGTGATTGCAAACACTCCCAGGTTCAGGATAGCGTAAATGTTTTTAGGACGAAAAACAAAATCGCCGAAACGAGTTCGAATTCCGACCGAGACATATTGACATTCACTTACAGTAGTCGCTCTTATCCACTGTACAAAACAAAGAAAAGAGTACTGAACTGTTACGTAATATGAATCCTCCTATATGGAAATGGAAACCGGACAATCTCCTCACAGATGAAGCAAATTTAAGCAACAGCAATGTGGCTCTACAGAAGGATGATGATAATATGATGGACCGAACATGTGCGCAATAACAAAGTTTTGCATAAAATGGAAATAAAAAAAAAAGACATCAGGAAGAGACAATTGAAATTTCGAGGACACATAATGAAGAAAGAGAGCTTGGAAAAATTGATACACACAGGGCAGATTGAAGGCAAGAGGAACAGATGAAAACAACGCATAACCTACCTGGAGAGCTTGAGTAAATGGATAGCGGAAGTTACAAAAGACAGGAAATTGTGGCGAGCCATGATCGCCCACATCCTGACGTGACATGAAACATCGAACAATCGAATGCTGGTGTGTGTGTGTGTGGGGGGGTCATTTAGGCTCATCGCTTATTTACCGCGTAGCTTCAACAGAGATGAGAGATTAAGTAAAAAAAAAAAAAAAAAAAATCTGTAATGAGAGTTCGAATTTTGGCCGGGGCTGCATGTGTTCATTTCACGTTAATGCCTATCGAAAAAGCATAAATTCATTTCTCGTTGATAGTGTGACAAAGGCAGGTCGTGATGACTGACGCGGAAGAATTCGACCAGAACAGCTATTCTGACCTGTAATGCACGTTTTTTTTTTGAGATGGCTGAAGGACAAGCGATGGCACATCGACAATCATTGAAATAAAACATCAGGTAAACCAAAGCTGAAATTTATTTTTCAGGAATTCCTGATTACAATTTTTTGCGTCATTAAAAAAAAATATTCACCTAGTTTAGCGATTCATATTTCGAAAACAATTACACAATTTAAATTCTGACTGCTTGTATGTATTCATTTCGTACTCCACTTTTGTTTTAAACGCATGAATGCGCATTTCCCTGAAAAGGCCATGTCAATAGTATACCAAGAAGATTTCAGCCTTGTTAAGAATTATTCATTATTATTGGTGACATGTAATCCAATTCCAGCTATTCATTTAATTTGCTCAGAACTACACGCGATAGGATGGTGTGGAGAGCCATGATCGCTCACAACCACAAATGACGACCAACCATATTAAATTGAGAAAGTATCTTAATCGTCATTATGAGTAAAATCTGTTGTATTTCAAATGGTGATAGTCTCCTGGGATTTCTTAATATATGTATCAATATTTTTTTAATCACTCCTTTCAATCACTGGAAAAGTGGTCGTGCTTAAATTATCTCGCTATCTATCTCTTTATTTTTTATCTCTATCTCTCTTTATCTATATTTCTCTATCTATATCGAATATGTTATTTTTTAAAAATTCATTTTAACTTAACTGCCTCCGTTTTTTTTCTTCTGTTCCTATCGAGAAATGCAGAAGGCTGTACTATTCTATGACTCGGGGGATAGATTATTATTGCCACCCTCCCGCAAAAGTCTCAAATAATAAGATTGATAGGTGTTCTTATCACCCAGTCCATACTCCTCTCCATTCTCTTTAATGGGAGTAGAGGCTCACTCCTTGTTTCCTCTATAGGAAGGGGTTCCCGGCGCCTTTTTTCAAAGGCCTCAATAGTGGTGGTGATTATGATTTTTCAATGATATGAGTGGCTACGTCTCTTCATACTGAGGGTACCGGGTTGGCATTTTTCTGATAGCTGCTTCCCGACTGATAGGAGCCCGAAGCGTCTAGACGTAGCGCGTAGAGAAGTTGCTCTAATCTACATTCGCAAAGTATCGGGGTTCTTGCTGTGCCGTATCGCGCATGGAAAGGCGTCCTTGCCGAGGCCACACAATGCTGCAATCTCCGCCATTTACCACCCCGCACATGTTGCCTTAGACGACCGACAGCTAGTACTGTTCTCGGCCTTTTCCGAATATAAACAACACACCATGACGGTAAGCAACCAATGAAAGCAAAATTAAACCAGCTCGATTTAAAAGAAACAAAAAAAAAAAAAAAAAAACGGAAAAAAAAAAATCAAACAAAAAACAAACAAAACAAAAAACAAAACAAAAAAACACGGAAATAAGAACTGAAACCACAATCATCATTTTGGTTCCCAACTGCATGCTCGGCCGCTATAGCCCACAGAAATCATTTCTTCCGACTGTACCAGGGCGACATGTCTGATTGTAACGGATGTTTCTTTGTCAATGATTTAGTCCTCAAATAAGTGAAGTTACTTTTGCTGACAGAATCAAATAACGTATAGCCTCTCACAAGTTCGGCTGTAAAGATTATTGGCGGCTCTGCAAGAGTGTGTAGAACAGCAGCAAATCGTCAGTTTCTCCTCTTTTCAATCAATTTAAAGTTCTGTCATCTATAGCATTCTTAGCTGCTATTCTCATCCTTCTCTTTCACTCTCATTCGCTGTAACCCCGACACCTGCGGACAAGTTGCATTACCGCCTTGCTTCGGATAAATGATTATAAAAATTAATAAATAAATTAATAATTTTTACCACTTTAGTTTTCCAAGCACATCCGTCTCTGCTAGGGTGGCTAGCCAATCACTGTCGCAGAGACCAGCTCAAGAATATTTGTGTTTGTTCAATACACGCTGATCCAAACTGTGCTTTATACTGCAATTACGCTCAGCGGACCTTGGAGTTTCTGACAGATGGATCGCCTAATCTGCATAAAATTATGCAGATTAGGCGATCAACGCCAGAACTGAGCAGTCACGATGACTGTGCTAGTACGGCCATCGACGGCGATGAACAGTTTCCGTCTAGCCAATTTCCCTCCTCTCATGTTATCAACATCAAGAAATCATCTTCCTGACAAATCGACCATGGTGAGATTCTAACCTTACTCCAATTGTTGGAAAGCAAACGTCCTAGCCATTTGGCCACGCGCCTCTCTCTCACACACACACACACACACACATATATATATATATATATATATATATATATATTAGCTTCCTGAAAGTACCCGGATAAATCAATCTTTGACTAGATAAAATTTTATATAATTTATTCGAAAGTCATAACAAATATGTTATAAAATCACTACAAAAATTGCCATTTTGCTTCAACACTTCTGGTGTCTTATCAAGTGATGCTGTTGAATGTAGAATAAAGAGTTTATATTTGCTCTACTCTGTATTGAGCACTCTTTTAAGAATAGTATTTTTTGGTTATTTGAATTTATTCCGTACACACCAATTCATATATATATATATATATATATATATATATATATATATATATAATTTAGTAACATTTTACTTTATTTACCTACTTGCAGCATGGTTTCTTGTTTTTCCCGTTTTAAAATAATGCGTTAGTGTGCGAACAGTTCATTCAGATTAATTTCATTTCTTTTATTTATATGATTACGTATGTTTTTAAATTTTATCATTTGCAGTTTATCCACCATGCATAGATTGTGATGTGTTACGACGTCTATGTAATTTAAGATTGAAAATAATCTAATAAAGGAATTAAATTATTTCGAACTGTCGGCACGCTGACGTATGCATTTCAAAATACCGTGAAAAAAAGATTTCGGGAATACTATTAAAAAAAATCTGCCACCCATTTTCAAAAATCACTAAGCATGAAACGCCTCTCTTTAAATCAATAAATGTAAAAATGTTTATTTTGTGGGGGTGGGTTAGGGTTTTAGGCGGGAGGCATTAAAAAGGCTCTCTTAAAAATTTTTTTATATATATATATATATATATATATATGCTGTTATAATGAGAGGAGCATCTGTCGAAGCTTCAAATGGATTGCTATAGACATTTTAATAAGTTACAACTACCATTAGTTCCCCGAAGTGCCTTGTAAAGCATACGTCTTATAGACAAATGCGGTAATTAGCTGTTATGAGATTTTTTTTTATCGGATTTCTTCTAAAGTCAAAGAAATGCAATTATTTTATACAGTGAATGCGGAAAAGTTTAACCCGTTCAATCTCAAAGAATCTGCTCGCGTTTCGAAAAGTGGGTCGTTCCAAGAACCTTTCAGCACCCCAAGTGTGTTCGTGGATATCTAATGACTTCGCGAAAGAAAATTTGAGAGGGTTTTCTACATTTTTCCGGCTCACTTGTGGTTTGTATTGTTTCCATACGAGAGAGAATTATGATTTGTCACAACTTCTACATTGTTTGGCAGCCGACAGGAGCTGCAAATTTGGCGAACTCCTGCTGTCATATTTCCGAGTCGTATTTCAACGAGAAAGGTTGCCTAATAAATTATTCGCCTATCTAGTGTTGCCTACCTCTCTTTCTCTCAGATGGTGGTTGAATCCACAGGTGACGTGGATCCATTTTTTAGAGCTCCTTGAATCTCTTATATGAAGCACCACTTCTTCCTCGACCAGAGACTTGTTCTCCGAATAGCAGAGTCTTTGGAATACCCAGTTCCCCATCTTCACAAGCCACCACACAGTTGCATTCTTTTCAGAATAGTTTCATCAATGTGACTGTAGCCGAGTCCAGAAATCATCCCAACTCAATGGGCACAAATAGAAAAATATGAGGAAAGAGAATCAGATTTTTTCTTGAAATACATCGTTGGTATCGAATAAGATAAAAATTATCAATTACGGGTTTTCTCTTAGTTGGTTGCTATTATCTTCATATGGTATTTTAGTGGAGGTTAGAGTAAATGTTATCCAAAACACCATAATAGAAGTATAACGATTCTTGCTAAAATGAAAGTTCTCAATGTCTAAGATTCAGAAAATATTTTTTCTTATAGTTCTCAAATGGCATTACAAAGTAAAGAGTGTTGGAATTATAAAAAATAAGAGAAAAATGTTTAATTTTGGGAGGTGAAAAGTTGCCGTTTAAGTTATTTGGGAATAGTTTTCCTTAGTTTTTCTTAAGATAGAAAGGAATATATGATGTCCTTATAAACTAACCTCTTTAAAGAAGTATGTGCATATGTCATTTCTGTAGTGTTAAATTCACTTGCACTATATTTCAACACCGAAGACAAATATTCAACTGATCAACAATTTTGACTGATCTTAACTTCTAACATTTTATTTTTGATAATTTTTAAAAAACTTTTTTTGTTGATTCAGTATTCTTCTAAAATCAAATCAATTAACGTGGCTTACAACATTTCGTTTGTGGGAAAGGGGTTGTAGGCTGGAACACAATTCATTTGAACTCTATAGAGACTTGAAGATTGGGCAGCAAGTCCTGTTCTGGCACTTGTAAAGGTAAAGGACAGCAGGAGGAATCAGCTACTTCCTGAAACGGTACAGAAAACCGACCATTTTACCAGCAACTTTAGACACGGATCGTATGTACAAGTTTCATTTGAGTTCGGGGTTGAGTTTAAGTTCCATTAGACCCCCAAGGTACAGGGCCTCTGAGAGAACACTCGTTCATCGCGATAAGTGAAAATTCAGGGTCCGGGCGGTTATACTTAGGTCAGCGGAGAGATCACCTTCCAAGCTCTGGTTTACTAGAGTTTCGGAGATGCGCACACATATACCATTGTATCATCAGCATAGATATTCCCAAATGATCGGAATATACTCTTAGGCAGATCATTTATTTAATCTAAGTTAAAAAGAGGGTTGGACGGAGAAGGTTTGGTTTGGTTTGGTTTGTTTTACGGCATATCAACCTCAATGGATTATTTAATGCCGACAAAATTTTTATTCATGGTAATATTTGTTTTTTCAAACATGTATTGCTAGTAATATTTTTCCTTCAAAAAAATCTATTTCTGATAATATTTTTTTTCAAAAAGTACTGCTGGTAAAATTTTTTGCCTAAAATGTATTACTGATAATGTATTGATGGTAATTTTTTTCTTTTACAAAGTATTTCTGGTATTAAGACCTATTTTTACACTTTCATAGTGTTTTGACCCCAATTTGGGGGTTAACTATTTGCCCATAGTTGGGACTCTAACAGGTGCTACCACCTCGGGTCAGAGTGGACGCGAGAACACCAGCAATTAAGAGGTGGTTCCACGCTCCTCAAAACCTCTTGATCAGAGGTCTTGCTGTTGGGTGTAGTTTATCGTCTTATCCAGGACGCGGATGTAGTTTATTGTCATACCCAGGACGGGGACGGAGAAGGGACGCCTGTGTTGATTGTTTGGGTTGTCACGAGGATGTGGATATGCATCAAAATTTTAACCAAGTCGCTAGTCGCGCTTGCCTGTTCATCAAAATTTGATTAATATCAAGTTGATTCGGTGTTACCTTCATCATGTTTCAATTATCGTGTTTGAAGAAGTATGTCGACAGTTTTCAATGTTTAAGTTTTTGTACTGAAGAAAAAAGCGCTTTGTAACGAGAACAAAACCAAAATTCATTGACGAATGGAAACGTTCTTACAACCACATTCTTTCTTTTATTCACAGTAGAAAAAGTATTGAGACCAAACTCGAATAAAGCATCTTAAGAGATTGTAATTTGTAACTGTCTATATTTCGTTTATCATTTGCTTCCATTTGATATCTAAATGCTTTGGTATAAAAGAAAAGAACTCTTATAACGCGTATTATCAGATGACGAAAAACTTGTGAACCAAATACAACAGATGAAACGATTAAATTATTTCCCTAGATTTTAACCGGCACATTTATTTTTCAATAATAATTATTTTGTTATACGCTTATTGAACTTGTATATAAAAAAAACAAAACTGCATGCTCGGCCGCTATAGCCCACAGGAATCATTTCTTCCGACTGTACCAGGGCGTCATGTCTGATTGTAACAGACGTCTCTTTGTCAATGATTTAGTCCTCAAAGATGTGGAGTTACTGTTTGCTGACAGAATCAAACAACGTATAACCTCTCACAAGTTCAGTTGTAAAGATTGTTGGCGGCTCTGCAAGAGTGTGTAGAACAGCAGCAAATCGTCAGTTTCTCCTCTTTTCAATCAATTTAAAGTTTTGTCATCGATAGCATTCTTAGCTGCTATTCTCAGCTTTCTCATTTTCCCTATCATAAATTTACTTCAACTGGTATATTTTTTTCTTATAAGCTGAAATATCCGAACCGGCATGGCTATTCTAGAGATCACTTTTTACAAAAGAGTGCATGAGAAATTGGCATTTTGTTCAGCTTCCCATATTGATTCAAATGCACACAAGACATACTGCAGTTTGTAACGACAATGTTAAATTTCTAAAGGTGAGTTAACTTTCTGTCCGAGATATACGTTAACCAGGCAATAATCAAACAATTGACAACATTAAGACGGCCATTGTTTTTTTAAAAACAACCCCCCCCTAATTTTCAGAGACCTATTCAATAAGATCACAAAAATGTTCTTAGAAGTGCAATGGGCCACAATATAATGAATAAATAGGCTTCCTACATGAAAGTGAATGGTGAAGAATTTTATCACAGGTGAAGAAAAAAATTGAAGAGACAGAGATATTTTACCGACGAATGTTGAGAATTCAATAAAAGGATAATGCGAGGACATTTTTTAAAAAAAAAAAAAAAAAAAAAAAGACTATAAAGAAATTGCTGCTAACAATCAAAAAGACAAAACTGAAATTTTTGAAAGAAAGAAGGCTTGGGGAATTTAATACTCACACGTTGAAAGAAAGAAAATTAGCGAAATCTAACTTGACAAGTTTCGGTAAATGGATGTCTGAACAAGGACCCCGAAGAAAAGTTGGGGTTTTAAAGGAGAAAATATTGTTGAAAGAAAGAAAAGAGAAGAAGCTGTGGAGAGCTAGGATTCCTCACATCATGAAGTGGAATGGTAGAGACATAAACAGAGCATACCGACTCAAATAAATACTGTACTGTTTACACTGCGAATTGTCATGTCTGTTCTTGAGAAAGATGGAGTAGTTTTTTTTCCTTGCCTTCCATACGATTTTTAATTCAGATCAAAGCCAGATAGCCCTGTCTCCCTTGCTATTTTTATAATTGATGGATTCATGCCTGTGATGCAAAGTCAGCAAAAACTCTTTCAATCGAAATTTGAACAGTTCATCGTTTCTATTTGCCACTTTGCTAACCCGCACTTCCTCAACTGCATCTTGAAATAAATATTTTCTTGGCCAGACATGGGTCTTCTTAATGCTGTTTTCTTTATTAAAATAGAACTTCCAGTTAAATATGGATATGCTTGAATCTAAGCCGGGTTCGTTACATACACTTACGCGCAAATACCCTTTGGAAAGGTATGAATCTATCTCCTTCCTCCAGCTATGGGTTAAATAGCATGGCAAACTGGACTCTCTAGCCGTGTTTGCTAATCAGTCTAGAAGGAAAACTCAGAATTCAAAACCGTAGGTTGCGCTGACGCTGCGATAGATACCTTAAGCAAAATATCTATTAAATTTCGATCAAAGTGTTTCAAGGCCGAAAGTATGGGGCACCCAGTGAGGATCGAACTCACTACTCAGTCGTAATTGTTCTAGCCAGACAAGCTTGCTAACCATTACACCACCTCGAGGTGCCCCAAGTTAGAAGTCGACTAACCCTTTATGTATATTACTTAATCTTAGATTTTGTTTTTCTTAATAAAATAAGTTCTTACTGCTATCGCAGTTTGTATTCATTCAATATCAAATTCAGATGGATCAGCTCAAGGAGTCTTGATCTTGTTATTATAGAAAAAATAAATAAAAAGGCTCTGTTTTAACGGACGACAGTGTTAAAATAAAAAGAAAAACATTTAAAACTGTTCAAGAACTAAAGTGTTTCATAGAAACGTTAAGCTGAAGGTTGTAGCAGTAGAATCGCTCTAACGGCAAGATGGCTTATGGCCACATCACGTTCAAACATCTGTTCTCGTAAGGAACGTCAAGCCTAGTCAGTACCTAGGGAGGGGGGCGATTTAGAATACCAGATGCTGCAAGCTTGGACGTGCGGGTGGTGAAATGAATAACGGATCGGAATTGGAAATCGAAGAGTCGGGTTCTAATTCCATTTGGGTTCGTTACATTCACTTACGTGTAAGTTCCCTTAGGAAAGGTATATATCCACCTCTTCCTCCAGATATGGATTAATTAGTAGGACAGTAAATCATTATTATCTTTAAAAAAAATCTTACAATCTAAAAATATTTTATGGCATGAAATAACCCGCAAAAGGTTGATAAGCCGTAAAAAACAAAAAAAAAAAAAACAAACAAAAAAAAAACAAAAAAAAAAAAAACCAGAAAAAAACAACCAAACAAACAAAAAACAAAACAGATCAATCACTTAATCCAGCGGCAAGCCAAGGAATTAAAAACACCCAAACCATAGTTCTGTAGAAGCGGGTACAAATTTAAAATAAATAAATAAAAACATTAAAACAAATTATTTAAGTTCCGTGGAGGCATCCTATCACTTAGTCTCCTGCTGCCACTGACGAGATATCGAAGATACAATCACAGAATTACAAATCAATAAACGTATTAATATCTAAATGAATACAATTTTAAACGCATCTATTGTTTTCAGTATGTATAATGTCTGCTTATTAGTTTTCGCTGAAGAGAATAAAAACAAAAAATAAATTTCGACTGAATAAATGTAATTTGATATTTCGATGTGGAGACGCAGCAGTCATAAAGACGGTAACAATCGTGGAAGCGCTAAAAGTAAAAAGAATAGGCATTATCGACATGAATTTAAATCCAAGTCTCGGATCGGAATTAAATTTCCTATTGTATCGAGATTATAATTGCATTGTAATTTGATAGAAGGAAGGAATAATAAACTCGAGGAAAAGAAGAGCTACGTCGAGTGTAGAAACTTTGAATATTGATATCCGACAGACAAAAACATCGACCATATTGACGTTTTATTCATTTTGTCATAGTCTCCTATTATTAGGTTGAGTCATAAATAATTTCACTTTGCATTTATCAACTTTATTCGTTAAAAAATAAAAAAAATATACAATTATATTTTATTCAATTATATTTTCACCATTTTTTGTAATGACTTGTTTCGATACCTGTTGAATAAAATTCCGCAGCTTTTGTTGCGAAAATGTTTTCAAGCTCTTGAATATGGTTTTCTTTAGAGAATGTTTTCTCCATCCAATTATTCTGCAGCGATCGAAAAGATGATAATCAGCTAGTGCAAGGTGAGGTAAATGGCGGATGGGGTAAATGTTTTACCTGCTTTATTTTTGCTGTATGTGGTCTTAACGATGTCATGGAGAACAACATTTTTTTTCATATTGACGAGCGCAGAACGCTTTTCGACCAAACACGTTGCAGCTGCTGGACGTATAAGTGTGCATTTGGGGTTTTAATGCGTTTTAAGAATTCACCACTTACCCAAGACTGGGTAGATCTGGCGACCTGTCAAGTCCAGAAGCAGCTCAACATATTTATTTTTTAAATAATTTCACCACAAGCAAGGCGATAATGCCGCTAAGACGCAAGAAGCTAAGAGAATGAAAAGACTTTAGAAGGAACCGGAAATCCGATCCTAAAAGGTAAACAAGGAATAAACCTCTACTTTTGTTCAATAGACGGGAAAAGCGTGTGAACTGGGCGATAGACATAATAGCGAGATTGTATCCATCGCTGGCTTGTTAGGCCAGTCGCGGTGTTTTACCGCACTTGGTATTCCCCAGCAGTCACCCATCAAAGTGCTGACCAGGTTTAAAGTTGCTTAACTTCGGTGACCGAACAAGAACCAGTGTTTCAGCGTGACATGCATTTGAAGAATTCTAAATAAAAAATATCTCAATGATCCCATTACACGCACAACCTTTTCCCCATAGAGATCAGCTTTTGACATCGTTTGGCGGGTTGGGAATTTATCCTTGCCAGTCCACTGCTTTTGCGTTGAACATTGTTGTATACAACCCGTTTTTCATCACCTGTTATGGTATATCTAAGGAAAGGTTTACAATTGGTCTGAAAACACGGAAATTCGAAATATTAACTTGATCGACACTGCTTCGATTATTTCGACTTTTCTTTTTTTTTTATTTTACACCGGCGCCTCCACTCGAACCGCTTCTTCAAAATCCGTCTTTACTACTTTCAATATTTCGCATTCAAGGTGGAAAGTGATCAATATTCAGAAATTGAACTTAGACTGAGACAAGACCACAAGTGTAGATTACCTTGTGAGGATCGAAATCAGTAGAAGAGTAATGTTCATTTAACTTAACAATTTGCTCCATAACGATGTGCCTGGATTTATTTATAGTTGATAAGTCTAGCTTAGCCTGACACAAGGTCATGTGTGCAGCAGTCAGCCAGGCTCGAACTCATTGCCGTCGTAATGACTTACAATCACTGTTTCATGGCGAGAAGCCTTTTTATTGGTATTTACCAAGATTAGCTTATTTTAGTACACGGACAAAATTGTGAGGCACCTAGTGAGGATCGATACCATTATAGTTGTAATGGCCTATGAGACAAGCGGCGAGGGGCCTTTATCGTTGTTAATTTTAGCACCAGACCAAAAGTATGAGTCACCTAGTGAGAATCAAAATCAATACATTAATAATTTGCAAATCTGTGCTAATCATTGTTGAACGGTATAGTGACTTTTCGTAGTTATTGCTTCTGCATGCCATACTGTGGTATATTTATTTAGATTCGAACTCATTACCTTTCTAACAATGGCTTCATGGTGTTACAGAATGTGAAGGCCAGGGCCAGAATGGTCAGCGATTGACCGGAGTGTCTCGTTGGCGTCGTGTTCTGACAGTGATGGATTGCCTTTGTCTGGATATAAATTTAAAACGGCGCGAATCCAACAGAAGGCTGCAATAATTCTGAAGCGTCGATGCGCCTCCCACGCCCAGGTTAGCGACTGGCTAAGACCACTCGCAGAGGGATACTGAACTAACGTGCGACATGCGTTCCTAGTGACATCATTCCTCCCGCTGCCACTTAAAATTCAAGCTGCAACCACTGTTATAGAAGTTCACGATTAATATTACTAACAAAATAATTGGTCTATCAATTTAAAACTAAATCTTTATCATAGGACTACATTTTTTCGTCAAATGCATCAAGTTTGATCCAATACATGTATATGACATATTCGATTAAGTATTTAGGCGAGCATCGTCACCCTTTTTTGTTCGATCATTACATTTCAATCGTTAGGCTTTTTCGGCCTTCTCCGTGTAGTCGACAGTTACGGCGCCACAAAATAAAAAAAAACGTCGGGTGTTGGGCAGGCTAAATCAAATGTTAAAAGTCGATTGGGGGGTTCAGTCAGATGTTAAGTTTTAAATATTCTTGATTCTGTTTATTTGTATCCGAGTTCCTCATAAAACGAATATATAAATCTATTTTTAAAGATTTTATTAGAAGTGTAGGATTTTTTTATGTTCTTACTGTTTCTCTTGCTTTTTAATTTCATATTTCAAAAACGTACATTATTCCTTTGTATTTACTTTCTACATATAGAAATCTATAGACTTTTTCTGGATATAAGATTTGTATAGTAGTTTTAAAAGCTATTGTTTCGGAAAAAAGAGGAAGATGAATTTTATTCTTTATTATGGAAATAATATGGCGGTAACATTGAAATTAAAAATCGAAGACATCAAAATCAAACAAGTAGAACAATTTAAATATCTGAGAAGTGGCTTAACAGAGGACGGAAAGTTTGACACTGAGATCCGAAGGTGCAGTGGGATAGTGAAAGATGCTTTCCAAAAGAAAAGTATTAAGAAGCAGAAAAAAAAAATGTTAGAAACAAAGAAAAGAGAACTGAACTGTTATGTAATATCAGTCCTCCTATATGTGAGTGAATACTGGAGAATCTCCTCAAAGATGAAGAAAAAAAACATTAAGCAAAAGAAATGTGGTTCTATAAATGGAGCGAAGAGTGTGTAGTGCTAGTCTTTCAGATGGAGAGGGCTTGAATTTTAATACTCAGTATCATTGCTTTTACCTAAACTTTAAAATCGACTCTCCCAACTATGAAGCTGATATACAATTTACTAAGCTTTGTTCAGTTTAGCACAAAATGGCAGCGTGAAGACTAGTGTTGAACTTCTAAAACTAGTGCTCGCCTACTCGTTATCATCGCAGACGTTTCGCGAGGAAAAAAAAAACTGATCACGTCTGGCAGGATACAAATGAATAGTCATGTAGTTATAATCGGGCGTCTCAAAAGCATTTTATTTTATTTTTTTTACAGCCCTTTACTTCAAATCTTTTTATGTATACATCTAAAGGCTGCTTACGACTCCCCATATATTATTAATATTATACATTGTGATTAACACTTCTTGGCAGAAGGCAATCTCTTCAATTTTAAAGTGAATTGAAAGGTCTGCTTCACTTTTGCAGCTTTTCCTGCACATATAGAAGACGAAAAACATGTGTATGGTTTTCAAATTTTTCTAGTTCTATCATGCGACTCTTCAGACCTGCTACTGATCCATATACTCCGTCACAAAACAGAAATATCCCGTAAGGCGTGAGTGGCTGTCAACGTAGTCTGCTTGAGATTGCTTGTGAGCATGAGGTCTTAGGCTACTAACAAATATCTGCACCCGGAGATATTTATTCGGCTTAACCTAGTTCAAGTGCACAAATGCATAGCACCCAGTGGGGATCATCATTACGGTACTATTGATATGAGATATTAGCTTGCTAACCAATTTCATGCGAACGGTTTTGTTTTTGTTCAGCCTTTTTAAAAAAAAATCTTGCTTAACCGATTAAATAATTTATTTAACAAGCCAAATTTAGATGCTTTTATGTCTCCGTTGTATGAAGAGCGTTTTTGTATCTTCACACGTCCAACAGTCGTTTGATCCGCGATTTAAGTCCTCGGCGTTGAGCCAAGATCAACTTATCAGCTAGAAAAAGACGCTTCGATCTCAGCAAACGATTAAAAAAAAAAAACGACATTTACGGCACTGATAGAAAACGAGGCGTTTCTGTCATGTCGCTGCCGTTTTGATTTCCATCACCTTGGAAACTGAACCTGAAGAACGTCGCAATTCAGGGTGTAAGACTAAAGATGCCAATTAAGGACAATCTACTCCCCCCCGCTCTGCTTTACACTCAGGTTGGACACACACAACTTACACGGTTGATTGGCATACGAGTGTTTGCTTTGAACTGTTCGTTAATCTGCATAAAAGAACATAATACACAGAAAATAAAAAGAAAAGAAAATGTCGATTTCTATTATCCAACCAAGTGATAAGGTTTCTTTAACTAATTTTCCATTCGCGATTATCCCTATTCTTATCATTATCAAATCATTATTAATCAGATTATCATTTCCAAGCGGATTATTTGGGGTTATTGAAGTTAACTTTTCTTTGTATTATCAGCTTGCAGATTTACACGGCATACATTGGGCTTTTTTTAAAGAACTGCTTTAAAATGTCATCCATTTTTATCTCGTTTATTTTATCTCATAGTTTGTGATTAAAAACAACAAAAAAGACGAGCCAAAAATGAATGATAAAAATATATCAGAATTGAAATATTTTAAAACAAACCGACGTATTAACTGAAGATACAGTGGGTTTACAAAATAGAGCCAAGCGGACATTTCAGGATTTTCAACTCAATTAAAAACTCAATTAGAACTGAATTAATGCTATCTGCACTTAAGACGAAAATCAAAACCCCAAAATATTTAACAATCCTAATTAAAAAAAAGTGTATATATATATATATATATATATATATATATATATATATGGTGCGATGGATGAATTGTCGTGTAAATTACACAAAAATTATATGACGTGAAGATTATTTTAAGATATATTTACCAAAAATTTCATAAAAAGATCTTGAAATTCTAAAGAATAAATTTATTTAATAAAATCGCCATTGGCTTCAATCACGGTCTCCAAATGACTTCGGAATCTTCTACAACTCTTCTGGGCGGTTTCCTTGTTTAAGAAGGTGAATGTCACTTTAATGTTTGCCTTCAGTTCATCTTCGGTGTTACAAGGTATTTTGTTAATCTCTCGCTCAACTGCGCCCCACACATAATAATCAGAGGTTGCAGTCTGTGGAGTTAGGTGGCCGGATGTAAGGATGGTGTGATCACAGAAATTGTCTGACAGCCATGACTGGGTTCTTCTGCTTGTGTGGCATGTTGCAGACTTCTATTGTCAGACATAGGATTTTCTAGCAGCCACCCTCTTGAGCCAGGGCAGCACTACGTCCTCAAGGCATTCGATCTATGGCCCTCGTGTTGAGTCTGAGGCTATGGGGAAGGATGAATGGAGGCATAACGTTGCCATCGCTAGTGATCACACCAAACACCATGATGTTGACTGGATATGTGGTTTTCATCATTCCCGGTACATCATTTGCGGACACAGAATTCTCTGCACTGTCCTCAAATTGACACACAAACACACTGAAATTTTCGTATTGGAGCTTTCGGTGCGAATTCCAAGCAGTACAGCATGCCGTTTCCAAATTTCTGGTGGAACGAATTGCGTCATACCACTCTTTTTCTTGCAGACTATTATATCGTGCAGTCGACAAAATCAAACTACAACGTCAGGGTAAGCGTAAACGTAATCCGGCTGAAACATTGGAAGTGTATTCATGACGGAAAAAGTATCGACTACAGAAAGTGCATATCTAAAAAGGGATGTGTGCGTGGAGATGAACACACCTCTTCAAAATATGACTTGGTGTCGTCCAAATAGCATATGTACGGAGAGAGCTAGGTAGCTTATTACAGAATTCATTAAGTCTACGTCGACTCCAAGCAACATTATATTTCATGATTGTGCTATCTTCATTCAATGGAATGAATAAACAACATTGACAAATACTTGGAATTTGGACAAATGTGGTAAGGTTCTGAAATCCTGACACTGTCAACTTTCAGGCTAGATATAGCAAATATCAGTTGGGATAATTAAAAAAAAAAAAAATCTCTGATTGCGAACCAACTATACAAATAAAAAAAAATATAAGTGAGAATATAAAGCTTTTCTTTTCGAGCCAAAGTTTCCTATGATCGAATTGGCCGTTTAAGGCGTTATCCCCGAAATACGAATTCCTAGAATATGGAGTCTGGGATACAAGTTCAAGTTGCGTTGAAAGTTTGTTTACGTTACTTACTGGTTTTGATGGCGTGTAAAACCCCAAATTTTGTGCAGCAAATATGATTTATATCATCCCCAGGATCTTACATGCGAAATATTTGGTAGGATAATGTTTTCCCAGTACCTGTACCTAGCCTAATTCCATAATGTTATAAAATAGAAGTTTCAATGTAAGAGAGGGCTGTTATGTCATCAAACACGGCATTTAAGCCATTTTTCACTTTCTTTTAGTTTTACCCTGATCAATTAAAAAGGCAGTAACCACTAAGTGAAAGATTAATCAAAGGGGTAAATACTGTTGTCCAAAATGCATACGCCCAAAGTGAGTTACACACGATAAACTTCAGATATTTGAGAACTGTAAGACAAATATACCTCTGTAAGTACAGGGTGGTCCGAAAGTCTTGTCAGCTCAACGTTATAATTTTCAATTTCAGATGGCTGACACCAACTCCTACAGTTTAGAAGAGAGGTAAGAGGTGACAATACTTTCGGACCACCATGTACTTGCCAACTAGAAATTTCTTTAATCTCTTTGTTGCTTGTCACCACTTTCCTTAGCATTAAAAGAATAAATGCAAATATAGCATCAATATTAGGATTCAAATGCTCAACTATTTTTACTAACCATTAATATTGAACTTAAATTCAAATCTTGACATTTTTCGTCATGATCATAAAAGGAGATCATCCAATATTTCCACGAGTCGTACATTAAATACTAATGAGTTACACGTGAATGCGGTTTAGCCATCCCTGATGATAAAAAAAGATCAATTCTTAGCTTAAATATGTTCTAATAATACTTGCCATCCGAAAATATATACATCAGTATTCTAATGTCATAAGCGAATTTTCTTGCTGCTTAAAAATTCTGATTATCATGTCCATATTTAATTCACACGTTACCACAACCTTATACCATGGACTAACTTGCTCCTAGTGTGACACCTACTGGGGTGTTCTGTGGCTGACTCTTAGTCACTGCCATCAATATGTGACCCGGTCGATCGGTGGTTGTCGTTACCCGGAGAGATCCTGTGATCAGGGTACCAAATGAAATGGTCGGTCGATTCTAACGGCTCAAATACGTAACGGCTTCACACCAGATGCAACCGGTACGACACCAGCTCCGCCGTTCTAAGCTCGCTTCCAATGACTGGTTACCGAAGTAACTAATTTGATCTCAAGTCTAACCTATCCATGTTGTGATTTTAATCTTAGCTAGACGAGATCAATCAGACACCGGGGCCTGTAGTGCAAGGTGAGTCTAAGGTGACGTCGCACAAGGAAAAAGAAATAAATGAAAACCAAAAATGTTTATCAATCTGTTATATACAGGATTGTGTGTGTTCTTCCCAACCCGTTTCTTCCGAGAGTGACGCTTTTATACTTCTAGGCAAGTTTTGGTCTTCTAAGTCAACTGGTTTAGTTTTTTTTTTAAGTGCTGGCTTAGCTTCGTTCGTCAGTATAACTTGCTGTTTATAGAAAGGCGAAGTCAGAGGCAGGAATCGTGGAATCTCTCGGTCAGCTCTCGCCAACTGCAAAACGCGAAATTCTACTGCTGTCAAGCGAACTGCCCGAGAGCACTTCAACCAAAACCTGGTGCAGGGTTGGACGTAGCCTGGGGTTTTCGATGAATCCCCGATTTCCAACAAGGGTCCCTTTGTTGTTTGGCTAGGAAAATTAATTTCTCCCCATTTTCGGAAAATTAATTACTTCCTATTTCTGGAGGGGGGATCCCTTCATCCGTGGGAAGAGGTTGCAGGGTATCTATCCTCCTAAACTCCCTCCTCCACACATTGGTACCTTATAGGAATTCCTTTCGGTGGGCGTTAGTAACTTCTCTATCCCTCTTGCTATTTTACTTCCGCCTATCACCAGTGCTACCATATGACCAATGGCGTCTCGGTCGTGTTGCGTGGCTAAGCTTCCTTCATTAATTAACTCTTTGACACCACTGCTTATTCAGGATTTCTTATCTTGTTCCCAAATCATGAGCAGTTTAGAATTATCAACTGAAATTTTGTTTACGCAAGTCCTTTTTGCGTCCTGCCAAAATTCCTACAGTTAACACATGGCCCTCTCGTCTGGCCATTTCCTCGGTCATATTACCTGTTTACAAAATACCTATTCCCTCTCGAACGATAGATCACATCTTCGACGATTCTAGTTACTTAGTGTTTTCTTAACCAGCACTTTTAACGACCATCATTAATCAATTGTCAGAGATCGCCACATTGCCTTTTCGTAAAATTATCGGTGACGTAATTCTTCGGTTTCTTGAGATAAACAGACTTTTTAAATAAAAAAAATCTTATGTTAATCGGTATATTCTTCGGGATATCTCTTAACCCTTCTTTTCTGTTTCCAGCATTTTCCCGTTCATTTTTTATGGCTGATTAGTTAATTAATTACCATAGCTAAATAGTGTCATATTAGTTTAAAAGACGTTCGTGTTCACATAAATGACCATGTATGGTTAGGTATACGTCAAATAACTGTAGATAATATAAGTCTACGCGGATTTATTACCAGAAGTAGACTTCCGGTTATATCGTCAAAATACAGAACCCAAGACTGGATATGATCTTCTTAGACGATTCTGAATGTATTTAAGAACTCCAGAATGCATTTTGCCATTTTTGCTTGCGTGTTTTCTGAGGCGCGTTATGTCATCATGAATTACGAGTGTTAATAATTCTGACATTTAAAACTAAAATTAAAAAAAAACAAACAAACAAAAAAAACTATTAGAGTTTTTACCTTCACGTGTTATGCTTTTGAATCTTGATAATGTATGCCTAAAATAGTTGAAAGTGCTCGATCAAAAACATTCGAACAGTTTTAACATAAAAGACTCAGTGATCCCCGTTCGCACTTTCAGACATCGAAAATATTGTTTTTAGCGTCTAACCAAACATGGATTAATGAAGAATTGATGCTTAAATAGATGCACATAAGTGGATCGACGAATATAAAAAGCTATAGATAACAATTTTTTGCGTCACTAGTAAACTACAATACATTGGGTTCTTCTGATGACGTCATTGGTTACTTTTAAACTTGACTAATAAATCATCATAGTTTGTCGTAAATTATTTTTTTTATCTCCCAGATTATTTTTAAATACTTTTTTGCACTCATTTGCAGGAAACACTGTTAGCTTCTTACTTTCCTGTCCACTACACTCTTCAAAAATTTAAATGCCACCTCAGTCGTCATATTTTTTCGCCCTGAATCCTGTTCTTTTATTGTCCTTTCCGTTCCTTTCACGCTGAGTAACCCCTTGCAGCTTTGTGGCTTTTATCGCCTTGTATCGGGTGAAATGATTAGAAAAAAATGACTTGTACTAATAAAATATCCAAGCTTAAAATTGCCACAATATTTTAGCAGCACGGTTAAAAATATATATTTATAAAGAAGTAATGAATTTTGTTATTTATTAACACGACAGATTTTTATCACTTTAAATAATTTCAGTGGATACCCATATTCGAGTAGACGTTCAGCTTATTTTATTAAATAGTATACTTACTTTCGTCTACTGGTCTGAATATTCGAGAAATCTTATTAAAAGATGGGTAGGATTCTAAACTGCGTGCTCCTTTGTAGGAGAAAGCATCGTTAAGATCCGACGTTTTTTTTTTTTTTGTTTTTTTTTTAAACGATTCGGTCAGAGAGGGCTTTACCATTCAAAAAGGTCGAATAGTGTTTTATAAACGCAAATTCTTCCTAGATTCTCGAAAGTTCATATCTGCTTAGTTTCGTATCCGAACGCGAGTTCTCGAACATCCAGACCGGTAAACGAAAGTAGATAAATATACCATTTAATAAAATAACACTGGAAGTGTGTGTATATATATAACACCTCTTTAAAGAATCTATTGTTTCTTTCGACTCTTAATTCAATGCTCTCTGAAAAATATCGAAGCCCGTGAGAATAAATGACCAATGACAGAATCTCTCAATGTCCACATATATTCTCGACAATGATTATATTCGTTTCAAAGAAAAAAGAAGTTACCTATGTAAGATCAAACCATCCCTCCCAACAAAATACAAAGAATAAATGCGATGCTTAAATGTTTAGCGAAAAAGTCATTTTCGCTCCTCATTAGTGAACCGTGTTTTTCAGAATTCTGTTCCCATGATTGATATTCTGTTTTATTCTGTTCATTACCTTCGTCCCTTCTTTCTTGCTTACCAATCTATCTCGGTCTTTATTCCCCGGTCTTTTCCTTAACTACTTACTGCCTTCCTCAATTTCCTCCTACATATCTTGATCTTGTCTTTCCCGTTCCCTATTGTAATTTAAAATCGGGCTTTTTATAGCAAGAGTAACTATTCCCTGTCGTCTAAATACCACACAAAAGGCAGTTAAAATTCAGATATTTAAACTATATTACAAAGAAGATCGAGCAACGACAAAAGACAATTAGTTTCCTTGTATAAGAATGGCCTATTCTCGAAATGTTGAAGTGAAGTTCAAGGATATTTTCCCGACTGTACCAGGTACCGGCGTAGCATCGCAAAATTTAGTTGTCCGCCCTTGGCTCAGCTATAATTTATACACATTTGAAAGGGTAAGAAGAAAATTTGACGAGAGACTCGAAATGTGAGTTGCCTAACTAGTTAGAGCTAATTCATCAGAACATTTGCATGTACAGTAGAATCACTCATATCCGGAATCCCGCATATTCGGACATGATTTTGATGTGTATATCTGAACTATTTGGGTGATAAGTAACTGATTTGAAATTTCTGTTTTTCAGGAAATTTACTTTGGATAATTGCTTATGCTTATTTCACCCTAATGGCTTGTATTGGTGCAAAAGATGATGAGAATAAGAGAAAAAGAACAACTTTTGAGTTATCGCAAAAAGTAGAAAATTTAAAAAGACTAGACGCTAGTAACTAATGGCCGAGTTGAACATAGGAAAGCCAACATTGACTGAAATTGAAAAAGCTATTGAAAAGGTTGTCAGTTTTATGGAAAGAAAGCTAGCATTCAGTTATGACGATTGCAATAACGCACACAGAGTAAAAAAAGTGTCTTTCCTTGAAAAACTTCAAGAACAAAAGCAAAACGAAATGCGGAAAAAGTTGATAATGACATTAAAAGAGAAAGAATCATCATGCAATAGCGATTAAAAAAAATCCTCGTTACATTATTTGTTTTGCATACGTGGCATACTTAATTTACTGAGTTTTTATTAACATTACATAATTTATTTCTTTTTTCTTAAAATCAATTCCGTTATATTCCACTCACCATTAGCTTATTTTGTTTACTATAAAACATTGAAAATAAATGTTAAACCTAATTTCACTTTTATTTTAATCTAAATATAAACCCTCATATCCGGGCGTTGTAACTAATTCCTCATATCAAGAAAGCCTTCTTCGTCCGGTTGTCAGGGATTCTACTGTATATCCCAGATTTCTATTTTCCTGATATGGCCGAATCTAAATCCCAGATGCGATGACGACAATTTACATTTACCAAGTAAGACCTTGATTCACTTCTATTTTTCATATCTGTAAACGTGTATTTTTTTCATTGCCTGAACGAATTCAAAAAGGGTTTTCTTTCAAACATACACACATACTATTGTCTGTTTTTGAACAAAACTTATTTAGCAAATATAGTAATGGCTATGTTGACGGTTATGTAAATTGATCTCTACAAGCTAATCGGTTATTTCCGCTATATATGGTCAGGTATTATAGCTTTTGACAGACATTTTTTTAAAATGTCAAAAATTGCGATAGTTTTGCTTGGCTCTGTTCTAGCAGCTTTTCATAAAATTAAATCTATTTTGACTTAGGTTGTGAAATTGCCACATATTAAGTCAAGAAAAGAGTTGGGTTTTGGCGACTGAAGCTTCTTCCCCTTGCATTAGTGCTATTTTACAGCTAAATATCGAGGAGCTAATTTATTTTCTCGGAAATTGTCACCCACGGAAGCCACATACAGTACCATTGCTACCTTAGCTCATCGGTGAGGGTACATGTAGCATTACAAAATTATTTATCTGACCATAGCTCAGTTTTAATTTATGCACATGTCAAAGAGTAAGAGAGAAGTTACGTGACTGAGAGGCGCCAAAGTTGCATGATGAGTCGGAGGTAAATTCAGGAAGTGACTGCGCATGTATAGCCTTCAATTTTGTTTCGTCGTTTACGTCTGAAGCTAAATCCTTGATACACTGACGACCGAGGCAACTCATCAAGACCACCATTCACTATTTTCATATTTGTGTATCTTCACTGTATGAAGAAAGTATTGTTTTGTAAATATAAAAAACGTTTTCTTTCAAATGTATAAACATATCTTTGTTTTTATACATGGACAAATTGTTACTATGTTTTTTTTTACGGCTTATCAACACTTTGTGGATTAGTTAAACCCGAAATATGTTTTGGATTATGAGATTTTGTTTTTCTTTTTTACAAGTGAATATTCCATTAACAATACTTTGGGAAGAACAACGATTTTTTTAAAAAATTCAGATACAAGTTCTATTTAACTAAACGCTGGGTATGGAAGAGATGGATTCATACCTTTCCTGAGGATATTAGCGCGTAAGCCATGTAACAGATCCGACTGAAATTTGAACCAGAGCTACTCTCTATTAAACCATCCGCACATCCCGCGAGTAATGCCACGTTGTTATGGTTTGATACATTTCTCGACCAGCCATTTCAATACAAGGAACCATCGAGGTCACATTTTGACAAAACTTCAACACATGAGGAGACATAAGTAAATAAATATTGTCTCATGTAATTAGAAGATACGCATGTTGCATTATCACGTAATGCATGCCCCCTCGCTGCATTATCGCTTAATGCATGCTCCCTACTTAACGTTAAGGAACATTATTCTTGTCGCTCATGTATCCCAACACTTTCTCTTCCCCCCGAATAAAGCCGGATGCAGACAAATTTTCTCGTACCTTAATCTTGTACTTTTCAATGAGTTAACAAACGAACACGAATTTAAAATCAGTTTCACGTGATAATTTAAAAAAAGATTTAATCGACACACACACACACACACACACACAAAAAAAAACTTATTTTTTCTTGCTTAACATGGGAAATAGAATGGCGGAGATGGCTTAACATTTTAACCAAGGAATCGGCTATAAGAATTCGAGTTCCACCTTTTCTTAGTGATTCCATTAATTTATGTAACACTTCCAGTAACAACTCCAGTAAGTAGGCACGGTGAAATAATGGATATCGGCTCAGATTGTGGAATCGGAGAGCCGAGTTCGAATTCCAATCGAATACATTACATTCACTTACGTGCTAATAATATCCTTGGGAAAGGTATGAATCCTCCTCTTCTCCCACCAGCTATGGGTAAATAGGACAGACCGGGTTCTATACCTTGGCAATTGGTCTACTGCAGAAAGAAATGGCAACCTAATGCGTCAGTCATGTATCGAAAGATACATGATCGCGTAAGCGTGTATTAAGTATAGCACATAACTAACTGAACACGACACAGATTTTTTATAACCCAACCAAATTTGGGAATTACGGTAATCAGACTAAAAGACAACTGACTTTTTGATCAGGCAGAATATTTATGAAAAATAAAACGAAAAGTGATTTTATTTTTCTTGCTTAGAGTGATCTTGAACTGTAAAAATATGTTCAATGGAAATCTTCCTATAGTCTAAAATGTTAGTTTTTTTCGAAAAGATGTTCAGATATTTCCGATTACGACATTCGTTGCTGAAAACGAATTAATGAAGAAATATGAAATTTATATTAAACTTTATCCTTCGACGGACTTAACGGGCTTTGAAGAGATGCGTTGATTTTAGTCGGTATGCAAATAAGGCAGAAGTTGGCTTCAGTCGATATGCAAATTAACTCCGCTGACAGGAAGAATGTAATAATCTTTGTCTGAGATTTACAAAGTTAGATTTGATCCAACAAAATTAAATTTTCGAAACTCGTCAACGACGAAAAACTTCAGAAAAACGAATAAAAATGGCTTCCGCCTGCCTCAAAACTATTTGTTCTACAAATCTCTCGATTCCAATTACAGTGTGTCTGTAAAATCCTTGTGCAGATTATATTTTTAACCTGTTTTGTATAAGAGAGATAACTATCAAATCATAGAACCAAATTCATTCAATGCATTTTTATACTGTTTTTCACCCAATACAAGACTAACTCAAGGTAGAGAGTTACGGAATAAGGTTATTGTAAAGGCGTAAAAGTAGGAAGTAAGAAATTCATATTATGATTACATATGTACGATAGATAACAATTGAGTGAATAGTTGAAGATTCATTTTGTTTCTTTATACAGCTTATCAACCCTTTGTGAGTTATTTAAAACCCAAACATTTCGGATTGTAAGAAATGTTTTACGAGTGAGTGTTGCATTAACAATATTTGAGATAATTATTTTTTAAGATACAAGTTCTACTTAACCCATGGCTGTGGTGAGAGGTAGTAATCGGGGAAGCATCCTCTCTGGTGTCGATTCTATCAAATAAGAGTTCTAGGGAATTTATTGCCAATGGAATACAAAGGAAATGAAGACGAGTCAAATTGATGTACGTAATATGGTGGGTCTTAAATGTGAAGTACTGAACTCGTAAACCTAAGGAATCTAGCTTGTCTACAATCCGGTAAAAATGAAAATACGAAGAAGTCTAGTCAGGAGAATATGGTAGGTGCTAGAGGGTTTACCATTTCAACTCTTTAAGCTTCTACAAGGTCTGTTTTTCAACGTGCAGTCCTGTGTTATCGTAGTGAAAAAAATGGCTGTTTTTCTTGAATAGCCGTATTGAGACTGGTGAGTTGGTGGCAACGCTTCTTCGCAGTTATTGTTTCGCGGGTTGAAAGAAGGTCAGAGTGATTTATCCCTCAGCAATTTCGATTATTATTTATTATTGGAAAGAACAAAAGCTGATACAGGGACAA